>LNAC01000732.1:0-71037 GCA_002007465.1 Ailurus styani
ACAGACCTGTACCCCTTGGGCAAAGAATAAAAATAAAATTAAAAAAAAGAAGAAGGAAAAACAAAATTACCACACTGACAGATGATGACTGCATTTATCATGGTGAGCAGTAATGTACAGAACTGTTGAATCACTGTGTTTATACCTGAAGCTAATATAATACTGTGTGTTAACTATACTTCAATAATAAATTTTTTAAAATTTTATTTTATTTTATTTATTTATTTTATTTTTATTATTATTTGCCCCAGGGGTACAGGTCTGTGAATCATCAGGTGTACACCTTTCACAGCATTCACGACAGCAGAAACCCTCTCCAATGTCCATAACCCAACCACCCTATCCCTACCCTCCCACCCCCCAGAAGTTCCTCATATCAGAGAGATCATATGATACTTGTCTTTGTCTGATTGACTTATTTCGCTCAGCATAATACCCTCTAGTTCCATTCATGTCATTGCAAATGGCAAGATTTCGTTTCTTTTGATAGCTGCATAGTATTCCATTGTATATATATATACCACATCTTCTTTATCCATTCATCTGTTGATGGACATCTAGGTTCTTTCCATAGTTTGGCTATTGTGGACATTGCTGCTATAAACATTTGGGTGCATGTGCCCCTGAGGATCACTACCTTTGCATCTTTAGGGTAAATACCCAGTAGTGTGATTGCTAGGTCGTAGGGTAGTTTGGCTATTGTGGACATTGCTGCTATAAACATTTGGGTGCATGTGCCCCTGAGGATCACTACCTTTGCATCTTTAGGGTAAATACCCAGTAGTGTGATTGCTAGGTCGTAGGGTAGCTCTATTTTCAACTGTTTAAAGAACATCCATACTGTTTTCCAGAGTGGCTGCATCAGCTTGCATTCCCACAACAGTGTAGGAGGGTTCCCCTTTCTCTGCATCCTCGCCAACATCTGTCGTTTTCTGACTTGTTGATTTTAGCCATTCTGACTGGTGTGAGGTGGTCTCACTGTGGTTTTTCAATAATAAATTTTAAAAAGAAAAAAATACACTGAGATTTTATCTTTAATCAGAGTAGCAATATACAGAATCTTGGGTAAATATTTTTTAAAGGAAACCTCTATTAAACTATGAGTGGAAGTTTAGATAGATATAACCTCAATGTAGGGGAGATTGGGTAATGTCTCCCTTTAAAAAAAAAACTTTAATTTAGAATTTTGGGCTGACAGAAAAATTGGGAAGACAACTGCTGAGATCTCACACCTACTTTCCCCAGTTATTAGCATCTAACATCAGTATGGTACATTTGTCACAATTAATAAGCCAATGTTGATATATTATTAAAATTCATACATTATTAAGTTTTTTTCCCCTAATGTCCCTTGTCTGTTCCAGGATGCATCCACATAACAATTTTATAGTTTCAGTGATAAAAAATATTGATAATGCTGTACTGTTTAGATTTTAAGTTGGGAAGAGCTTTCTGTAGGAATTTGAAAATATCGATTAAATATTTAAACATACCCATACTTATTTTTAAAATTTTTTTATTTTTTTAAAGATTTTATTTATTTATTTATTTAAGAGAGAGGGAAAGAGAGAGCACAAGCAGGGTGGAGGGGCAGAAGGAAGCAGACTCCCCACTGAGCAAGAGCTCCACTCAGAGCTGGACCCTAGGATCCTGAGATCATGACCTGAGCTTAAGTCATGTACATATGCATATTTTTTTAATCAACAACTGAACTGCTAGTAACTTATACTGGGGAAATAATCTGGGATTTCTGAGGGTTTGGTTGTAAAATTGCTACAGTGTTAGTCACACCCCCATTGTTACATGCTCACAATTGTTCATATCCCTCTGTATCTATGAACAATGATTATCTCTTGAGTTTAGGAATTTCTAAATATTTTAAATACTAAATATAAATGTTATAAAATATTTGTATCATAGATAATTTCTTACAGAAATTTTAAAGATTTCATAATATGCATATATTACTTTTTAAATTAGCATATACATGTGTGTAGATGAGAAAAACTCATAAAACATGAACAGAGGACCATGGGTTATTGTTTTCCTCACAACTTTCTTTATCATTACTGAAATGTCTTTTAAATAGATGAAAAGTAATACAGGCTTGGTGATTTGTAATTTTTTTTCTTCAGATTTTAGGACTGGATAATCATTACTATTTAAAAAGTCTATAGTAAGAATCTGAACCTGAGTGGAAAAATCAATTGTAGGTAATAAAGCTGAAGAAGACAGCCAGGAAGCCGCAGGGAAACAATAACAGCTCTACACTCTGCCAGCTGAGTGGGAATTAGGTCAGTCAGCATACACGGAAGTCGATCCGCCATTGGAGCAAAATTATAATTTGCTTGAATCCCATTATCAGGGTCACTGGTGGCCCATTTGTAATTTGCTCGTAGTTCATCACATCCTTTCTCAATCTGGCCATCATAATCCCTCATTCCTCTTTCAAATTATCTGCCTTCTGTTATGAAAGACATTTTGTCATTTTGTTTATTTTTTCCTTTCTTTCGATTTCAGCAACAGTTAAACAGACCTCAGAGGTACACCAACTTGCCTAAAGAAAGGGACCACTTTCTCAAGATGCAAAAACCAAATGATGTGATTATATAAATTACTAGAAATCTTTCCATTTGGCTGGTTACAGAGATGCCTGGATCAAATATCAAAGACAGATGCTTGCACTTACACAAACATCCTAAAATTTGTTGATGCAGCAGAGTTTAATATTGGCTTATCAAACACCATCTATAAAGCTGTCAGTTGAGTCACTTGTGTCTCTCATGAAAGCAAACCAGCAGAGAGGACAACACACACACACACTAAACAAAACAAAACAAAACCGTAAACATTCTTCAGATGTGCCCTTTCAACCTGAGATATAAAAACATTTGCTAGCAAATTTGTACAGTTATAGAGGACAGATTTTTTTCAGGTTTCTTTTTTTTTTTTAAGATTTATTTATTTATTTGAGGGGGGAGGGGCATAGGGAGAGGAGAGTCAAGCAGACTTCACACTGAGCACTGAGCACGGGGCCAATTGAGGTTCTCACTGTCACCACCCTGAGATCAGGACCTGAGCCGAAATCAAAAGTTGGAGGCTTAACCCCCCGCACCACCCAGGCGCCTCTATTTCAGGTATTTTTAGGACAGCGGGGGTACTGATATTACTAATCTGCATATATAAGGATGTAGGCACAAAAGATTTGCTATTTTCTAATTCTGAATAAAGATCTAAAGCAATCTCCAATCATTATATAGTATGTAGAACTGAGACAATCTCATCTTTTCACAGGGTTGGCAAAGATGGTATTAAAATATTCTGTCATCAATTTTAGTGTGTACTTTTATTATTCTAAGGAAATAAAAATTATAATATATTACAAATTCTGTACTAAAAGCCTATCACAGACATATTACATGCACACACACACACACACACACACACACAATTGTTTCCTATCAATTAACAATCAAGTATTCTTGTTTATATGGTTACACTAACATAGGATAATAATGTAAAGACATGTTTTCTATAGAAAATTCACACCCTTTGCTCTCCTCAGCTTCTAAATTATAAAAGTATAGGCAGACAACTACCTATTTAAGCAGGTATGTTCTTTTTAAGTAAAAGGACTTTCAAAAAGAGGTAAGTTCCCAAGGCATTTCTAAAATCCTCTGGAAATAAAACACAATCAGACCTGGGAAATCATGCACCTTATTATTTTAAAAAGATTAGAAAATCTAAAAACCTTTATGTAGAGCTAGGGCTAACTGTCTTTTTAAATGGTGAATATTTGACCATTTGTATTCCTGTCCTCTGACATGGGATATCGTTGCCAGGGGGGTTTTCAAAGAGAGAGAGTTGGACGTGGATCACCAGGGAGACACCAAGCATCCTCTTGGTGGGAAAGCTGAGCTTTGTCTAATTTTCCAAAAGCTGTGTTAAGGATAGTGACTCAGAAAAAGGCATAATGCCCAATTCTTCAAAACTTCATTCACAGAGATGCTTGTCTAGCCTTTAAGTTTTATATGCCACTTGCACACGTACTTACTTTTTAAATGCACATTACTAAACCTCTGAGGTTAGAAAAGAAATAACACTTCAAACACTGAAGGAAACTGAGGCACAGATAAGCTCAGGGGTTTTTGCCCAAAGTCATGAAGTAAGCATCAAAATCAGAACACAGATTTCATTTTGGACTCTAAAACCTTTGTTTTTTCCAATAGGTGAAACAATTTTGAATGCTCAGAAATACTAGATTACAAGGGGTTGTTACCAGATTTTCAGAGAGCTTCAGAGCATAAAGCTTAGGGAAATGTATTCTTCAGCAAACCCACCAAGTGATGCATGTAGGCTACCAAGTATTTTACCGCTTTGTTAAATTATTTGCCCATTTTTGTGGAAGTCACTATTTAAAGGTCATAACAAATACATAGTTTCATGAAACACAGAAAATATATTTTCTCACTATGAAGGAGGTTTAAATGGGAGACATATCATTATTTGCAAATGAGGCTTTCAGGTCTTTCTAAACACTAAACTCAGAAAAATCCTGGAGTGTATCAAGAATTCAGTGTTACAAACTGGATAACCTTCTTAGGAAAATTCTGTAGGCGGCTGAACAATGACGCCAAGAAAATTAGAACAACAACAACAACAAAATCAAAGACAAGATGATTTTTTCCAGTGACTAGCAAGTCATACTCTTTTTTTCTGTATATATTTTTCAAAACTGGAAGAGTTTCCTTTCTTTCTAGTCCACCTCAGGAAGATTTATGAGATTTCCGAAATCTGGCTGAAGGTGAAGTATTTGGGGGGTAATGAAATATTTAGAGGTATGAAGTTTGAAGTTCAAGTATTTGTCTACATGTATAGAACAATCTGTTACTTGTTTCATTCTACAAACATTTATATACCAGGCAAGAAGGCACTAGAGATATAAAGAAAAATGTCACATTACTGCACCCTCCAGAAATCCACAACATGGAGGAAAGACCTAAGACAACACAACAGAATGACCTGCAAGAGATGAGGTCATAAGAGCCAGAGCTTTATTTTGTTTGCTGCTCAATCTTCTCCAGGGTCTGGATTGTCACTTGGGACAGACGGCAGTGCAATAATTACCTACTGAATTGGGAATATGAAAAACCATGTTTTTTAATCCAATTATCATATATAGTTACTAGAAATGATTTTCTTACTCTCCTGTAGGCATATATTTGTGACCTCTACATTTATTGTATTCCACCAGAAATGACCTTCAGAATCTTGGTTTAAACAATATTGATGCTTTTAATCGATCCAAGAATCATCATTGGGTACAGTTTCTTTTCCTCCTCTTCTGTAGAAGAGGAGGGGTAGACTCTATGGACATCCAAAACTGACTTTAAATGACGTTTTTCAGGTGAATTTTCAGCACATCTTCAAATAGTGCTTTTTATATAAAATACAGAATTGAGACACCACCCAGTAATGAGAAACCTAGTAAGGAATCAAATATAAGGGCGCCTGGGTGGCTGGGTTGGTTAAGCATCTCCCTTGGGCTCAGGTCATGAACCCAGAGTCCTGGGATTGAGCCCCATACTGGGGGCTCCCAGCCCTGCACTGGGCTCCCCGCTCCATGGAGAGCCTACTTTCCCCCCTCCCTCTGCCTGCCTCTCCCCCTGCTTGTGCTCTCTCTCTTTCACGTAAATAAATAAAATCTTTTAAAAAGGAATCAAATATAAGGTTCTTTGTTCGCTTTTATTGGGAGATATTTTTATGAAATTGTCCTCATCCTACGTGATGAATACTGTAGTGAGCTGCCTGGATACCCCTTGGGACCAAGGCCCTCATTCTCGCATATGCTGGGAGTGTTGGAAGGTGATGGCTTTCCTAAAACTGCCCTTGTCCAAGATCATGGACCCTCCCCACGGGTAGCCCACACCCAAAAACTTACTTATGTAACTCTAGGCAAGACAACTCTAAGGGGCCATCCCAGCCCAGAGTCCACGGTGGGATCATTTGAGGTACTTGTGACTACATGGAAATTCAGTGCCTTCTTTTGCCTTCCTGATCCCTCTACTCCCTCACTGGTGTTTCTAAGGGTTCTCCCCAGTAAACCTGCACACACATCTCTCATAACCTATATCCCAAATAACCCAAATTTAGGAACATTCGATTACAGTATAAATGGCATTTGCATAACTACAATCAACATGCTTAACACCTGTAAGCTTCATTTTTATTTTATCTGCAACATGAAGATATGCCCCTGTGATCTCCAAAGGCCTTCCTACCTGTAATGTTGTATGCTTCCACTACCTAATAATGTTACTATGAGATAAATAAGTGGTAAATTTTATAGATGTTGGGAAAAAAGAAAAGCACAGTTAATATCAGTCTTTTAGAGCAGTATTTGGATAATACTGTTCAAAACCAATTTTCATATCAAGATGACACAACAATACCTTATTTTTTCTTCTCTAGAATAGTCTAAGAATTTTGTTCCCAACTTGGTGAGTTGGTATCTAAAGGAGTCTTTGTTGCCATGAGCAGGGATTGACAGAATTAGCTAGTAAGTATCTTACTTGGAGCTCAATGGCGACATGAGGAATTAAACCTGCAAAAATGGAGCAGAATCAGGATGGTGAAATCTGAGGCTTCCAAATAGTTAAGAATTTTGTACCAAGTTTTGTAATACAACAGTAGTCACTGCTACTATAATTCTTCTAGCAGCCTCCTCAACCTGTATCTGCCTCCTCCCAATCATCATTCACTGGACGTATATTGTGTGTCAGACATTGTACTTACTTCTACTTAACAGGAACAATAACTTGGCAAATTTATTATCTTCTCCTAATCTGCTGGTGATAAAAATGGATTCAGAGGTCAGGAGAGGTTTGAGCCCCTAGCATACTGTTTCATGAGAAGTCACTGCCTGAGCTAGGCTTTCAGTTGAATCTGTCACCATGACTTTTGCTCTTTCACTCAACTACACTGTATTCTGGAGGGAGAAGTTTCCAGAGCAAGGAAATACGCCAAGAGACAAGTATGTACCAAAGCACAAAGACTGAGTTAATATGTGTAATGAAGGATCAAAAACTGATTGACTTTACTTAAAGAAAAACAGGTAATCAAACATGATATGATTGGTATAGCCCAAGAAGACTCTTTTTAAAGTTTGGATTGGTTATACAATGAAGACACTGGAAGAGCTTCATCAGAGAAAAGGTGTGTGTCTTTGCAGCAACACACGTGTGCTTGAGGAATGGAAACTCAACATACAGTATCTTGACAGTGGCTGGCATCTACAAGATAAATGATAAAAATCTGTTGAACTGTGGAAGGTATTGCTTACCACTGAATCTCTTGTTTTGAGTACACAATCACGCACCAAACATTCACTCAAATATTATTAGCTGGCAGATAAAGGAATGCATGAACAAAAACATAAACAAAACTTTAGAATGTTCTTTTCTTGCTCCCACTCAGCTTTAGTCACATATGTCCCCTTCTTTCAGCAGGAAATTATCTTTCTCAGAAATTTCTCCATCTCTCCCTGCACACTCATGAGATCGGTTCTCCAGACAAGTTTATGGTATTCTGCACATTTCCTTCCTGATGTTGATCAAAGTTGGCAATTGGATATTTGTGTGATTATTTCACTAATCTTTAATCATTTATGTTCCATACATGCTAGACTGACTCTCTTATTGTATCTCTGGAAATTAGCATAATCCTTGATATGTAGTTGACAATAAGTATTTGATAGTGGATGGATGGATGAATGGATGGGTAAATACTTAGTGAATGCACAGTAAGAGAGAAAGAGATGGAAACTGAAAACAGAGAGAGAGAGAAAGAGACAGAGGGAAATCAGGGAAAACAATTAGATATTTCTGTTTTTCTACCAGTTAGTAGAAATGAAAAAGTAGGAGAAGATCTAAATCTCAGTTAAAAAAAAAATCACAAAAATAAAAACAAAGAAGACCAAGGAAGTGATAGAAGCTGAAGAGGAACTGGGGAAAATATGCTTCGTTTAGAAGGGGTGGATTAATTCCATGGTTTGACATAAGAACAAGTATTTAACTGGAAATTGTATAGAACTTTGAGTTTGGTAAGGTCAAGACTTGGAAGGTAGTTAAGGAGGGGATGTGCAGGCCTGTTAACAGTTGATCCTATTTAAGGAAAGTGTTGAGCCTGAGGGAATAACATTTGTTAATTGGGAAAGAAGTGCCAGCCAAAAAAAAAGAGAAGCCAAACACAAAGTGGTCCCAGAGCCAGCAGCAGGACTAAAAAATTCCGATTCAGGGAAGTCAAGAGTGGGAAAGTTTCAGTAAAAGCAGACACCATTGGTGATGTCAAATGCAGCAGAGAGTTTAGGGAAGAGAGCTGGTTCCTTTATGTTCTTCATTAATGATTTGTTCTATTAAATCCAATGTGAAGTCTGAAATGTAAATGAATTTCTGCTTATACTTGCCTTCTGTAGATCTAGTTGACATGCGCAATAAAGGCTTTTCTCCTTTGGGGCATTTTTTTTTTTTCTGGAAGTACAGAAGTAATACTGGGAATTTATTGGCTCTTTCTATAGGTTTATATAAAATTCAATCCCCCAAATAGATTCTAACTGTTGAAACTTAATAGACAATGAGTTTACCTTATTCTACCTGGCAAGAACTAAAGCAAGGCTTTGCCAATTAGGGTTTCAAGGCTACAGAGCTCTCACTCAGGAACCTGAGATGACCATGACCCAAATCTAGTCTCTCTCAATGTCTGGTTCTCTTCCTACCTGAAACAGATTCCCAGAGAGACTGAGCTTTACCTGTAAGGCATCTGATTTAGAAGTCCAAAAAGAAGCTTCTACAAATGTAACAAGCACCTCAGGTACTGTGGATGCATACCATAGTTTGCAAAACTACACTGGAGTTTATGCAGAATCTATCTTTGTGCATTTGCCTTTTAGAAAATGTGGTCGAGTTATACATATATTTTAAACAAAGGTACAATACTTTAATCTAAGGTGAAGTAGAAAAGTCTACTTTTTTTTTTCTTACTCATGATAAATACCATCATGTGAAAAAGCCTGACAACCGCAGTAATAAACACAATAATATATACCTTGTGGCTTATTTATTTATTTTTTTTAATTTGTGGAGTTGCCTTTTCACTTGGGAATAAAACTGGTGGATATCTCTTCACATGATTTAGTACCACCAGGGAGCAGAAACTTCTCCATTTAATAACCAAGTGGTTTCCATTTCTAATATTGTATAGCCTCCTTGTTATTTATTACTTATACAGTTATTCATCACACCATCCCTCCTCTGGAAGTAACATCACTTCAAATTTTATAAGACACAAATAGGACACTGTAATTCCTCAAAAACCCAATACGCAGTATGTGCATAATTGTCCCTACTGCTGTGTCATTTGGTGTTTTCACATAGTATACCTAGAGTGCATGAGCAGAGGGCAGAGTGGTCATAGACGTCTTTCAGGGTAAACACTGTCCTCAGTTTCCACTTTGATATTGAGATATTCAGATTATTTCCTTTACACAACCTTTCTTGAATATTACCTTTATCTTGCAGATAGCAAGATCTTAAATTAGAAGGAAACTTCCATTAAAATCCCATCTGTGGTGCTTCCAGCATTTCTGTTCTTGACTTGATTCTTAAAAACACATTCCTTCCGTAACACCTGGTCCTATGCTTCCACATTCCTGCAGTCCCCAGAGCTTATCAGTTAAAAAGTAAATAAATAAATAAGTCTCTACTTTCAGGATAACAAATCCTCCAAAGATAACCAAGCCTCATTCATATGCTGAATGGCACACTAAGGTTTTATGAGGAAGTGGTGGGAGCGCTTCTTCTGTGCATTTCTAATGGCTGTGAAGCCACTGCAGCTAATAGATGAGAACTGAATAAATCCTCCATTTGTTTAAGCTGATAATACTTTTGCCAGCTCGGTGCAGCAAAAGCTCTCCGTGAAGTTCCTTAGCTAGGATTCCTTGACTCAGCACCCAAGCCACTTCCAATTACCTTGAAGAATGTGGCAATAGTTGAATGCAAAGAGGTATTTTATGTGATCAGACTGTGAACAGCTGATGAAGATTAGACTCCTAAGTAGACGGAAAGGAAACACTTAATTATCATGCTTAAAGTATCCTCTCTGCAAGAATGGTAATGAGTTAGTACGAGTTGTGAGTCCATCTTGCTTAAAAGTTTTACTGTCTGGGTCTTTTCACTTCCCATCTCCATTCCTCTGCCCTTTGTTCCTGAGAGGAAAAGATACAGATCTCCCCTGCCAAGTTCAAATCATTGCTCCTCTATGCTCCTATAAAAAATAAACAGAAAAATTATATTTCCAGGCCCATGTCTGCCAGCTACACCTTCCTCCACTCTTACCACTTCATCTCCTGCCCCACAGTACCGTTCTCAACACCTTATTTCAGGGTCACACTTTTCTTTAATCTTACCCTCTAGCTCTTGGATGACTCCCATGGGCCTTTGAGCTCCATCGTCAACAGAGAGTTCCTCAGTTGCTTTTGTTTCCCCTGAACATTCCACATTAGCTCTACCTGCCATAAGACAGTCTCTACCTGGCTCTTAACACTTTTCTGAATTGCACCATCTTTTAAAGCTTTTAATCAAATGCCTGGCCCTCTGGCAATGACCTCCTGTCCTTCTAGCTTTCACACTCCCTCACTCAGAGAACACTGTTTCTGGAGGTTTCGCCTCCCTATTTCCTCTCCCTCGATGGAGCCCTTATTCCTTTATCTTGCCAACTTAGTTCCTTCCCTCAATTCCTTTACTCATTCAACTAATTCTTGATCTCCTACTATTTGCATTACTAATCCCTGAGAATATAGCAGTAAATAGCAAAGACAAGATACCTGACCTTGTGGAAGGTACAACCGGCCAAGCTCCTGCTGAACCCTGAATCACTTCATCTCTTAATCTATCACATCCTCCTGGAAAAATTCCGTCCAGAATTGTGTCAAATATTTATCATCTCTGCTTTTACATCCAGATTCCTGGGTGCCGCTAACAAAGACAAATTGCGGAGCCCTAGGAAGTGATGCCACAAATTTGGTTAAGGAAAAAAAAAAGTATTTTAAAAATCAGTTATATTTATAATCATCCTCATTTTGAATCCCTTGCAGAATCCAGTACAGTCCTGTCATAATAAAACAATGACCACTAGTGTTTATTGTACTAGGCTATATAAAAAACACACCCCATTAACAAGGCTCCCTCCAGTCTCTGCCCTTCTGTACCTCCATCACCTGGCACCAGGCCCAACACACAGAAGCTGTGAAGGTAGATTTGGCAAATAAATCTGTATCTCACAGATGAGAAAACTGAGGCTGAAAGCAGCTCAGTTACTTGCTCAAGGTCATACGCTAGCAAGTACAAGCCAGCACTGCCAAAGTGAGAACTGCAGCTCAGGACACCCCTCAGCCCCAGTCTATCACACTGAATGCACACTGTTTGTCATGTCATCACCACTAAGGAAGGCATCAAACCTAGTGAGGGCTAGGGACTTGTCTGCTTTGCTCTCTCTTCCAGTACCATTGCCATTTGAAAAAGAAAATGAGTGAAAGAAAGAATGAATGAATCTTTAGAGGGAGAGGTCAAGTGGGGAGGAGGATGGAATGTTTATCTTCTTTGATTGTGAGGAGTAACTGTGGCTGAATATGCTGTTGTCAAAAGTACTCAGGCCTTTCCAAAGTACCTTTTAGATTCCTCTTGCCGTGGTTGGGTTTAAGGCAGCTGTACTAAATATAGAAGGCCCAGGATCCTAAATGACTTATTTAATAACATTTCTCCCTTGTGCTCCAGACATTTCTTTAAAAAAAGAAATGGGTTTGAACAAATAAATCCCATTTTCATGGTAATAATTGCAGAGGCATCTGAAAGATAAAATGTGCCATTTTTATCATGTTTTTGAATAGATATAGCAGAGTCAGGATGATTTGTAAAAGATAGCAACATGTTCTGAAATGTATGCTAGGAGTGTCTTACAAATGTAAAATATCTACTGTAATTCCACTGTTTCCTCTTACAGATTTTAACATCTTACACATTTAGTGTCCAGAGCTGAAGACAAGGAGAGGAGATCCTCGGTTTGACATGGAAACCTCCATTTATGGAGACACTGCGATAAAGAATTTGCTTCTACAGCTGAAGTGTTAGGATATTTTACCAGTTTATCTAGATTTCTGTGTGGCTGACTATGTATGCAGAGGGGGGAGGGTGATGGGCAGGATGTAGAAAGTGAGCCTGCAAATGGGAAGGAAGCCCCATGAGAGAAGATGGCATTAAATGACATCTTCCTATTCCAGAGCCGTGGTCAGCTAAGAGGACTGTACGGTAGAGTCACCAAGTGTATAAGCCCCGTCCTAGACCAATTCAATCACTATCTCTTGGAGTGGGACAGAGGCATCAGCACACTTTCAAATTCCTGAGGTAATTTCAAAGTCCAACCAAGCTCAAGAAATGCTCTTCCAGTGTCTTCGGTGCAGACACAGCTGTTTGGAATTGGAGGTCACAGCGGCTCATCTGAACAAGGCCAAGTATGTGCCTTCATGCTCTGCATGCTCCCCAGCAAACTTTCTGTTCCTTTGCATTTTCCCCTATTTCTCTTTCAGGATACATTTAATTTCTCATGCTAGCTTTCTTCATTGCTATTACCTTCTCTCCCTCCAAACAGTCCATGTGCAAATTATTTTTAACCAAAACCCCAACTTCATTTTTGCACATATATATCCTGTCCATATTTTTAACCCCAAAGCTTCCTTGTTGCTCCTTCCACTCCAGCATCCCCCAGCACCGGGCGTTCCAGGTTCTATCACAAAGCCAGCTGTTTGAAAGCAAGCATCCAGGAGAGCACTTCTAATGATAAAAGAAGGATGAAATGGCTTCAAATTTCCTTTACATCACCTGTTCTTTAAACCAATTAGAGTCACACTATCACAGCTGGGCCCTGCAAGCTACCAACACCTCTGAATTTTCTCAGATGCTATCTCTCCTTTTGCTTTTCTTCCCAAGGTTTAGCAGATACATAGATAGACTCTCCTGTCTTGCACCTCAGAAACAACAGGGTTATTTTTGCTTTGTCCAAGATGATTTGATGTAGCCATTATTAGCGCTGTTATACATCTAGAGAATAAAGGAGGTTGACTTTGTGAGATCATGGACTTTGCTTTATTAAATTTGAATTTTATTAAATATATGATACCTGATTTCCAGTAAAAATGTTTAACTGTGGGCAAAGAAAAAGCACATTTGCTGTAATTTAGTTGTGCAATAAATTGGCTGGCTTAATTTAATGATCAATTATTAATAAATTAGTAACAGATAAATAAATTCCATAGATTATCCCTAAGCTTCCTTTTAGCTAATAATGATAGCTTCTTCTCCCACTGAACATTTAATAGGAGCTGCTAACAAGTTGCAAAATTAGCAGATATAAGTTTCATTACCTTTTGATTTCCCTATCTGCCTTCTAATGAGAGATCTAATGAGCAAAGAAGTGGCCAAGAGGAGGCAGTGAAAGAGAAAATAAAAGCAAAAGGACTGAGACACACAGAACTAAATGTATTTCATTCCCTACTCCCTATTTAAGATTCTCCTCTCTTTATTTTAAGACTTCGGCGTATGTCTACGTTAGCACTAGAGCACTAATACATGTCATGAACAAAGACAATCATGTTCAATACACTGAGGTACCTTAGGGAAAATAAAGATGATTTAAAGACACACAGCACAATTATATTCATTCCTATTTTATTTAGCCAGGGTGTTTGAGTAAATATCAAAGTTAAGGCTCTTCAAATGACTCTTTTCGTCAATTTGGTACAAATGAGTTGATACAAATGTATCAACACACATTTATTTTTTCAAGATTCATCTTCCTGGCCAGTTTATCAATAGCATGTGAAAACTGCTATTATCACTCCATACTCATATCTTGCTTTTGCCTTCCCTACCTCCACATGATGTATCACCATACTCACATAATTAACCTGCCACTGTTTTGAATGACTCTGTTGTATTTCCAAATATTGAACCCATCTTCAATAAAGGTTTATCATCTCACAGATTATTAAAGTCAATGAGTCTTGATATTGGAAAGCAGTTTTGAAAGGAAACATGATGTAAGATTATTAAATAAAAATAGCATGGCTTGACAATCCTGCTTTGTGTGTGATTCTGGGTGAATTATATGCCTCTGAACCAAGGACAGCCTTGAAAGGCAGACCTTCCATTTCCTGGTGCCACCAGGGTTATGTGCTACTTGGCTGACTGAGCTATGGAGTTGAAGTGAACAACTTCATAGTCTTAGTTAAAGTTCTTTCCAAATTATTAATTCAAAGTTCTAAGAAAATGGTGACACTAAATCTAATGTGTATCCATAATGCAAGAGTCCCCAGACCTTCAGCTTCTTCAAAATTATTATTATTATTATTTAAAAACATGTTTCTGAAAACCCAAACCAATTCACCCAATTCAGAAATATATTGATGTTAACTTACAAAGGCATAATATGATATTTGTGAAAAGCTGTCTTACACTGTAAAAAAATAAATAAGGGTAAAAGACATATTTGGGAGTCTAAATCCTTAGTCCTCATAAGAATATGATTCAATTTGAATGTAAAAAGCATAGTCACTCTTCTACACTGCTATCCTTTTTCCATACTTATTTTTAGAGCTAATACTTAAGTCACCCAGAAAGCAGGATGATTATTAATTATTTACTTATTTGGAGCCAAACCTTTTTAGTTTTCACTGAATTACTTATTTACAAATGAAAAACAGTTCAGAAATCCCCAAATATTGACCTAGAACATAAACTGCACATCTTTTTCCTCTTACAAAGCTATTTTTAATATAAGCAATTATTAATGTATTCATTTCCAAATGGAGGGAAAAAACACTGCTCTACAATTAATGTAGTGTTGGGTTCAGTATTTTTCCACTTCTGTTAAAAAGCAACAGACTGTCCAGCACTCATAATGGAGAAGAAGTGAAGATGTGACATTCAATGTAGTCAAGAACACTTCTAGCACTAGGACAAGACCTTCTTCCTTTCTCTACAGTGGTTCTTTGCCCACCCAACATCCATTTCTCAGTGTTTTCATGTGTATGTTCACCCTTTATTATGAGGTAGCCCCTGTGCTTCAGGGGAGCTGATCTAACCTCCAGACCTGATTAGGTTCAAGGGACTCTTACCCTTTGTCACTGATGAACTCAATAATGCAGGACTAAGTAACTCAATTTCATGAAACATTCTTGGCTAAAGGGATTGGTGAAATAATTGGCAGGTAACCCATTATTGTCCAGTAAAACATAATTAGTTATTGCTTAGACCACTGAAAAAGAGATGTCTTTGCTTCTATTAGAGAACCACTGGAAGAGATCATCACTTCTTCTCTGAACTTCAACTACATGAGGCTTCAACACAGCCCAGCCATGCCCTCCTGTCTGAGGATGAAGCTGCCACAGCAGGGAATGGTGGCTGATTCAAGGAAACAGGGCAGGAGTCCTGAGCAAACGAGGTCTGACTTCTGTCCCACACCTGAACTTTTTCCTTTAAATGAACAATACATTTTCTGTATTTTGTTAGTTTGAATTTTCTTCCTTCCTATTATATGTAACCCCAAATACTTTTTTTTGACATGTCCAAGAATGTTTTTTACAGGACTCCTCCTAATACACAAATAGTGAAAAACAACCCAAATGTTCATGAACTATAGACTAGATAAACTATAAAATTCAAACAATGGAATATTATATGGCAATGAAACAGAACAAAGTATTGCAACATGAAACAACCAGCATAATTCTCACAGACAAAACCTGGAGTTAAAGAGGCCAAATACAATGGAGTCCACTTCCTGTAATTCCATTTATATTAAGCCCAAACCAGACAAACTTAAGTCTGCAGAATAGTGGTTCCCTATAACCCAAAATACTTTGACATATTCTTCGATCATAATCACAATACTCTTCAAGTATTACATCCCAGCTTTCTCCACACATTAAAAGGGCTGTCCCCTTACAACTGCCTATTTCTGTTTTTAACAGTTTTATTTCATTTTTCCCAGTAAGTCTTTTCTGCTTTACCTGGAATCAATCTAATTTCAAATATGTAAATTTACCAGGGATAGGAAAGGGAGGTGGGGTGTGGATATGAACACACATGAGTATTTANTTAACAGTTTTATTTCATTTTTCCCAGTAAGTCTTTCCTGCTTTACCTGGAATCAATCTAATTTCAAATAGGTAAATTTACCAGGGATAGGAAAGGGAGGTGGGGTGTGGATATGAACACACATGAGTATTTATTTTCTACACATCTCAGTATAAAATGTTTCTATACTGTATGATGCCTAATATACTCAGAAGTTTCATAATTTAAAAAACAGTCTGGACTCTGGGGTGCCTGGGTGGCTCATCCGGTTAAGCCTCTGCCTTCGGCTCAGGTCATGATCCCAGGATCCTGGGATCAAGCCCTGCATAGGTCTCCCTGCTCAGCGGAGAGCCTGCTTCTCCCTCTCCCGCCCTCTCTCTCCCTCTCAAATAAAAAAAAAATATTTAAAAACAAACGAACAAACAAAAAACAGTCTGGACTCAAAAAAAAAAAAAAACCCACAACAAAAACACCTCATGATAAGAATTAGTTTCTAAAATACCAGTGGCCTTCTAAACTACTATAGCTCAACATCTAGATTATGGTAAATGCAGAAGCTCGCACTGTCAGAGGCATTAAAAAAAAAACAGTCTCTTAAACTAGAGATTCTGGACTCAGAAGGTCTGGGATGTATTTAAGATAGATGAGTATATCTTTGACAAAGTTGAGAACCAGGAGTGGTGTTTATTAAAGTACCAAAAGAAACGTTGTGTGCTTACTGTTATTTTAAAAATATTTTGTATACGTTTCCAGGCCCCCACCTCCCATGGTGGGAGACCTGGGTTAGGTCTTGGCCTTCTCTCTCCCACTGGGGGCGAAGGCGATGGGCTAGGAGGGCTGGAGGCTTGCTGGGTTTCCAAGGCCCTCCTGGCAGGTCAGAATCAGGCTGAGATGTGGAGGATTCACCCGTGCCCTCCCATATGAGTCCTGAGGCAGATTTTTATACTGTGAACCTCAGGTTAGAATGGGGCTAGGTGCCCCAAGGTGGCCTTGAGACCTGGGAGCAGAAGAGCAACTCTGAGGGGTCCTCCCCCAACCCTGTGCTGTCCCACTAGAGGCTGTGAAGCTGTCAAGATGAAACTGGAGCAAATCCCTAGGGAGTCCCAGAATATCAAAGTTCTGCAGAAAGACCTGGAGCAATTTGCCAAGCTCCTGAAGCAGAAAAGGATCACCCTGAAATATACTCAGGCCAATATGGGGCTCACGGTGAGTGTTCTCTTTTGGAAGGTGTTCGGGCAAATGACCATTTGCAGTTTCGAGGCTCTGCAGCTCAGTTTCAAGAACATGTGTAAGCTGGGGCCCCTGCTGCAGAAGTGAGTGGAGGAAGCTGACAAAGATGAAAATCTACAGGAGATATGCAAAACAGAGACCCTCATGCAGGCCCAAAAGAGAAAGTGAACAAGTCTGGAGAACCCAGTGAGAGGCAACCCAGAGAACATGTGTCTGCAGTGCCTGAAACCCATCCTACAGCCGATCAATGACATGGCCCCACAGCTCAGGCGTCAGAGGGATGTGGTTCAATGGTGGTTCTGCAATCGTCCCCAGAAGGGCAAAGGATCAAATGCAAGGAGAGATTTTGAAGCTGCTGGGTCCCCTTTCTCAGGGGCACCGTATACCTTCTCCTGGCACCAGGGCCCCATTTTGGTAGTCCAGGCTATGGAGGCCCTCATTTCACTAAGATGTACCTCTCAGTCCCTTTTCTGGAGGGTGAAGACTTTCCCTCTGTGTCTGGCACCACTCTGGGCTCTCCCATGCATTCAAACCCAGGTGCTGGCCCTTCCCAGGAAACAGGGTAGAGGTGGGGGGTTGCGGAAGAAAGGGGAGATCTAAGGAAAGAGAACCTGGGATTTGTACCTGGCTTTGGGATTAAGTTCTCATCCCCCAAGAAAGGATTTAGGAACACAATGGGTATGGGGGCAGGGAGTTTGGGGGAACTGGTTGGAAGATGAAGTTCAAGGATGTTCTTGTTTTTAATCCCCACATCACTCATCACTTTGTTCTTAAATAAAGAAGTCTGTGTCACAGTAGGTGGGGGAAAAGGTATATTAGACTTAGGAATAGAAACCTGAGTAATGGCAATAAAAGGCTACTTGAAAGTTTACCTGAATGCAGGTATTTAATGAAAGATGACATGATGGGGAANGAAGGTATATTAGACTTAGGAATAGAAACCTGAGTAATGGCAATAACAAAAGGCTACTTGAAAGTTTACCTGAATGCAGGTATTTAATGAAAGATGACATGATGGGGAAAACACTTACTTCCCACATATATCATAGAACAGAGAACAAGACAATCCTGAAAATTACATTTGATTTGAGACAAGATGACTATAGACTTTCTCAATTAACCATGCCACCAGGCTAAAAGACACTACTAGGGAACATAGAGCTCCAAAAACATCAGATCCTAGCAGAAAGTTAAGAATACATTAAAGTTCCAAGAAAGTTTAAAAAAAAAATACCTGGTAATATAATTAATAGTAGAATACTGTATAAACTTCAGTAATTGTCACATTTTGTTGAAGCAATATATTAAATCTTGCCCCAAAATTATTTTACCCATTGTAGAGAGGACATTTCATTTTAACTATTGCTTTACATAAGAATTATTCTTTTTAAAAAATTGCATTTAAATACAGATGCTTATATCCTGCCTCTTACTCATCTACCAGTTATCCTATGAGACAATGTAAAAACTCTGGCTTTGATATTAATTAGTTATGTGATCTTGGGCAAGTATCTTAATTTTGGTATGCCTCAATTTTCCTATCTATGCATTGGGGATAATAGTACCTGCTTATGAAGAGACTATCGAGTGTATTACATTAGATAGCTTTTGCAAAGTATTTACATAATGTCTAGTACATGGCAAAAATCCAAGAAAGTTAAACTGTGGCCATTACTATTAATGTTTTCTCTCTAAGTTGGCAGCAGCATACAACCTGTAGCTGCTACAGAGAAGGTAAGTGCAGGGACTCACAAAGAACTGAGAAACTATCCAGGAAGAAAACACCCTTTCTAAAACTGTACTTCTAGTTCTAGCATATAACCCATGGCTGCCTTGATAAGCAGAAAAATTTTCTCTACTCCTTCAATGCTATTTGATATTTCAAAATAAATTAGGAAAGAGAATCAGAAGCAAATCAAACCAATTATAAAATTAAATGTGCTTTTCCGTGATTTGCCCAGGCCCCTCCCACAAACACTAGATATTCTAATATGTTCCCCTAGGAGAGTGTTTCATAAACCATGGTCCTATACCACTAATATTAGAATCACCCCAGGTGAGGCGACTTATTAAAATGCAAATTATTTGGTTCCCAGCCCAGAATGAAGGAAGAAATGTAGTGGTGAGTGGGGAGAGGTTCTGAGAACCTTCAATTTTTGCAGTCACCTGAAGTAAATTTTTATGTACACTTAGATGTGCAAAATAATAATCTAGGGCATTGGTTGTCAAGTGTGATTCAAACTACTAGCATTAGCATCACCTAGGAACTTGTGGGATATACAAAGTCTCAGGCCACACCCCAGACCTGCAGAATCAAACCTGGGCATGTGCCATCTAGGTGATTCTGATACATGCAAAAGTTTGAGAACTACTGCTTTAGAGTTTGCTATTCAAAGTGTGGTCCAAGAAGCAATGCTTAGGCATCACCTGGGAGCTTATTAGAAATCAGAAATTTGGGATTGCGATACCATCAGCTTTGTTCTTTCCCAAGATTGCTTTGGCTATTTGGGGCTTCACCTCAGTCCACATAAACCAGATTTTAAAATTTTAAACTATGGCCAGATTATTTCTATGCACATTAAAATCTGAGAAATGCTGGGCTACGTCAGTGTTTTTCAAACTTCTATGAAAGTAAAAATATAACTTTCTAAGCTCTTTCCCTAGAGATTCTGACTTTGAGGGTCTGGAATGACTTTAAAATTTTATATATATTAACATGAATCCTAGGCAATTAATGTTATCAGCAAAGTTTAGGAAATACGGCTTTGAAGACAAATTCCTGGGTACCACCTAAGTTATGGTTCATTGCTCTATATCAGGTTCTCAATTTTGGCATGATAAATGTTATGGGCCAGATAATTCTTTGTTGCAAGGGCTGTTGTTGTGTGCAGTGTAGGGTATCCAACAATGTCTTTGGTCTCTCCCCACTAGATGTCAGTAGCAGCCTCTCCATTTATGACAATTAAAAATATCTCCAAACATTGACAAATGTCCCCTATGGGAAAAAAATCCCCCCATTCTCCATTGAGAGCCACCACTCTAGAAGGCAACTGTTATAGTTCTCTATTATTTTATGACACACTACTCTGAAGCTTAGGAGCTTAAAACCATAACCATGTGGTTTTTCTCAAAAGCCAAGCGTTCAGGACAGGGTTGGCTGAGTGGTGGTTCTTTTGCTTCATGTGGCATCATCCCACGATATTCCCTTGGTTGCCTTCTATTAGCAGCTGAACTGGAAGATCTTTAAAAACCTAACATCTGGTCATTTAGAGCTTTCTCTGTCCATGTGATGGCTCAGCATTTGGCAGCCCAACCCAAGGTTCTTTGAAACATGGTGGACGTTTTCCCAAGAGAGAAAGCAGATGTTTCTAGGGCTCTTAATGGCTAGGCATGGAATTGTCACAGTGTCATTCCCTCCATGTTTTATGGATTAAAGTGAATTGCAAAGGCAGTCCAGATTCAAGGGGAGGCACGTGGACCATACATACTCATAGGATGGGAGGGGTTAATAGCAGTCACCTTTGGAGACTATTTACCACAGTGAGTTTTGCAGGTACAGTCCACTTTAAGATCAGAAATTGCTATATCATGTGTTTTTTTTAACACATCTCTAGTATATTTATCTAAAATAGTGAGAATTCAATATAAAATTGTCCCACAGCATTTTTTAAAACAAATATTAGTTGCAGTATAATTAACATACAGTGTTATATTAGTTTCAAGTGTATGATGTAGTAATTCAACAATTCCAGGTATTACTCAGTGCTCATCAAGATTAGTGTACTCTTAATCCCCATCATCTATTGCATCCATCCCAACCTCCACCACTGTCCCTTTGGTAACCACTGGTTTGTTCTCTAAAGCTAAGAGTCTTGCTTTTTGGTTTGTCTCTTTTTTTTTCCTCCTTTATTTATTTCTTTTGTTTCTTAAATTCCACATATGAGTGAAATCATATGGTGTTTGTCTTCTCTGACTTATTTCANGATCTATTGCATCCATCCCCACCTCCACCACTGTCCCTTTGGTAACGACTGGTTTGTTCTCTAAAGCTAAGAGTCTTGCTTTTTGGTTTGTCTCTTTTTTTTTCTCCTTTGTTTATTTGTTTTGTTTCTTAAATTCCATATATGAGTGAAATCATATGGTGTTTGTCTTCTCTGACTTATTTCACTTGGCATTATACTCTCTAGATCTATCCATGCTGTTGCAAATGGCAAGATTTCATTCTTTTTGGTGGCTGAATAATAATCCATTATATATTCCACATCTTCTTTATCTATTNAGTACATGGCAAAAATCCAAGAAAGTTAAACTGTGGCCATTACTATTAATGTTTTCTCTCTAAGTTGGCAGCAGCATACAACCTGTAGCTGCTACAGAGAAGGTAAGTGCAGGGACTCACAAAGAACTGAGAAACTATCCAGGAAGAAAACACCCTTTCTAAAACTGTACTTCTAGTTCTAGCATATAACCCATGGCTGCCTTGATAAGCAGAAAAATTTTCTCTACTCCTTCAATGCTATTTGATATTTCAAAATAAATTAGGAAAGAGAATCAGAAGCAAATCAAACCAATTATAAAATTAAATGTGCTTTTCCGTGATTTGCCCAGGCCCCTCCCACAAACACTAGATATTCTAATATGTTCCCCTAGGAGAGTGTTTCATAAACCATGGTCCTATACCACTAATATTAGAATCACCCCAGGTGAGGCGACTTATTAAAATGCAAATTATTTGGTTCCCAGCCCAGAATGAAGGAAGAAATGTAGTGGTGAGTGGGGAGAGGTTCTGAGAACCTTCAATTTTTGCAGTCACCTGAAGTAAATTTTTATGTACACTTAGATGTGCAAAATAATAATCTAGGGCATTGGTTGTCAAGTGTGATTCAAACTACTAGCATTAGCATCACCTAGGAACTTGTGGGATATACAAAGTCTCAGGCCACACCCCAGACCTGCAGAATCAAACCTGGGCATGTGCCATCTAGGTGATTCTGATACATGCAAAAGTTTGAGAACTACTGCTTTAGAGTTTGCTCTTCAAAGTGTGGTCCAAGAAGCAATGCTTAGGCATCACCTGGGAGCTTATTAGAAATCAGAAATTTGGGATTGCGATACCATCAGCTTTGTTCTTTCCCAAGATTGCTTTGGCTATTTGGGGCTTCACCTCAGTCCACATAAACCAGATTTTAAAATTTTAAACTATGGCCAGATTATTTCTATGCACATTAAAATCTGAGAAATGCTGGGCTACGTCAGTGTTTTTCAAACTTCTATGAAAGTAAAAATATAACTTTCTAAGCTCTTTCCCTAGAGATTCTGACTTTGAGGGTCTGGAATGACTTTAAAATTTTATATATATTAACATGAATCCTAGGCAATTAATGTTATCAGCAAAGTTTAGGAAATACGGCTTTGAAGACAAATTCCTGGGTACCACCTAAGTTATGATTCATTGCTC
The DNA here is from genome assembly GCA_002007465.1 of Ailurus styani. Classification (NCBI taxonomy): domain Eukaryota; kingdom Metazoa; phylum Chordata; class Mammalia; order Carnivora; family Ailuridae; genus Ailurus; species Ailurus styani. The sequence goes on from LNAC01000732.1 coordinate 22,873, forward strand.
TATATCAGGTTCTCAATTTTGGCATGATAAATGTTATGGGCCAGATAATTCTTTGTTGCAAGGGCTGTTGTGTGCAGTGTAGGGTATCCAACAATGTCTTTGGTCTCTCCCCACTAGATGTCAGTAGCAGCCTCTCCATTTATGACAATTAAAAATATCTCCAAACATTGACAAATGTCCCCTATGGGAAAAAAATCCCCCCATTCTCCATTGAGAGCCACCACTCTAGAAGGCAACTGTTATAGTTCTCTATTGTTTTATGACACACTACTCTGAAGCTTAGGAGCTTAAAACCATAACCATGTGGTTTTTCTCAAAAGCCAAGCGTTCAGGACAGGGTTGGCTGAGTGGTGGTTCTTTTGCTTCATGTGGCATCATCCCACGATATTCCCTTGGTTGCCTTCTATTAGCAGCTGAACTGGAAGATCTTTAAAAACCTAACATCTGGTCATTTAGAGCTTTCTCTGTCCATGTGATGGCTCAGCATTTGGCAGCCCAACCCAAGGTTCTTTAAAACATGGTGGACGTTTTCCCAAGAGAGAAAGCAGATGTTTCTAGGGCTCTTAATGGCTAGGCATGGAATTGTCACAGTGTCATTCCCTCCATGTTTTATGGATTAAAGTGAATTGCAAAGGCAGTCCAGATTCAAGGGGAGGCACGTGGACCATACATACTCATAGGATGGGAGGGGTTAATAGCAGTCACCTTTGGAGACTATTTACCACAGTGAGTTTTGCAGGCACAGTCCACTTTAAGATCAGAAATTGCTATATCATGTGTTTTTTTTTTAACACATCTCTAGTGTGTTTATCTAAAATAGTGAGAATTCAATATAATACTGTCCCACAGCATTTTTTAAAACAAATATTAGTTGCAGTATAATTAACATACAGTGTTATATTAGTTTCAAGTGTATGATGTAGTAATTCAACAATTCCAGGTATTACTCAGTGCTCATCAAGATTAGTGTACTCTTAATCCCCATCATCTATTGCATCCATCCCAACCTCCACCACTGTCCCTTTGGTAACCACTGGTTTGTTCTCTAAAGCTAAGAGTCTTGCTTTTTGGTTTGTCTCTTTTTTTTTCCTCCTTTATTTATTTCTTTTGTTTCTTAAATTCCACATATGAGTGAAATCATATGGTGTTTGTCTTCTCTGACTTATTTCACTTGGCATTATACTCTCTAGATCTATCCATGCTGTTGCAAATGGCAAGATTTCATTCTTTTTGGTGGCTGAATAATAATCCATTATATATTCCACATCTTCTTTATCTATTAATCTACTGATGTACATTTGGGCTGCTTCCATAACTTGGTTATTGTAAATAATGTTGCAGTAAACATAGAGGTGCATATAACCCTATGAACTAGCGTTTTTGCATTTTTTTATAAATACCCAATAGTGTGATTATTGGATCACACAGTAGTTCTATTTTTCAAATTTTTTGAGCAACCTCCATACTGTCTTCCAGAGTGGCTGCACCAGTTTGCATTCCCACCAACAGTGCATGAGCATTCCTTTTTCTCCACAACCTCACCAACACTTGTTTCTTGAGTTTTTGACTTTAGCCATTCTGACAGGTATGAGGTGACATCTCATTGTGGTTTTGATTTGCATTTCCCTGATGATGAGTGATGCTGAGTATCTTTTCAAACTATGTTTATACATTCCATTAGACTTTTAATTTTTTCTTCTAAAAGATGCATTGTGGAAAGGATTTCTTCTGGCTTTCCAATTCCATTTCCTTCATTCTAACCTCATCCCCATTTGGGGACTAGAATAATTCTTGAATTAATACATACTGTAAAGTATATATAACTAAATTGTAGCACTAGATGAGTTTTTACATCCTGGACCAGGATATAGGTTATCAGCACTTCCAGAGCCTCCCAGTCACTGTATCCCTCCAAAAGTAACCACTGAATTCTATCACTGTGAATGTTTTGCCTACTTTTTGGTTTTATATAAATTGAGTGTAGAATATCACCCTTTTGTGTTTGGCATATTTTGCTCAATATCATGGCTGGAAGATTCATCTGTACTCTTGTATAAAAAGCCTGACTCTTCCCACCTCCCCTTGAGTGGTTTATTTATCCTTCATCTCTTTTCTTTCACCCTTTATTCCACAGCTACATTAATATTTTTTTAAAGCTGATTCTATAGGTCTTCTAAAAAAAACTCATCATCAGACCCTAGATTTCTACTACTTTCAAAATAAAATCTAAATGCTTAGTTTTCACAATCTCATGCTAATTTATTTTCCAAATCTTACACTACTTACTAACCAGAATACCCAACTGGATCCCACTTAATCTTTGATGTCCACCATGTTTTCACTCAGCCTTTACCAGGGTCCAGGTGGAGAAATGGACATTCTCTCAAGGCCCTGTCATTTTTGTTTTTCCTTACTCATTTGAGTTGGCTAGGCTTTCAATTATGATTTTTTAAGCACTGGAGTAACTATACACTCTAGTAATGGTCAGTTGAGATATAATAATGTAAGAAAATTGCGACTGTTTCTGGCTAGACTGGGAAAAATACCTTGAGGTAGAAGGAATTTCTTCTTTGAGATATCACCTCAAGTAGAAACAGAAATTCTCAAAATATAAAACTTGACTGATATTTCAAAACATTACATGGTCAGGAACAGGTAAAATAGAAGAGGTTCAGAGAAACAAGTGAACAGAGGTTTATTTGAATAGAACTGCATTATCTTATTAAAGAATTAATCATCTTCCATACTACAAATATGTCAGGAGAAAGAGTTGGTTGAGTCTCTAATAAACACAGCTGTGGAGGGACCATCTACTAAAGAAATAAAAGCATCAGAGAAGGCTAAGTGTCTAGGAAAAAGTAACACTGACAGAACTGTAATTTTTGTGAACAGGAAGTAATAGTAGAGATGAAAGATGTCTTTAGTTATTTGAAAGAACATGATTTGTGTTTCCACTTAGTCTAGAATTGGGTCTAATCTGTGTGTGCCAATATGGCATAAACAGCATCAGCACACAATGAGCTCCCATCATCAGAGGTGGGAGCCCTGACTTAGGTTAAAGTTTGGTCTAATATAGGTAGTTCCCAGCTGCTGGTATATTAACTAGAAGCGTGAGAGTCACTGAGGCACTTTTTACAAGTTAAAAACTTCTAATCCCACTTCTTAACCTACTGAATCACATAGGACAGAGTGTCTAAGAACATGCATTTTTAAGTAAGTGCCTATCAAGCTTTAAGACCTCCTTTAACTGAAGAAATGTTTGCCTTTGATAGCAAAAGGTGTAAGGAAGTTCCTGATTCAAACGATTCTTTGGATTTCTAAGATTCATACAGAAAACATTTTTTTCAATTACCTGCAGCTCCATCCATTTATTTATTTATTCTATATTCATTGGGAGGCTACCATGTGTACTGACATGAAATTAACACAATGAGTCAGAACCCTGAACTCACAGAGTATCCAGACTGAAAGGGAAAACAGACATGAAACTGGGAGATACAGAAAACAAATTTATAATTACTACTATGTCAAGCCATATGAATGTGATGAGTATAATGAAAGAAACTATGGCTTGATAGAGAGATGCTAACAAGGAAGTCTGGTTGAGATTGGAAGTCAGAAATATCAACACTAACAAAAAGGATATTGAAGCTGAGGCTTAAGGATGGCAGAAGATTTTTCAGGCCATGAATGAGTAGAAGGGCTTTTCAAGCAGAGCGAACAGTACCTATGAAGACCATAAAGTGGAAAGAAGGAATCTGTGTTTGTGAGGAACTGAAAGAAGGTCTGAACTGAAGAAGACAAGTGGTCCAATATGAAGTTGATAGACAGGAGCTAGACCATGCTCAGGGTGATGCCTAATTTTATGTGTCAACTTGTCTGGGCCACAGTTCCCAGATATGAGGTCAAACATTATTCTGTATGTTTCACTGAGTGTGATTTGAATGATATTAACCTTTAAGAAGGTAGACTTTATGTAATGCAGATTGCCCTTCAAAATGTGGGTGGACCTCATCCGACTGAGGTCCTAAACAGAGCAAAAGAATGACCTCACCAAGAAAGAGGGAATTAATTCTGTCAGAAGATAGCCTTAGGACTTGCAACACTGTCCCTTTCCTGAGTTTCCAGTCTGCTGGCTCAGCCTTCAAATTCAGGGCATACCAGACTTTTATATATATATACACACATACATATATCCTCTTAGTTCGGTTTCTCTGGAGAACCATGATTAATACAACAAAAGTTGGAAAACTTATAATATATATTTTATTTTGCCAAACATTAGAATAGGAAGCCATTTCAGAAAAGTAGCTTTAGCAAATACTGGTCATCACATACTTAGTTTTTGTAGATATATTTTTATCCTAGTATATCCATATACAGACATCTAGAAAGGGCCACCAGATTCATAGTCTCCCCTTAGTCACTTTATCTCTTTAATATACTCTCCCATGCATTTTATATCTTTCCTTTATCCCCCTATTATTTCATAAAGTCCAATTTCAAAAGTTCTGTACTCCCTGTTTTAAAGATTTTGCTGGGGAAACCACTAAAATAAAGCAGCTCTGAAACCAATTTAACTCCACTGCTCCCAGCATATCAACTACATATAGTTCCAAAATCCCAATATTCTTTCTCTAGAATTTGCATTGAATGACAAGAAAAATTCATCCCAGATCCCCAAGTTAAAAGAAATGCCAATTTATTTTTCTTTCTAGAAATAAACCTGTAAAGAACTTTCTTTGAATTGGGGTACATGGTAGGGAGGTCTTATTGTAAATTTATTGTCATAGCTCCCATCCAAGGGAAGTCACCAAACTAAATTAAGTGAGACAGAGGCACCCTGAGTTACTCACTAAAGCATGAAGGGCTACAGAATTCTTCTTGAAGAATTCACACAATTCAGATAGCAATTATAGCTCTCGATTTTCTCACTAAGCAATACCTGCAAGACTTGGTTTTAAAAAAAATCATGAATGATATTTGGGCTTTCATTATTATATTTTTTAGAACCTACTATGTACAATTTCAGGTCTTAGGAATTGGATGATTGATAGCATACACTCAACAAAAACATGATGCATGCCAAGCCTTGCTCAAGCCTCTGGGGATAGAGCAGTAAACAAGGAAACATGAGGCAGTAGAAGATTCCTCTTCTACTGAATCTTATTTTATTCTGGAGGGGGTGAAACAGACCATAAAATGATAATTAAGCAAGATAATTTCAGAATCCAATAAGTGCTATGACTATAATCATAAAAAGAACAAACACTTAACATATATTTTGTTCCAGAAACTGCATGAAGAATTTTACTCACATGAACTAATTTTACCCTCACACCAACTCTATGAGACAAGCACTATTATTACCTGTTTAACAGATTAGGACCCTTAGTCATCAGGAGGTTAATGAATTTGGCTGAAACTAGGTAGAGCCAAGATGTGCCTCTGGGCCTCTGACCCCAGTTGTCTGTGCCTCTCACTTCCATGTTAGGGGGTGGCTAGGATGGGAAGGCATTGGGGTCCACTTAGAGGGAACTGTCAGAAAAGGCCTCCCTGAGGACTGATGTAGCTCTGAGACAAGACTAAAGGATTCATAATATTCCAGAACCTAAAAAACTCAAGGATTCAAAACATTCTAGAACTCAAATGACTTAAACCATAAGTAGAAAAATGATGTCTAAAATAATGCAGCAGTAACACCCAACATTTTTGGAATGTTCCCTATTTGCCAAACTGTCTTAAGTGCACTATCAGCTCCATCTCAGTTAGTCCTCGAAATGCTTCTATGTGTAGTGCTATACATCTCCACTTCAATGAGGAAAGCAGGAATTCAGAGATAATAGACAGCTTGCCTTGGGTCAGCAAGAGACCAGGAGTGATTCTGTGTACAGAGTCTAGAAACATTTGGTGACTGTAAAGGCAGGTAAACTGGAAACCACAAAATGAAAGAGGAAAGAAGAGTGACTTAAATGAATAGAAAATATATTTTACACAGAGTTTATTCTTCTCTTCATTAATGGAGACAAACCATGTGGTTTACTAGAGGATGTCTCAAGCAGAGAAAACACCTCTTTGTGAAAAGAAATGGAGAACAGAACTGACATTTTTGATTATCAGTTACATATTAGGCACTGTATTTAGTGCTTTCTGGAGTCTGGGAATTAAAATTTTTAAACTTGAAGTAATCAAGATTCCCACTACTAGCTCAATGTACTAAGTTTGAATCCACACTAACGTCTGTCACCTCACTAATGCTTGATCCCATGAGGTTTCTTACAGGTGTCAGAAGTCTGGTCTCTAGTTGTATATTTTTGTGCCAAAATTTCTAAGTTTTTGTTGTAGCTGGAGCTCATATTTTATTTTATTTTTTTAACGATTTTATTTACTTATTTGACACAGAGAGAAAGTGAGAGAGTACAAGCAGGGGGAGCGGCAGTGGGAGGGGGAGAAGCAGGCTTCCCACTGAGCAAGGATCCTGATGCGGGCTTGATCCCAAGACCCTGGGATCATGACCTAAACTGAAGGCAGACACTGAACCAACTGAGCCACCCAGGAGCCCCTGGAGCTCATATTTTAAACATATCTCTTATTACCTTTTAATTTAATAAAGTACCCCAACATCTTTAGTTATGTGAATGTATGTGACTAAATGAGACAGCAAGAAAGAATAAGAGTAAGAGAGAAAAAAGAATGAAATAGAGCAAGAGATAGAGAGGTAAAGAGAATGAATAAAAATGGGTATGTCACAAAACAGCTTAGCTGTCACAGATGCTTCAAAGAAGTGGTGCGCATGTATTACCATTCATTACCTTAGTATAATTCAGAACCTTGTTTGTTTGTTATTAATTTGCACAAAAGAGTCATGTCCCTGGAAGAAACAGAGGAAGTATGAGTTCCACTGAATCCTTGGCCTTCCCCAAGTGGTCCGGTTGTCAACAAGGTTTCCTGTTCCATCATGGAACTTCTAAGATAAATACAATTTCAAATTCTAATCATCTCTAAGTGATGAAAAATGGAATAATGAAAGCAAATAAACAACTTAGAGTCTGTCTCTACTTATAAACAAACCCACGCAATCAGAAATGAATGACCTATTTCCTTCAACTGTGGTATTTCTCTAGTTCATAGATATTAGTCCAGTTATCCATCCTAGCAGTCACCCATTTATCCTCTCAACAAACACATATTGAGCACCTATTAATTACAGGCCTATGATCTTAACCAGAGGTACAGTTATAAGAATCATGAGCCTAGAGGTGATGACTAAAGTCATGGACATAGAAGAGATCTCCCAGAGTGGGGAAAATCAGTGAAAATAAATGAAGGCCAGCGACAGAAACCCCTGGATAAAGCAGACATTGAAGCATAAAGAAATATGAGCCAGGAAAGGAAACTTAGACGAAATGGTCAGAAAATTAGGAGGAGAACAGAAAAGGTCTACCTTTTTCAAAAGGAAGGAGGGCTTGACAAGATCAAACCAGATGAAGACAGGATTAGTCCAGAGGCTTAGGTATCTAGGAGGTTACTGGCAGATTTCACCTGTGACATTTTAGTGCAAGGTTGGAGGTAGAAGCCTGATTACTGTGAATTGTCAAGTGAAGGATAGGTACTGAGTGAAAACTGTAATGGGAGATTATCTACTTGAGGAGTCTATCTGTGAAGAAAAACAGAAAGGGTGAGCAATAAAAGGAGATTCTAAGTCAAAGGAGAATTTGTAGTATAAGATGGAGGTGACAAGCACTTTCACAGGCTGTGTGGAAGGAACCAGTACAGAAAGAAAAATTGGAAATGCAGGAGAGAGAGAACAGAGGGTCAAGAGGCACTCAGATCAAGAGCACAGAAGCAGAGATATGTAACCTTTGAAGATAAGACACACCTTTTCCTCAGGCACTGAAAAAGAGAATGAAATTAGATGCAATTCTATATTTTTAAGTATAAGAAGAGGAAATTGAAGGAGAGCAGATCTAAAAATGCTGTTTTTCTAGGTGACAAAGGCAAGGTTCAACTAACTACTGGGAGAGTGAGGTAGAGAACTTGAAGGGGCTGGTATGGTATGAAATACCTATGCCGGAGAATGGAAGGGAAGGCAAATCAAGGACATTTAGAATTACTGAGTGGACACAAAAGAACCATCTGGGTTTGACATTCACTTCATAGTTTTGAGCTACAGCGGCATTTCTTAGAGTCTGTCCCACAAACCACCTGAATTAGATTTTCCTGAGATCCTTGCTATTAATGCCAATTTGTGGATCCCATTTCAGACCCTACTACATCTTCTCAGGTGATTCTCGTGTTCAATAAATTCTGAAACCACTGATCGGGACAGTTTCTCAAACTTTCTCAGTTCCACAAATCACTTAAGCTTTTGTACAGATTCTTAGACTTTGATCAGATCTATTGAATCAATATACTCAGTAGAAAGTTCTGGGCATCTTTACTGTTAATTAGAGGCCTGGATGTTTCTGATGACCAGTTAAGTTTAAGAACACTGAGCTCAAGTTCAGATGTGATGGAAGTTAGCAAGGAGTATTAATAATGGTGTATGGGGGCACCTGGGTGGCCCAGTTGGTTAGGCGTCTGCCTTTAGCTCAGTTCAGCTGAGTTCTAGGATTGAGCCCTGCATCAGGCTCCCTGCTCAGCAGGGAGTCTGCTTCTCCCTCTCCCTTTGCCCCTCCCCCAACTCGTGCACAGGCTCTCTCTCTCCCTCTCCCTCTGAAATAAATAAATAAAAATCTTTAAAAAAATGGTTTATGAGTTCACAGAATATGATTTTTTATTTTATTTTTAATTAATATACAGTAAAATTGATGTATTTGTGTCCAGTTGTAAGAATTTTGGGACATATATAAATTTGTGTAATCATCACCACAATCAGAAGAGTTGAATCAAGGAAAAAAATTTGCTTGTGCATTACAGTAAAATTCTCCCCTAGTTGCTGGCAACAAGTCACCTATTTTCTACCACTACAGTCTTGTCCTTTCAAGAATGTCATATGTTATCATAAAGTGGGTAACCTTTTCGGATTTGTTTCATTCAGCATAATGCCTTGAGATTCATCCAAATTGTTGCTTTTATCAATATTTTGTTGTTTTTCTAGCTGAATAGTATTCCAATATATAGATATACCATAATTTATACATTATCCATTAAAAGACATTTGGGTTGTGACTTTCAGTTTTTATAATTGTGAAAAATTCTGTAATGAAAATATGCATGCTCTTTAGTGTAAAGAGCCAGGAACAGGATTTCTACAAGATGAATTCTTAATTCATTAATAAATAGTTACTGAGCAGTCATTGTGTATAAATGAAAGTTTTAACTGTCTATGTATAGAAATATATAGAAATTTTGATAGAAAAACTAAGATAATTTTGAATAAAATGCAGAATGACATTCAACATGAGGTAGAAGAGATGGACATACACATGATTATTACAAAGGAGTGAAGTATGGCGTTGGGGATAAAGGTTTAGAGGGGAAGCAAAGACTGTGGGGTGAACAGCAACATATTCAACCTCAAGGTTGATATGATTATATAGAAGAACCAATTTCTCCTCTCATTGCCATGGCTAATATTATAGAGCACTGTGGGCTTGAAAGCTATAATAAATCTAAAGCAAGTAAAAACGAAACAACACAAAAAACAAAATGACTTTCACTGATATTTTTGTCTACCGCTATATCAAAAGATTAGCATAGAGTATGCAGTCAGTGAATGCCTGGTAAAGAAAGAAGAGTCATGCCTATGTATGCTGGGGGCCAGAGGGCACGACCATTTCAGAAGAAGTGGGTTAGTAAGAGTACAAGTTTTTAGTGCTATAGGAAATGAGTTCAGATGCATTTAAACCACTGTTTATGGGCGCCTGGGTGGCTCAGTGGGTTAAAGCCTCTGCTTTCGGCTCAGGTCATGATCCCAGGGTCCTGGGATTGAGGCCCGCATCGGGCTCTCTGCTCAGCAGGGAGCCTGCTTCCTCCTCTCTCCTCTCTCTCTGCCTGCCTCTCTGCCTACTTGTAATCTCTCTCTGTGTGTCAAATAAATAAAATCTTAAAAAAAAATAAATAAACCACTGTTTATATTGTGAAACACTGTATGGGGATGATGGGCAATGGATTCCTATATACTGGTACAGCTTTTGTAGGATGCCTGCCTTACCTCTAGCTAAGATGAGCTAGTGGCTGTACTTGTCCTCCAAGTCTAGCAGAACACTCCACTCGATGGCATGTGTTAACTGTGGGTTTAGCTGTGCCTATATGCTCTACACGGGGGACGCATAGTGAAAAAGAATCCAAGAGTAAACTTCTTGCGGGAGAGGCAGCCACAGCATGGTAATGAGTTTACAAAATGATGGTCTCTAAAGCCTTGGCCCACGCCAGCAATCAGAACTGGCGAAAACAAAGCATCATGCTAGTATGAATTGAACTCTTTATGAAAAAGTTTGTAGAATAAAGCGAAGTTGTTCAGGAAGTAAGCGGGAAGGGATCAAGGGCTATCAGATCTTATTTCCAAACAAGCAAATAAAAAACTTAGATTCTTCCTTGGCTTTCAAAATAGGCCCAGGAAACTCCTTTGTCTAAAACCAGTACATATCTGTTTTTGAAATTCACTTCCGAGTTTTTGTTTGTTTGGTTTTACAAAGACAACATCCATTAAAGGAACATTACCAGAAGAGACACTGTATGTAGAATATAACTAAAGGACAGCCTTAAGTTGGTCAAGGAATATCCTGGCTTACTTATAAGAAATGAAGGCCAAATGCCTCCTGTCCTTTGATCAACATGCTTCTAAAACAGTGCGTATAAACAAGACTATCAAGAAAGCACAGAGAGCCGTTATTTGCAAATAGGATCAAGGACATGTTACTTGACTAGAGGATAAGCACAGTAATGACCATGGCTCCTGGTTTAGGACATGAGTCAGAAACAATACAAACATGAGGACTCTATCACTGTTCAACAACCTCTCAGAAAAGAACAATTTGTTTACCATGAAAGCTGTTTGTGGAAAATGTGTGTGGGGGGGTGTATGAGCACGTGTGCATGTGTATGTGTATGTATAAAACATGCACTGCAATGGTCTCAGCAAAAGAGATGATGCTTAGTCATTCTAATATAACACTGGAGGAATAACTATTCCTCATCCTGCAATGTTTTTCTATGATGCTTTATATTTGATTTGCAACCATTAAATTCCTGAGTCCCTGAGGAGCATATAGGTGCGGAATTATTTTTATCACCGCTTTTGGTTGCTGATGGACACATATTTTAAGTTTACCCTGCAAACCAGCTCTTCACATCTTGCCTGGATCCAGTACCCCATTATATAAGACAAAAGTTTGAGGTAGCTGTGCTTCATGTCTCTCTTCCATCTATCCATCGTCAGCTATTATTAAGCTCCATAAACATTTCTTAGAATATTTCGAGAGACTAACAACACTAATTGATAACAACTGCAGTAGCAGACATCTTTTATTGGGCATTTAGCATATGTCAGATGACCTAAACCCTTCACAGCACTAACCCTACTACAAAGCCAAGAGTCAGATAATCCTCGTTTGACAGGCAAGAAAATAAAAGTACAATAGAAAGAATAACACTTGCTCAATATCATAACTGGAACAAAGAAGAGCCAGGATTGTAGGACAAAGTTGAAAAATCCAGAAAGTAGCAAGTAGGAAAGATCAGCCTTTAGTCTCCAACCACCCTACATTCACTGCCTCTTCATATGTGCGCACATGTTTGTGTTTGTGTGTACCTAAGATATATACGCATATAAGTGAATATATACATGTGTATAGATATCATCACATATATCTATGTATGTAAGCTTTATCTATGTATCACTATATGGCTTCTGGTTTCATTAGTATGTAAAACAAACACTTCGCAGCTGAGTTCATTACCACAACCACCACCCACTCCAGCAGAAATGGCTAACACAGAGCAAGTGGCCATACCACAGATCCATGACTGGAAATGGTCCACTTAGCCAGGAAGTTCAACTTCCAAAATCTTCTACTTTTATTTGAGACCACATAAAGAGCTATTGTCGATAGAAAGTAAATGGAAGGGATGAGAGTCACTTCAAAACCAAGGTTTTTAGGAAGCAGGTATGTCTGTCACTCTATTTCTCTTTTCATTATTTGGATGCAATAATGATAGAATCCTATGGAATATAAGGGACACAAGACTGTAAGAGCCTGAGTCCCAAAATCACCACACAGAAGAAAGCTACATACCACTACCACCACCAATAACAAAAACAATAAACAGTGTTTTGTATGAATGAGAAATAAACTGTTTAGCTGCTCAAATGGAGAAATCTATTTGTAACAACTGTCTTTCCTTCCCTACACACTCAAGAAGATCCTTTATTCCATTTTCTTTACTTATCATTGCCTATCACTTTCACATGCAGGGACCAGAACATTTTTTCCGAAATGGCCAGATAGTAAATATTTAAGGCTCTGAGGGCCACAAAAGGTCACTGTGGCATATTATACTTCATTTTTAAACAATTCTTTAAAAATGTTTAAAATAAAAGCTTTGGGGTGCCTGGATGGCTAAGTGGGTTATGCATCTGACTCTTGATTTCGGCTCAGGTCATGATGATCTCAGGATTGTGAGATCAAGCCCTCCACTGGCCTTGATCCCAGGTATGGAGCCTGCCTGGGATTTTCTCTCTCCCTCTCCCTCTGCCTCTCCCCCAGATCTCTAAAAATAAATAAAATAAAATAAAAAATTTTGAAAAGCCTTCACTTGAGGGCTATACAGAAACATGCTGTGAGATGGATTTGGCATGTGGGCCATAGTCTGTCAACCCCTAACTTAGCAATATCTGGTCAGGCTAAAATTTTAATTACAAATTATGTCACATAACCACTAACAAAGTTATTTGGGTCTATGCTTCCTATTTTACCAGCTCTGAAGTTTTTCTCCTAGATTCCAGACTCTTCCTCATGCTGGTTATGCTGACTTCCCATCTTCCAGTTAGTCTCTAAAACAAGCCCATTTCCTCATTCCTCACTGACACACATCCCTTGCCCCATGTGTAGAACTCCCTTGTACAGCACTTATTCATGCTCTTGCCCAAAGTTCAATGTCAAGTATATGACCAGTCAATGCCCACTCTATGACTTTTCCCCTCCAAAAACCTTCACCAGTAAACTTTAATGCTTCGAGTTTTCTCTTTCTTCTGAGCTCCTGAAAGAGGAATCCTACATTATATTATTTGGTGCTTAATTATATTCTTGGGACTCAACTATGCACCAGTATTGTCTCAGGCACTGAGACTGCAATAATGCATATGCCATAGGCCTTGCCCTTAAGAAGGACTAAACAGACCAGCAAGCAATGACAATACAAGGTTATAAGTGCTACCAATGAGAATCAGAGAGCAGCGTGGGAAGTACATAGTGAATAGTTTGTCTCAAGCCTTCATGCCTTTTTTTACTTTGTTTCAAAGGCACATCTGATTGTTAGGTCAAGAGAAGAAGATTGTGTATATGTTTGTGTGTGTTCTCCCCTTTTGCTTAGTACTGAGCATATTTCAGAAGAGCATTCAGTTGATGGAGATACAAGAATTCAGATCAAGGGCGCCTGGGTGGCTCAGTGGGTTAAAGCCGCTGCCTTCGGCTCAGGTCATGATCCCAGGGTCCTGGGATCGAGGCCCACATCGGGCTCTCTGCTCGGCAGGGAGCCTGCTTCCTCCTCTCTCTCTGCCTGCCTCTCTGCCTACTTGTAATCCCTCTCTCTGTGTCAAATAAATAAATAAAATCTTTAAAAAAAAAAAGAATTCAGATCAAATTAATTATTAATTTTGGCATACTTAGATGAAGGGTAGTGTCTCAGATACTTAGGTATACTAAAAAAAATAAAATATCATTTATAATTATGCTAGTTTCAGGAAAGTTTTGAAATTACTAACCATAGAAGACTAATGAGCAACAGGATCATTAAAATAAAAATAAAAATGGAAAAGTAATATAGTACAAGGGAGACTGCAATTATTCCAGAGACACAGTCTAAAGATCGTTATTACAATGGCATATTAAATATGACTCTGAGCTACATAATGACCAATACAAACATACACAATAAAGAGAGAGAGACAGACAATATTGTCTGATGAAAGAAAGAGAATCAGTTAACCAGTCTAGTTGAATTATCTGGTGAGATATTTATTTTTAAAAATAACTATGCCCAAACTTACTCATTTTAATAAATCAAACCAAAATGTTTTTAATGACCAATGAGGAATATTACCAAGGTAATCAGTACAAAATCTTGCTGGCAGTAAAATTTAAAGGGAATGTATTGCCTGCATTCTTAGACAAGGAAATGTTCACATGTAACAATTTAAAATAATTAACTCTAGAAGAAGCTTCAGTTTAAAGTACAGGTCTATACTTGAATTTCTTAAGGAAAAACAAAACAAAACAAAACAAAACAAAACAAAACAAAACTGTGTGCCAAGCAATTAACTTTTTGTTGATTTGAACTGAGAGAGCAAAAAATAAAATTTGAAATATGGATGATTATTTAAATCTATCATATTGCTCCTCCTGAATGTCAGTGGGTATAGGAAGATTTCTGGCAGGTCCTGAGGAGCAGATGTTTAAAGAATCAGCTCACTATAGAATGACTGGAAACAGGCTCTGTCTCCTGTTTATGAGAGATGCACCTCTGCTACAGCAGCCAGACATGCCCATTGCAAAGTTGGCTTTTTGTTAGGAAACTTAAAGATCTTAACTCATATCTTTGTTGAGATAGAAGGCCATATCACTTCCGCCTGAAGATGGGGGAGAAAGGGCAGGCCAAATTTGGCCTCATGATCACAATGTGCTCAATTTCCTGGTAAAGTATTTAGGTCTGGCCCCAGAAATGTAAGCATTGGCATGATCTGGAAACTTTGAAAGGCAGCTGTTTCCAATTGGCAACCTAAACCATAATACATTGGTTCTCATGGGTTAGCATATATCAGAATCTCCTAGAAGGTTTGTTAAAACAGATGGCTGAGCCCCTCTCTATGATGTCCGAGTCAGTAAGTGAGATGTAAAGCCCAAGAATCTGCATTTCTCATAGGTCATCAGTTACTGTTGATTTAGGAACAACACCTTGAGAAATAATTCAATAATGAAATACTAGGATGTCTAGACAACATCTCATATTGAACAGCACTACTTTTTTTTTTTAAAGATTTTATTTATTTGACAGAGAGAGAGATCACAAGTAGGCAGAGAGGCAGGCAGAGAGAGAGAAGGAAGCAGGCTCCCTGCTGAGCAGAGAGCCCGATGCAGGGTTTGATCCCAGGACCCTGAGATCATGAGCTGAGCTGAAGGCAGAGGCTTAACCCACTGAGCCACCCAGGCACCCCAGCACTGCTTTTTAAAAGGGCTCATTCGTATTGGTTAGCTGCAAAACAGCCACAGAAAACTAATTAAAATGCCCAAATAGATTTACATAGTAGGATCCATCTGAAAATTGAGGAAAATTGGCTAAAATTCTTTTGGGCATAAATTGTCTTCAGGACTTCTCTGAGGTTTTTAATTAGCTAATAGGCTCACATGAACTTCTGGACATGATAATGAAAATGGAGGCCAAACAAATCATTTCTCAAATCCCTATGTACAGTTTCATTACGACATGTAACCGGTCTTTCAAAACTCTGTGAAAGTGTCAAGGTTTATTTTGAAAGATGTTAATATCAAAGGATAAAAGTACTTTCTTTGCCTTCATTATAATATAGCCTAGTAATTAAGGCTATGGTGGCCTGCATTCAGAGGGACCAGAGTTTAAATCCTTACTTCAGCACTTACTAATATATCAATTTAGGCAAGTGTTTTGTTTTGTTTTGTTCTAACTCTCCAAGCCTCTGTTTCCTTACTGTAAAATGCTGGTAATGCCACTTAATCCACAGCACTTTTAGGAGAATAAAACTGTAAAATGTTTTCAAGAGAATGAAAAGACAAGCTGCAGAGAGGGAGAAAATATCTGCAAAGATACATTTGAAAGAGGGATGTTATCTAAATATACAAAGAACTCTTATAACTCAACAAGTGAAAACAATCTGACTAAAAAATGGGCCAACAACCTTAAATGACACCACACTAATGAAGATACACAGACACCAAGTAAGTATATGAGAAGATGCTTCAAATCGGATGTCACTGCGGAAATGCAAATTAAAGCAATGATAAACCACTGTACACATATTAGGATGGCCAAAATCCAGAACACTGGCAACACCAAATGTTGGTGCAGATACAGAAGAACAGAAATTCTCATTCATTGCTGGCAGGAATGCAAAATGGTGCAGCCACTCTGGAAGACAGTTTGGCAGTTTCTTATAAGCCTAAAAAAAAATTCTTACAATATGATGCAGCAATTACACTCCTTGATATTTACCCAAGGAGTTGAAAACTTATGTTGATACAAAATCCTGCACACAAATGTTTATAGCAGTTTTGTTCATAACTGTTTAAAACTTGGAAGCAAACAAGATGTCCTTCCGTAGATGAATGATAAATAAACTGTGGCACATCAGACAATGGAATACTATTCAAGGCTAAAAGAAATGAGCTATCAGACCAGGAAAAGACAAGGAGAAGCCCTAAATGCATAATAAGTGAAAGAAACCGGTAAAGGCTGCATATGGTATGTTTCCAATTTTATGACATTCTGAAAAAAGAAAAACTATGGAAATGGCAAAAAGATCAATGGTTGTCAGGGGCTAGGGTGGGAGGAGGCATGAATTATGTAGAGCACAGAAGACTCTTAGGCAGTGAAAATACCCTGGGGGTGTCTGGGTGGCTCAGTTGGTTGGCTAAGCATCTGCCTTCAGCTCGGGTCATGGTATCAGGGTCCTTGGATGGAGCCCTGTGTCGGGCTCCCTGCTCAGTGGGGAATCAGATTCTCCCACTCCCTCTGCCCTTCCCCTCTCCTTCCAACCCCACTGGTGCTCTCTATCTTAAATAAATAAATTTATTTAATCTTAATCTTAAAAAAAGGAGAAAATACCCTGTATGATACTATAATGATGGACACATGTCATTGTATGCTTGTCTAAACCCATCAAATGTACACTAAGAATGAACCTATTATAAACTATGCTCTTTGGATAATCATGATGTGTCACTGTAAGTACATCAAATGTAGTACTCTGGTGGGGTAGGTTGATAATATGGCAGACTATGCATGGTGTATCACTACACCACAATGTTAACAATATTTATCATTGAGCAGTAGAATAATTAATATATTGTACTTTCTTATGTATATATTTTTCTCTTATAAAAAATAGCTACACAAAAACATGTCATAACTACATGTATTTTACAAGTGTAAACACTGGTTTTTATTTAGAAAAAATAGAGCTATATTTATTTTGGAAATTGATATATAAAATCAATTAATACAGCTAATATGAGGAGCTCTGTAAAAAAACAAGGATGACAATAGGGAGCAATTCTCTAGAACAAAACTTATGGAGTGATACTCATAAGTTTTTTGTGCTTTCTTTTATTTTTTCAGAGAGGAAAATAGATTATTTTCCATATAAAGCTGGAATTTTCTGCTATAAAATTGTGCTACATAATACATTATGTGCTTAATAAAATGGTTCTGCCTTTGGTCTCTATTTCTCTCTCTCAATCTCTCCCTTTCTCCCCCCACCCTTAGTCATCAGACCCATTATCACAAAATTAATCATTCCAAAGCAAAAATTTGATGTCACTCTTTTTGCCATACATATTTATTGGTTTTGTGTGTGAAATTATTTTTTTGAAATATGACATATAAGCATCTTTGTTGTATCATATAATTATCACTTCCTTTTTTTTTGTAGGCTCCACACCCAACATGGGGCTCAAACTTATTACCCCAAGATTAAGAATCACATGCTCCACCAAATAAGCCGGCCAATTCTTCATGCAATCTCCTATATTTACCTTCTTCTCTAAAGATTTCCATAATTTCCCCACCCTGAATTGTTTTGTTTTTGAGTTCTTACAACTATGTATGTATGCGTGTGCACACAACTGGTGTAGCATTTATGATAGTCTGCCTTGTTAATAGCACCAACAGCAACCACAATGAATCAATGGTACAAATAAAAATTAACATTTAGTGAGTACTTACTTAATGCTAAACCCATGACAAGAGCTTTCCATGAATCACCACTTTCAGTTCCCCATTAAAATACAAGGTTCCATGTGTTAAAAGCATGAAGTATTTTCTCCCTGGCGCATGACTAGGAAGTGTAATAGGTAGAACTTAATTATGTTTTTTCTTAATCTGGAGTCTATGACATTAATGACCATAACACTGATAATTATCCCTGAATGCTCATTGGGTTTATGGAAGGAACTAAATATGGATGCTTGGCTACAACCTATAACTGCAGAATCAGCATCTCTTAGAATAAGGCAAGGACAAGAATGTGTGTGTGTGTGTGTGTGTGTGTGTGTAGTTATTGAAACATTTCCAAAGCTCTATTTGACTGATTAGGATCTACCAAGAGTCAGATGATTTGTATCACTTATACTTTCCCCATTGAACTAAACCTATCATTTTTATTTATATATTCTTTTATTTGGTATTAAGACTTTACTTTTTTAAAGCCATTTTAGGCTCACAGCAAAACTGAGGGGAAGGGGCAGAGATTTCCCATATACATCCAGATCCTACACATGCATAAGCATTATCAATATTCCCTAACACAGTGGTACATTTGTTACAACTGATGGACTCTCACTGACACATCATAATCATCCAAAGTCCATAGTTTACAAAAGAGTTCACTGTCCATGTTGTATGTTCTATGGGTTTGGGTAAATGTATAATGACACATACCCTTCATTATGGTACCATACAATGTATTTTCACTGTCCTAAAAATTCTCTGTATTCCACCTATTCATCCCTCCCATTCCCCAAGATAACATATATATTGTTAAAGATTTATTTATCTGTTAGGACAGTGAGAGAGATAAAAAAGCCCAAATCAAGAGTCTGATGCTCAACTGACAGAGCCACCCAGACACCCAAGAAAAAATATTTTTTAAAACATTTAAAAAATATTCAAAACTTACTCTTGCTATGCTATTGTGCTATATTCACCATGATGTGATGAGTTGCACTATATTCTGCTTGAAAACTGAAGATCTTTTTTTTCTTTGTCTTTTTAAATTTTTTACCGTCTCCCTCTTTCATCCCATACTAATACCTAATACCTGGCACATAGTAAGGTCACCAAAAAATCCTAATAATATCATATATAGTTGCATAAAATAATCTATTTTCCTGTGGGCTGCAGTAATGGGAGACGTTATCAATGAAAGGATTCCCACTAATTTCAGCGAAAGTTCTTTTAACCTGGATATGTCTTTTTTTCTTTAATTTTTTTAATGATTTATTAATTTATTTTAGAGAGAGAGAGCACAAGAGAGCATGTGTGTACACAGGGGGAGGGGCAAAGGGAGAGGAAAAGAATTCTCAAGCAGACTCCCTGTCAAGCTAGGAGCCTGACATGAGGCTCCATCTCAGAACCCTGAGATCATGGACCTGAGCCAAAATCAAGGGTCCCATGCTTAAAAAACTGAGCCACCCAGGCACCATGACATCCCTTTTTATTATTGTTGAGATTAGGGAAAGGTTTTCTTCAGAAGAAATGCTTATTCCTACTAATAGAACCTTTCCTATGTGAGAATTTTGGGGAATGAAATAAAATATGCAAAGACCCTTTGAAGGAGTTGGTGCCATCTCTCTGAACTTGACCTCTATAACAACAACTAAGAACAGAACATAAACTACTAGATTTACCATGTTGTAACTTTCTCTTTTCCCCCCTGGGTCTTTCTTCCTTTATTGGGGAACAAAAGGTAAAAAATAAAAGAAAAAATACAATACACAAAAACAAAAGCAATTCTTTCCAAAAGATTTCTATTGAAGCAATAATGCTTAAAAGCTTTCAGAAAAGATACAAAGGGAGGAAAATATGCAAACTACACAAAATAGCTGATTACAGCTCAGTTTTATACAATGCTTAGATAATGGCACATTAAAAGGTGAAAAGCTTGAGGCTATCTAAAGGTTAAAATATATTAGGATTCTCTTTTACTTAAGTGGGGTTTTTTTGCATTATCAGTAAATTCTGAAAGGTTTTTATTACCTGCATAATTCAATGAATTTGAATGTTGACAGTATGTAAGAACAAGAACAATGGACAAAAAAAAAGTCAAAAGTAGGAAGGTAGAAAACAGTTATAAGTGGAACAAGACTATTTTTGGCCTATGCTATTCTTTAGCCATGAGCTTGGAAAAGGGAATAACAGATGGACATGGTATAAAGGCCATTGCTAATTAGATTTATATATACACATATATGTTAAATGATATCCTTACATCTTTTCTTAAATTTTGTGTTATTTAATATTATTTAAAAGCTGGCTGAAAAGGTATTTCCCTTGTAAGAAATGGCAGACCATAGCCTATAAAGCACAGGCTTCTACTTTTGTTGTTACATTCAGAGTTTAAGAAATGTGAGAATACAGGGAATTACTAAGTGTACAGTCATTTAGGGTCAATAAATGGAGTCTCAATTTTGAAACCTTGGTTAAGGCTTGAAAATGATGGGCTCTTACATAGGAAAGGACTGGGAAAAATGGATCTACACTGAGAGACAAATCCAATTAAAGGGTCTCTAAATTAAACCTGAAAAAAAGGTATGGTGATGATTATAGCATGATAAATGCAGGAAAGCCACATGCCCAATCATTATGGAAGCCAAGAAGTATGGCAACAGGGAAAGGGTACTAATTTAAGATCTTTATGGTAATTTATACTGGAAGATTGGAAAAAAATGTAAAACATTTAGGATGTTCTATGATTGTATATCCATGCTCAAAACATCAGTAATAAGTAAAGAATGAGACTAGTAGAGAGGAAAATAATCTCAGCAATCATCAATACTTTGCCAAATGGGACTTACTTTTTTCTTTTTTTTTTAATGATCATGGGAAGTTTTTCTCAGTTCAAATAAAAATGACTTGCTAGAAATGGAGGTCAAACAGTAGATGCATTAAGGATAAAATGGACTGGCTTAAAATTTAAAAAAACCTAAATGGTAGTAAATATGATAGCAAAGTTCAGTAAAAATAATAGAAGCCAAAAGTTGCTAGCTGTAGACTCCTAGTCAAATGGAATATACTGTTACTCTATAACTGAAAGAGAAAACAGGCTTAAGAGTAACGGAAGATGTAAGCTTGCCAACCATCTGCTAATGTGTTTACCTTGCTAAAAAGAAGTATCTAATAAATCCCTGGCTTGACTTGAGGTCTATTAGAAAGAAAAGTATCAACTTTGGGGTCAGGCTTTGTTCAAGAACTCCAGTTCTTCAAATTAGAAGCTTGATGTGAGTTACACCTGCCTGAGGTGACTGGGTCCTGTGACTGCCCTGCATTTCAACTGTGGGGATATAATAAAAAAGAGGTCACCCTGAGTGCCACCCTGGCTTGTACTTGTATGTAGCCAGTCAGTGCATGTCCACAGACTACTGTTTAGGAAGCACCAGGCTAGTAGGAACAGTAAAAGAATATAAAATTATAAGCTTCCTGCACGTAAGAGCACAATGCACATTAATTCCATCATTTTCTTTGCAGATAGGAACACAGAAGCTATTTGCTGATAATCCTGGCCAAGATTCTAGTACAAATAAAGAAAACTATTTATAAATATTTGAAAGTAAAGGGGTTACCACCAGATTCCAGTCTGGTTTACTACCACCAGCAAGTTGTTGCAAACCGATTTTTCTAATAATGTGTTTTAAAGTCAATTGCTTATCTCTAAAAAAAATGGTGTTTTGAAAATAGAAAAATGGAATAGCCACATACAAAAGAAAGAAATTGAATCTTTACCTTATAATATATATAAAATTAACTCCCAAAGTAACAAAGACCTAAACAAAAGATATAAAGCTACAAAATGCTTAGAAGTAAATCTAGGGGAAAACTTTGTAACATTGGGTTTGGCGAGGAATTCTGAGATGGTATACCAAAGCATAGACAACAAAAGTAAAAGAGACAAATTTGTGTATCAAAGATCACAATCAACAAAGCGTAAAGGCAACCCACAGAACGGGAGAAATATCTGCAAATCATACAACTGCTAAGAGGTTAATATCCAGAGTATATAAATAATTCCTACAATTCGACAAGAAAAAAATAACTCAATTTTTAAAACAAACAAACAGCTTGAATAGACACTTCTCCAAAAATGATACGCAAATGGCCAAGAAGGAATTCTGACATAGGCTACAACATGGATGAACTTCCAGGACATTATGCTAACTGAGATAAGGCAGTCACAAAAAGACAAATATTGTATGATTCTACTCATATGAAAAACCTATAATACAAAAATTCAAAGAAATAGAAAGTAAGATGATGGATGCCAGGAGATTGAGGAAGGGGAAATGGGGAGTTGGTGTTTAGTGGATAACTGGTTTCAATTTTACAAGATGAAAAAGGATTGGAGATTGTTTATACAATACTGTAAATATATTTAACAATACTGTAATGTACACTTAGAAAAGATTAAGATGGCAAATTTTATGTTATGTATTTTCCTGCCACAATAAAAATTTAAAATATTGATTCCTGGACTACCATTTTTAAAACTACTTTCTGTGAGTGTCAAGAGATTTTAACTTATAGGAGGTAAAAAGGAAACAAAACAAAACAAAAACAAAGCAAAGAGGAAAAGGCATTCCAAAGTCAATTAAGTTTAGAAATTGCCTTGTTAACCAAATTAAAGGTTTTCTACTTGGACTTTGCAGAGCTATTAACACGCTAATGTGTAGTGAATCTCTGAATAGGGAATAAGGTATGAAAAATTTCCCAAGCTTTCATTTTTTGTGTGTAAAGTAAGAAAAGCAGAGGTAAATGGTGTTTTTCACACTGTTACTTGGTTTTTTTTCTGCACAAAGTGAACTTAATCCCTAGCTAGGTCTATTCTCCCTTAAATAGGACACATGTAAAAAGTTTAACATGAAACTATCATTTCTTATTCAGCACCAGATATATTATAACTGCCAAGCAACTCTATTATACCTGAAAAATAAAACTAGGCTTTCTATTTGGAGAGTCACAACTTGCCTACATGTTGGGGTTGTAATATTAATTAATTTAATCTTACAGATGCTTCTACTTGCTCCTGCCCTGTGGTAAATGTTTTTGTGAATGTTGGTCTAGACTGGGGGGTGGAGACATGAATATGACATTTCCTCCATTGACTTAAGATACCAAGTCCCTCTGTGCATAATAAAGTTGGACCTGCATGTACTAAGATTCTTAAGTACAAAGATACTATGTTTTTTGAGGGATGGTGTATGTCAACTATACTTCAATTAAAAAAAAGTTGTTGTTGTTGTTGTTATTGTTGTTGTTTTATAACATCCCTGAAACAAAGCACAACACACTTATTTGGTATTCAGTTGAAGAACTGGATATCTGTTTCAAAGTTAAGGAAAAAGCCCAACTGTGTTAGACCATCTGTAATTTTTGTACTTTCATATGGGATTCTCAAGGATTATTTTGGCAATATGCAATTCCTGCCTTATGGACTGGCTCTTGAACCTAACCATTAAACTCATTTTCCACGTATATACAGACCTAAAGGCTTAGAAGAGAAAAATCAGATGGGGGTTACAGTGTGCACAAGGGCTCAGCACAGAGCTATTCTCATTATACAGCTTCCAGGGAGATGGAGATCAACATGAATGTGATGTACCTAACAGAAGTGCAAGATCATTGGGTTATTTAAAAGTCAAAGTGCAGAAAAGAAGGCAAAATCTAATTATACACTGTAAAACAAATACTATGTAATAAGTCCAGAAGAGAGTGACAGAATGACAGCAGTGAAAAAGAATAATAAAAAAAAAGGTTTCTAAATCAATTTTCATCTTGGTCTTAATGCCCAATACATCAGAGGTGTTGCCTTTAGAGTAATTTCAATTAACTACTAAATGTCCTTAGACATTCTGTCTAGACTTT
This sequence comes from Ailurus styani, assembly GCA_002007465.1. Lineage (NCBI taxonomy): Eukaryota > Metazoa > Chordata > Mammalia > Carnivora > Ailuridae > Ailurus > Ailurus styani. The sequence continues at coordinate 46,921 of LNAC01000732.1, forward strand.
CTGATGCCACAATATGACTCTAGCTTCAATGAAATACAGAAAAATTATTCTCTAAGAAGCCTTGCTTTCATATTAGCTGAAAGACATGCTTAACCAAAATGTTAAATTCATTAAAGTCATCTGCTAATAAGGAAGGCAATTAATCAGCAAATGTGAACAAAAGCAAGAAAGAAATTAACTAAAAAAGCAAGCTACTTTAACATTTAACATGGGACTACATATTTTGAACAAGATTAAAAGGAGTTCCTTCTTGGAGGCAAAGGACATTACTATTGGAATGAAAAATTTCTATCTTAAAAGTACTCTCATTTGTGATAGGTTTTAATCAAACTTGAGGACTTAGGTAACAGTGAATTATAGGTAACAAAAAGAAAGTGTCACTCTTGAGTCCTAAGAGCATACAAAAAGACAAGTGGTTTAATAAATAGTAGTATTAAAAATATACGTCCACAGTCTCAAGATTTAAAAACAAAAATGATATTATTTCCCTCCTTCCCTTCTTCCTTCCCTCTTTCCTTCCATTTATTTTAATAAACACAAGATATCAACTGGATACCTAGATGAATCAGACACTGCCCTTCCATAATTAAATGACAATACATAAGACATACCAGGATAACTTAAACATAATTACTATATCTTTCAACAGCTCATGTTCAAGTAGTAGAAATAACACCAATAGTAAAATAAGTAAAATGGCACCAGTCACTCTAGAAAAACAGACAAAGTGGGAAGAGGGAAGAGATTTTTACTTCCACGTTGATATTTTAACCACAGAGAGCTCTAAAGGCTATACATTTGGCAGCATATTTTAACAATGAGAAGGCCAAAGCCCCAGAAATTTAAATGGCCTGCTCAATGCTCTGCTAAAAAACAAAGAGAACACTGGAATCAGAATTCTGGGACTCTACCTTAAGAATTCATACTCTTGAAGAACTTGGTTGAATTCTGATTTGTAGAGATTAGATGTTAAGGGAGAAGAGAACAGAGTAAGCAAAGAGAGGGAAATTTGAGGTCTGGGTGGAGAAGAGTAACAAACTCACTCTTGCTTGAACTTTGATTTCCCTGAGTGGCACTAGTTGAAAAATTAAGGACAAGAGTAATGCAGGCGCCTGGGTGGCTCAGTGGGTTAAAGTCTCTGCCTTTGGCTCAGGTCATGATCTCAGGGTCCTAGGATCGAGGCCCGCATCTGGCTCCCTGCTCAGTGGGGAGCCTGCTTCCTCCTCTCTGCCTACTTGTGATCTCTCTCTCTCTCTCTGTCAAATAAATAAATAAAATCTTAAAAAAAAAAAAAAAAGAAAGAAAAAAAAAGTAATGCATCATAAAATAATAAAAAAATTTAAAAGATAAAAATAAAGCATCCCACAGATGGAGGTACAAGGGCTGGCTCTGGAAGGGGTTGTCCAAAGCTAACAGCCCACAAGCAATAGTCAATGTGATACAGCCCTCGGCTTGCCTAATATGCCCTGAAGCAAAAGGTTTTGCTAATAATTAAAAAATTACAAATGTGAAAAAAAAAGAGTAATGCTTAATCACAAAGTTAGCTTCTGTTCTTCTATAGGTAATAGTCACAGAACTTTGAGTGCTATGAATGAAAATGATTCATTAAGTCAGAGGTGTAAAATGGAAGACTATTTGGGTTAACTGATTATTTTACAGTCATTGAGGTAAGACAAAGAGAGAGAGTTGGAGGCCAGAAGGTGTGGCCAAAATAAAATTAACTCAAAGCCATGACCAATAAAACGGCTCAAAGAAATGAGGAGGAGACATGAGTGGAGAAATAACTGCAAGGTGTCCAGTTTGGGCTCCTGGAAGAGTCACTTTTAATTCTTTACCTGATTTTTCTGGGATTCACTAAAAATTACATGATATTTAGTAGGTCTTGAAAAGAGGGACATATTATTTAGTTTTTACCAGTCAATTTAGTAGGTCAGTTTCATTTATTTTCTTTGAAAGAATAAATATGAAAGGATGAGCTTGCACAATCATAACATGAAGTGTTAGGTTTTGTAGATTTATTTGATTTTTTTTTACCTCATTTACAAATGCAAATCCATCTCTCTTAAAGTTTTTCATGGCACATAGTATCATCTTATTTAAGTCAAAGTCAAAATTAGGAATCACACTGAAATTGTTATACCTAATAATGCAAGTGTAATCTCTTTCAAATGTATGTATGTATGCATATATGTATGGATGGATGGATGGACGGATGGACAGATAAATAGGCAGATACAGAGAGACAACAAAGATTAGCCAACAATGAAGATACCACTTTTACTTTTAATGCTTTTGTGCTGACTTCTCTGGCAGCATTTTTTGTCTTACTTTTGATGATGTTTATTAGTAAAATGTAAGGTTTCAAGTTGTTCTTCATTATTAAATTGTTCTTATATTTGTTCAGTATAATGTATTAAGTACTAATTAATTTATATAAGCAAACCCCAATGTTTGTTTCATTGAGCCACTACAACGTCAACCAATCTTTAATAAAAAATAACTCACAATGAAAACTGCTGAAGATTATAAAATCGTGCAAATCTTTAAATACTCTGCTAACTTGAGAGAGATGAAGGACTACGATATTTGCATAGAATAGGACTGCTAGGAGCAGCTGTTGGCTGCATTACAGAGTTGTCTCTAGCTGAATATGGGAAAGTTATCATTTTCATTCACGTTCTCAAGAGTTTAAATACATGTTCCAAAAGCAAAACTGAAAACATCAATTTAGAACCAAGTTTAACATACACTTTTCTTGGTTTCTCTCATTCCTTTCCTTTTCCTCTGTCCTCAGTGGAGTTTCCTCCCTGATGTTCTTTCTATCTAATCCAAAGGAATGGATCACTTATGTTTTTGATGCTATGCTGGGACATTTCACATATCTTTATTCCTCTTTAAAAATCTATATGTTAGGGCGCCTGGGTGGCTCAGTGGGTTGGGGCCGCTGCCTTCGGTTCAGGTCATGATCCCAGGGTCCTGGGATCGAGGCCCACATCGGGCTCTCTGCTCAGCGGGGAGCCTGCTTCCTCCTCTCTCCTCTCTCTCTGCCTGCCTCTCTGCCTACTTGTAATCTCTCTCTCTGTGTCAAATGAATAAAAAAAAAAAATCTATATGTTAGTTATTATTGCCATCATCATTTTACTGAAAAAGAAGTTGTGGCTTAGACTGTGCAAAAGAATTGGTTGGATGCCTGCCAAAATTTCGAACTCCTCTTTCCATAGTGTAAAGTTGTCCTGGGAGGCAGCTACCCAGTCAGCAGGTATACTTCACCATACCCTTTGCATTGAGGCATGGTCATGTGACCAGTTTTCACCCAGGAAGGTGGGGCTAGAGCTTTTAAGAAGCAAGTAGACCTTCTCCCCTACCTCGCATCCTATTTGCCACCTGAACACAGCAAACTCTGAGGCTTTAGGAGGACTGCAGAACCACTAGATATAAGGAATAAAGACCAAGGATTATTTACTGACCAAGTACGCCCACATGAAACAACAGCTGTACATAAACTTATTGTATCAAGCTACTAAAACTTCACAATTTGTTCGATATAAAAAGCATTGTCCTAACTACTACAGGGCTTAAGTATAATTTCCCAGGCCAAACAGGAAGTAAAGACAGCAGCTGGGGTTGAAACCCAACATGTCTGACTCTAAAACACTAAATTTTAAGTACACTTATGTCAAATAATTCTTTCTAAATCACTGTTTTTTACCCTTATCCCTAATATTTTAGGTCATTTTCATTATTTGAAGAAGAAATGTATGATTCTTGTTCATTCAATTTTACTCTAGCCTAATTTTTCAAAATAATTTTCTGATAATCCTCATTTCTCATTCTGTATTTGAATAAATCTACGTTATTTACCACCTATAAACACTGTGTTTTTCCATCACTAAGGTTTTCATGAGATTTCTGCTACCTAGAAATATTTTCCCCTACTCCCACCCCTATTCTTATCTAATTCTAGTAATCCTTTAAAATGGAGATTACATTCCATCTTCTCTATGCTGCTTCCCTGCCTGTCTCAACAAAAATATTTTTCTTCCTCTGGTCATTCAACAGAAATTCAGAAATTCAACCACACATGATTCTATACTGGGCATAGGGGTTACAGCAGGAAACGAAATAGGAAAAAAAAAATCTCACTTTCATGAGTTCACATTTTAGAGTAGAGAGACAATCAAAGACAAAATAAATGACTGAATAGCAATTGGGATGAAGACTAACAAAGAGATAAAGGTTTCCAAGTAAACTGATTAGAGGGAGATCTGTTTCTGTCTGGGGGAAGAAGCCAGACTACCATAGGGTGGTGAAATTTGAACTAAAATGCATAGTGATGGTGCTGGAGTAATTTGGGGACAGTATCTAGGCAGAGGAGATAAGATGTTTAGACTTCAAGTTCAGAGCATCATGGCATATTTAAGGAATAGAATGGGCCAGTATGACTGGAACAAAAAATAAGCAGCAGAGAGGGGCACATAACACCATGCTGAGCCAGGCAGGAGCCAAATCATTTAAAACCTTGAGAACATGTTGAGAATTGTGGTCCTCATCCAATGGTGAGAAATGGTATACCACTAGGCAGATTTAGGAAAGAATTATATATGCAGTGCATTGTATAGGATCATTATGGCCACCATTTGGAGAATGAACTGAAGTAAGAGAGGCAGTGGGAAAAGCAGCTCTCATCCATTGTAATGGTCCAGTGTAATGCGAGACATTACATTGATCTGATCCAGGGTAGTGGCAATGGAATTGAGAAGTGGCTGAATCCAAGAAGACTGTTAGTAATAAGGGCAAGAGGGCAAATCATTGCCCAGTAAGGACAAATCATTAATTTGAATGTAGCTGGCTATATTCTTCAAGTGCTCAGTCTTTCTTTTGGGAGGCATAAGACAGGACCTAGGAAACCAAACTAATAATGTTCAAATACTGGCTCTGTCACTTCCTAGCTCTGTGAACTTAAACAAGTTACTATACCTCAGTAGCTTCACCTGGAAGGCAGTTTTGATGACATTATATAAATGTGTGTGTTTGTATGTGTGTGCTTTTATTGCCATGGTTGTGTTATTATTATTATAATTTATCCTCCTCTAGTAAACAATTATTTTTTTAAAGGTAGGACTGACACAGAGCATAGTACCTACATCTATTAGAGAATCAATATATGTCTATTAAAGATCCATAATTTACTACATATGACATTTTTTTAAATTCAGTATAATAGTACCACTGGGTGTAATCCTTCAAAACAAGTATCAATTTTCAAGTAGAACCTCAAATGTTTACTATCATGCTACCAAATGCCCAGAACATGTCGTTCTTTCCCAAAATATAACAATAGAAATTAAGTTTATAACCATTGACACAGGCCCAGTGATGTAATATGGGGATAAATATGCAACATTACATTATACAGTATGTGTAGAAGACTACGTATTGACTTTCAGAGATGTCCTGGGGATTGTGAGCTGCAAAAGATGTGAGCATTGTTTTCAGAGCTTCTAGCATGAAGAAACAGACTAACTCAGCTATTGAAAATAAGCACAGATAATTGAAATTGCTATTGTCTGATTTAAGACCACAGTGTTATATAAACATGCCTGGAAAATCATCTATTCATTTCATTTCTTTATCTTCAGAAGGACTACAGCTAATGCTTAAGTGATAGGGGGCTACGAATAGCTATTTCATTTAAGAATTTTAAGTGTCCACCACATGACTCTTCTAATTTTACCCTTAGAATTAGCTCACAATTTTGCTGCTTAAAAAAAAAAAAACAAAAAAAAAAGTAGAGCTCTACCATTTCAAGCCCCAGAGGGCATCTCATATGTTCCTCTGGCAAATCTTTTGGGTGTTTAACAATTTATACCTCACTGACATTGTATTATTTTGAAAATCCTATGCTAAGAGAACACATGTGGAAATGGAGCACATTGACAATTTCAAATACCAGCATGGAAGTCCTTTTCCCACAGAAGTGCTGAAAGACACACATATTTCTAGGAAGAATGTATTCTAAACCTCCTTCTACCGCCAGGGAATCAGTGCACTGGGAGCACTGCATGCTGTTTTCACTTCATTGCTGATGTATTATTTTCCTAGGGGAAGTTGTAGAGAGAATGCTTTACAACTGTGAAGCTTTCCTGACTGCACATAACCCTCACGTGAAAACATGTGATGCACTTGGCATTTGCTTGTGCTGGTGTTTGGGGAGGAGGTGGTATTCTCATTTTCTAAATCAGAGTTCTCAACAAGTCATGCCCTGTATCTCATGGCCCACATGAGAAAGACCAAACAATTCAGCTGGGTAGGCAGGGCTCTTACCTTTTGTTTATTTAACACATACACACTGGCAACTCTAAGAACCTGACCTTGCCTCCTTGAGGAATATGATCTAATGGTGGGGACAGACAATCACGTCCCTGCATAAATAACAGGCACATTATAACTGTGATATACACTAAAATCAGAAATCCATGGTGCTATGAAACCTATTATTATGGGTTGAATAGAATCTCCCAAATAAATATACGATGGAGTCCTAACCCCCAGTTCCTCAAAATGTGACATTATTTGGAGATAGGATCTTTATAGAGGTCCTCATTAAGTCATTAGGTGAGGCCACTAGATGAGCCCTAATCTGACTGAAAAAGGAGAAATTGGGACACCAGAGACAGACACATATATCCAGGGACAATGATACACACGTACAGGGAAAAGCCTTAGGTCTGCAAACCATGGACGGCGGCCTGGAACAAATCCTTTTCTCACAGCTTCGGAAGGAACCCTGCCAACATCTCCATTTCAGACCTCACGCCTGTAGAACCGTGAGATAATACATTTCTGTCATTTAAGCCACCCAGTCTGTGGTCCTCTGTCATGGGAGTGAAGGAGGTTGAGAGGGTCTCAAGAGGAAGTGTCAGCTGAGCTGAGAGCTGAGGGTGAGCTAAGCAAAAATAAAGAGGTTATAGAAGCAGTCTAGGCACAGGGAACAGCATGACCTAAGATTGCTAAAATTGCTCAGCACGTTTGAGACTGAAGAACTGCTGACATAGGTGGAGATGAATGACCAGGAGGAAGCAAAGGACAAGGTGAGGCTGGAAATGGATGTTGAAGCCAGATCACAAAGGGTCATATAGGTGTTATTATGGATATTCTTTCTTTTTCTCACATCTTCTCCACTTTGTAAGACAGGCCACCTTTATCCTTATCTTCTGAGTGGAAGCAGCCAAATATCTGTAGAACTTCCTTGCAGTGGACCTCAGTCCCTTGGAAGGGATGCTCGGTCCCTTGTGAATCATCTTGCTGTGTATGATGATAAGACAAGGCTTGTTAGTGTCACTTCCCTGACTCCGTTCACATCTAACGCAGTACTAGCTGACAAGCATCCACCAATCAGATTTGAGCCTGTGACACTGTGCCTCAAAATCAAGCAAGCTGAGAAAGAAGGCTCCAAAAAGAATCCAAGAGTGGGGAAAACATATATTACATTCTGGGGATGACAGTTTTCAGATGTGGCGTTGATGCAGGCAAAATAGCAACTATAGCAAAGTGAAGTTTCTGAAAGTTCTGAAACTATAGCAAGGATGCCTTGCTCAGGTCTTATGGGCCATTTAGTCCTCGGGTCATTTGCTTGGTGTCATTTGAGTCACTGTTCCTGGAAAATTGGCCTCCATGGTGATTCCACTTAAACCACCCAATATCTCTATTTAATATAATATTTCTATTTAAATCACTAAAATCTGTTTTTAAAATTAAGAACGCAAATAACTGACTTGGTGCTCTAGTCACCCCCAAGGGTAGAGAGAGCAGTCACCAATCATGCCTTCACAGGTTCTCATGTCACTGGTTCCTAAAGCTTGATCCTCAGACCAGTAACACCTGGGAATGAAAAACACAAATTCTCAATCTCGGCCCCAGACCCACTGTGGGCATGGGGCCAAACAATGTGTTTTAACATGTCTGTTAAGTGATTCTGATACAGACTAAAGTTTGAAAACTACTGCTCCATATATACCTCTATTTTTAATATTTTAGTGTGTTAAAAATGTCTCCTTCCCTACCAGACTCTGAGCTCCTTGGGGAAACTACCACAACTCACTCATATTTAGATCTTGAGTGTTTAGATTGAACTGGCACAATAATGTGATGACTGGCAAAGAAATTTCTTACTCTTCTATTCTCTTTGTCAAAATGGTCTAATCACTGCCCAAGAACTTTGTCTACTATGTCTGTGTCTAAAGGGGATGAAGAACAACAGACATTCTTCCCATCGACAATATGCACATAACAACAGTACAAGAATCAAAAATGTTATGTAAAGGAAACCTAGATGTTTACCTATAGTTGTACCTACCTTCATTGCTATCTAGTACTACCTCCTTCAATTTTCAAAGCCCAGATAACATTACCCTGCATCTCACTCAATGATATAATTTTCACAGTGCTTCATAGTATCTCACATCCAATTTTCTGTGGGAGCTTTTTGATGTGTGTGTGTGTGTGTGTGTGTGTGTGTGTGTGTGTGTGTGTGTGTGTTGTTGCTGTTGTTGTTTTGGTTTTTTCTGTGTGTGTATGTTTTGTTGTTGTTGTTGTTGTTTTTTGTTGGCTTGGAAATTTAAGGACTCTTGTGAATAATTCTTCAGCCAAGCAACCCCATGATGGAAACAATGAATTGAAGCCTGTACTTCAAAGAGGCTAGCTCAGTTCTTTATTACACTAGGGGATTAGGTGGGCAGAGAGTTGGAGTCAATGTTGACTGGAATAAGTAATATTTATGAACAAAGACAAAATGTTCTTCTCTGACATGGATGCCCTGAGGTATAGAATGGAAGCCAGGAGAAAATCTGTGGTGCTCCTATACTTTCACCCCAGGAAAGACTTCCAGGAACCAGTTGAAATGTTAATCCAAAGCAAAAGGAAAGTAGAGTGGGTCCTGGCAGGGGTGGGGTGGGGGTGAGGTCCTGAACACAAGGTGTGGTTATATAAGCAGTTTGTAAATCCTTTGAATACATGCATACATCCAGACTAACTAAAAAATATGTGTGCATATTCATGCACATATAAAAATATAGATTCTTTTCTGTTTTCATTTTTTCTTCCTTTATTTTATACAAGTAAGGTAGAGGTAATTAGATGGGAGACTTGTCCACTACATGCTCAATATCAGGACAAGAAAAAATCCTACCAAGGAGAGGCTAGTCATCTTCATAGGGAAAGTTACTCCATAACATCACTTCTGAATGCACCCTCTGGGTATAACCATGTATGTTCTCACACTGGAGAAAGTCAAATAAATGTTTAGTGGTGTATAGGATATTTGGATCATGCTAACAGGAATATATGAATGTCTTGAATAACAACAACAATGAAACAATTATGTAACCATCACCAAAATAATAATGGAAACTTAACTGCACATTTATAAAGTACTAGACACTGAGCTAAGTGTTTTCTATGAAAAGGGAGTGTTTGTATATTCTGAGAAACTAAAAGGCCGGAGTATAGGAGGCATTCCTGGTCTGAGTCCTTAGTTCACAGTGGTCCCCCCTCTCTCAGAGCTGCCATGTGATCTAAGAGTGATATACCAAATATTATTTGGGCCAGATTATCCCAAGAATTTGTATTATTATTTTTTTTTTTAAAATAAGATAGACTCTTGGAGTCACTGTAGTTGATACGGCAGATTCTACACAGATGATTCACGAGGACCCACCTCAAAAGGGGGTAATCTCTTTTGATCTTATCTTTTCAAAGGCTGCTTATTCTAGTCTGCCTTGAATATTATGACATAGGCAAATATCCTTTCAGTAAATCATCATTTTCCTTAAGCTCGTATGAATCAATCTCTATTATTTGCAAGCAAAGGACTCTTAGCTAACCCCAAAATGGCACTCTGCAAATGTACATGCAGGGATGTGTGAAAAACCGTTGATCTTCAATCTGAAGAGGGCTAGAGAAAATGAAGCTATCATCACAATGATTAGAAAAAGTGTGCCACAGACTGCACAAGCAACTAGCAAGTTTCAAAACTGAATGCTTACTGTGTGTGGCTAATGCAAATTATACTTATTAGGGTTGGTGTTCCTATTTGGGCAATGATTTAAACAAAGAAAAGCTGCTATAGTATTTTTGCTTAGAGTGCTAATGAGGAAACATTTGATTGATAACAAAGTCACTTTAAGGTTCCATCACCAATAAAATAGTGAATATTAAAATGCAAAAAGCCATATTATCTGTGTTATTAAAATACTATTCTATCTTTTATCACTTCATTTGTGATATCCCATTCAGCTGGGCAAAGCTTATCTTATTTCGTAATAACTGAAATATAATAAAACACAAAGGTTGCCATGATTTACAAGACATTTCATTTAAACACAAATAGTAAAATTTTATTCATTTCCTAAATCCTAGATAACTGCCCAGGCAACAGGGGAATTTATTATTAATAAAGCAGTAAGCAGGAATCCCAGGACAATGCTTACAATGGTGACTTTTGCACTGCCCAGCAACTGATTCAAGCAGAATCATTTTCTCTGATGAATGTCAGTGCCATCGAATGACATCTGTTTGTTAATAAGCAGCTACCCTCAAATTGGCTGAGGAAATGCAGGGATTCGGTGTCCATGGTCTAGCAGTTAGAACAGCAGGCTGAGAGTGCACATTTCTGGGCGAGAATCCCAGCTCTGTTACTGTCACTTCAGGCTGCCTTGGAATGAAATGCAATCTATATGGCACTAAAACAATCTCCTAATTTGGGTGGAGGCAGTGGTTGGGGAGGGGTAGGGGAGGTTTCATCCCATTTGTCGTCTGAGAGAAAACATCCCCTGTTAACTATCGGATTATTCATTTATCAGCCGATGAGGGGGACAGTTCTAATACTGAAATACATCAACAGCTATTATCCAAAAATGCTCATTTAGGCTATTGGCTAGGTGGATACTAATTCCTCTGTCATGAAAAAATATTACAATATTACAGGCATAAGAACAGAAAGAATAATTCACCCATGCTACTACTAGAAATTCAAGAAAAATATTTCCTATTTAAACCCAGTGAAGGGGCACCTAGGTGGCTCAGTTGGCTAAGTGCCCGGCTCTTGATTTTGGCTCAGGTCGTGATCTCAACATCGTGGGATTGAGCCCCACATCAAACTCCACACTCAGCATGGAATCTGAGATTCTCCCTCTCCCTTTCCCCCTTCCTTTCCCCCCTGCTTGGGAGTGCACACACCCTCTCTAAATATATACATACATACATAAAATCTTTAAATCCAGTGAAAACTCCTTTCTTCAAAAGAACAAAGTTTTATAATTTAAATACCAACTCCAGTGTTTTGCCTTCCGTGTGGAGAGACTGCTAAGTACAAAATTATATAAGCACTCTTTGTCTCAACTTCTCTAATTCTAAAATTGATACTGATAACCCTTAACCAACTCAACGAACTTTCCAGATAACATATTATAAGTAACAATAAGATAAAGAAAAGTTAACATTCACATTGGCGAAAAGCAACTTTTCCTCTTTGACATCAGAGTAAGAATATATTTCCAAGTACTAGAGAATTTAAAACTACTTTAAAAGCAAAATTAAATTTGCAATTACTGAAAAAATTAATTGAGAATGAAAAATTAATTGGCAATGACAAATATATAATACAAATGTTGGTATTAGCATGTAATTTTAGAAAGCCAGATGGCTCAACTGAAATTTTAAATATTTAAATAGAGCTTTGAAGAGTTTACCATTAATATATGTTTTTAAGTAAATGTTTTTAAGTAGAATTTCCTGAAGAGACTTGTGGTAACCAATATTTTTTTCCCTAATGTCATGATCACACGAATTTAAGTCCTTGTATTTTGACAAGCTGTATAGATACTGAATTTACTAAGTATACTATATTAAAATTATTCAGTATATACTACAGTTCTAACATTACTCTATACTAGCAAAAGATTTTCTTCTTTTCTGATGTATCTGGAGTCCATTAGTATAGAAAATAACATGGAAGTTTGAACCAAAATGTAAACTACTTGTGGTCCAACTAAAAATACACATTAAAATATATTTGTTGGGCGCCTGGGTGGCTCAGTGGGTTAAAGCCTCTGCTTTCGGCTCAGGTCATGATCTCAGCGTCGTGGGATCGAGGCCCGCATCGGGCTCTCTGCTCAGCAGGGAGCCTGCTTCCTCTCTCTGTTTCTCTGCCTGCCTCTCTGCCTATTTGTAATCTCTCTCTCTGTCAAATAAATAAATAAAAAATCTTTAAAAAAAAATATATTTGTATACTCAAACAGTAAAGTGAATGGACCATAGAAAATAAATGGATCATAGAAAATAATTTAGAAATTTGATTCTAAATTACTCAAATAGTTTAAGCTTTTCTATTTTTTCTCCTTTATCATACATATTACCACCACAGAGCTAGGCACTGGCCTTTTACGACCAAATGTAGCTTGTGATAATTTGCTCTGTCCAGTACATTTACTGATGGAATCACTGAAGATATCTAAGCAAGAAATGCAGTTGCTGGGATGTGCCATGGGGTCACTCATCAGATAGCAGAGGTGGGAGTGGTGAGGAAGGGTAGGAAGAATGGAACCATAGAAATGTGGAAAATGCGATCTCAGTATCTCAAGTGAGGGATGATAAAAACCTACAGTGGGCATCAGTTATGTTTGCTCCTGGGTGCATTCCCCATCTCTAACAGCATCTTGATATGGCCATGGGAATATGTTTAGTGCTGGTGGGGCAATAAATACAGATGTCTATCTTCTCACTGTGGGAACAATATGACTCCCACAGACTCCTTTCTCTTTATTCATTTTTTTTTTCTTCAGCTTGTTTTCATATTACACTGCTATCACCTTGTGATGGGCAAGGGACCCAGTGGGCCCAACTGGATCCTCTCTCCTAGGTTTTGCCTTGGAGTCAAGTGTTAAAAGGACTGAAGATATCTTTGAATGTATTCTTTCCAATAGCAGGGCCAGTAACAAGTGGGTGACTTCTACTAAGTGTTCGGTTCTTATAAGCTACTTCTCTCCTGTTGATTCCAACACATTTCTTATATGTAAATTAGTGATAGTTTGGTTTTGCTACTTGCAACCTAAGAATTCTGTCTGATTTCTATAGCAACAGGAGTGGAAGAGGATATGGTCTAGAAACTAATAGGACTTGAAAGGGAGAGGTGAAACTGTGACTCTGTTAATGACGATGCTGGAGATGGAATTAGAGATGTCACGAGAAACATGGCTTGGGGCATGGGTGATAACTAACTGTGGAAATGCAGCTTTGAGAAAAAGTCTTGACATTCTTTGTTACTTACTTCTACAAATGTCCAGAGGTCTAAGGAGACTAATTTGAGTCTAGGTTGAGATTTTACGTTTGGATAAACAATGAAGTGAGATGATCTGAGAGGTGGCCATTTGAATGTTTACCACAGGGACTATACGGAAGCTACTGACAGGGTAGCTGTTAAAATGATTTCTGTATTGAAAGGGAAGTTATACTCATACCCCAGGATTTAGCCTCTTGTTCGAAAAATTCTATACACAACTTAAAAAGTGATCAAAGGAACGTTTTAAAAGATGAAGTATGACACAGGCGTGATCTCAACTAAATCATTCCATATAATGACATTCTTTCTTTGAAAGTAATGAGATATTCCTACCTCAAGCTCTCTGAACACTACTGTTTCTTCTATCTAGAGTAATTCCTCCTAAATCTTCATATGATTCAGTACTTCATTTCATTCATCTTACTGTTCAAGCATCAACTCCTCAGAGAGGTTTTCCCAACTATTCTATGTAAAATCACATCCAAAACACACCCTTCACTCTCTCCTATTACTTTGCTTTATTTGCTTATTGTTGATCGTCTTCACTCACTAGTATAAATTCTATAAAGACAAGTACTATTTACTATTGGTTACTCAAAAACTCTACCCACAATGAGCACAGAGTATACACTCATTAAATATTTGGTGAATGAATAAATAAAATGAAAATCTGTTTCCTTTTTGAGTTCTGCACTTGTTTACTTCAAGAGAAAGGAAGAGCAGTTGGTTACAATCTCCAAGCAAGATTCTTTTACATTTCCATATAACTCTGGGTCAGGAAGCAAGCATTCCTCAATATTGATACAAACACCCTAGCTGCAACTTTTGGGAGACCTAAAAGATCTAGCCGGAAGTCTAGTCACTGCTGCTGACACTCTGAGCCTGACCTAGAGCAGTGCACCTTCTATACCACTCGCCTGGCCAGGACCTACACAATGAGCTTTTCAAGAGAAAAGCTGAAGTAGTCTCATATTTGCATCCTTAGCCCAGTATAGTCAAGAGCACCAACAGTTTGGAGAAGAAGGAAGATAAGAAAAAAGAGGAAGAAAGGGGGTAAAAGGAGTAGAGGAAGTAGAAGAATTAGAAGAAGAATAATGGGAGCAACAGGGAGTGAGGTGAGTGTGAAAACAGGCTCTCCAAAATGCTATCCTTGACTCTTCCCAACTCTGACACTTGTTTCTCTTACCTCTATTATAATTCTCTCCTGTTAAGTTCTCTACTCATTTTGTTCTATTTCTTGGTTCCCATTCTTTCTTAAATTTACTTTATTCAGGTTGTGGCCTCACCTTTCCACCAAAACATCTCTTTCAAAGCCATTAATGACCTCCATGTAACAAAATCCAGTGGTCAATTCTTAGGCCTCATCTTACTTGATTTTCCATTCATCATCCTTGCGTGTTGAAACACTCTTAACTTGGTGTCTGGTCACAATACTTCCTGGATTTCTTTTTACCTCTTTAAACATTTCTTAATTCATCTTGGAACCATTTCCAATTCTGGACTTCTAAATATTCTTTTGGGTCAGTCCTCTTGTGTTTTCTCTGCTTAAATGATTGTATCCCATCTCAAAGCATTATGTACCATTTATATGCTGATGAGTTTTCTCCATCATGGACCTCTCAAATGCCAATCAGCCCTTCTACTTGGCTATACTATAAGCATTTCAAACATCACAAGAACAAAATAGGGCGCTTGATTTCCACTCAAATCCTCAAATTCCTCCTCAGTACTGGCTCCACCTTAAAAACATAACCAAGCATTTGTCACCCTTCACTCCCCTTCACCCTGTTTCAATCCATGTAGGTCCCCATGTAAGCATCAAAAATAAAAGGAATTTAACAAAATTCATTGTTGTATAAAATAACTCTCAGAATTTCAAGGTATATATTGCAGTATGTGCAATAACTGCATTGTGATATGAAAGTATCTGTGATCCTTATCATTTGCAAAGTTACCAGAACTGTTCTTACTACTATGGTTCATTTCTACATTTATAATACAATGAAATTCTGAATTTCAGTTAGAAATTTGTGAAAATAAAGATGCATGAGAAAAATGAAAAGAATTTGTTTTGCTCAAAGAGAAACAGACAAACCAAGAAACAGACTATTGACTATTGAGAAAAAACTGATGGTTATCAGAGGAGAGGTAGGTTGTAAGGTGGGTGATATAGGTGATGGGAATTAAGGAGGGCACTTGTGATGAGCGCTGAGTGATATATGGAACTATGGAGTCACTATATTGTACACCTGAAATTAATACAACTCTGCATGTTAACCACCTAGAATTAAAATAAAAACTTAAAAGCCAAAAAATTTAATTTAATTAAAAAATACTTTGTTTTTCACATCCCCAACACTATATGGTTATTTGTTTTAGAATGTACAGGAAAGGTCTCGATCTATTTTGTTCAACTCTGGCACCCAGAATTGTGCTTGAAAACCAAGAGACCCTCAAAAAATATTTGTTGACTAAATGAAAACAATATAAGTAATAAGAAAGGAAGGATTATTATTATAGAAGCACTAGTAATATCTATCATTAAGGCAAAGATCATTGTAACAGCTAATATTTATATTTAGTCTGTGATAGGTACCATAAGCAATTTTATGCATTAGATTATTTTATTTATTTCACACAAAAGCCTTTTAAACTATTATTATTTTTGTTATATATACAAGGACATGGAACCTTTGTGAATCTAAGTGACCAAACATTACTTTTTTTTAAAATAAGCTTTTTTTTAAAGAGTTTATTTATTTATTTGAGAGAGAGAGAGAAAGCACAAGAGGAAGAAGGGTCAGAGGGAGAAGCAGACTCCCTGCTGAGCAGGGAGCCTGATGTGGGAGGAGATCCTGGGACTCCAGGATCATGACCTGAGCCCAAGGGAGTTGCTTAACCAACTGAGCCACCCAGGTGCCCTTATGACCACACATTTCTATAAATGACTAACTTCCAAACATGCTCTTAACCATCATGAAATGGAACACTTGAAACAGGAATATTCAAGTGTTCTATGGATGTTTGGGAAAAGGATGACAAATGGAAAGAAGAAAGAAAGAGAAGGAAGGAAGTTTGATTGCCAGGTATTGAGTAGTTGCCCACTTCCTGTTGGTAAATCTCTGTCTTCCTCTAAAAAACTAAAATGAGGCTTGATCTTTCTCCCAGACTGATTCCATTTACAGGGGAGAGAAATATGAAAAAGGAAGTCAGTAGGACCCTTTATTCTTTTCCATAATGAATGTACTCAGACCTTGATTGCTGCAAAAGCTAAAGCAAACTTATCTTGAACAAGGTAGTAGTCCTGCCCTATGAGAAATACATTTGTCCTGAAACGTAGTGGTTTATTGTTTGTTCCTTTTCCATCTAACTCTTCTTAATTTAGAAAAAAAAAATCATTTTTTAATTTCCCAACTCAACAAAACCAGCTTGCCTTTAATTTTCTGGCTCTAAGGATATATAGTTATCTCTATTTTAATTTTAATCTTTCACACACACACACACACACACACACACACACACACACACACACACACATCTATGAAAAGCCACTTCAGGGGCGCCTGGGTGGCTCAGTTGTTAAGCAACTACCCTCAGCTCAGGTCATGATCCCAGTGTCCTGGGATCTAACCCAGCATCGGTCTCCCTGCTCAGCGGAGAGCCTGCTTCTCCCTCTCCCCCTCCCTCTGCTGGTGTTCCCTCTCTCACTGTCTCTCTGTCAAATAAATAAAATCTTAAAAAAAAAAAAAAAGAAAAAAGAAAAAAGAAAAAAAAAGCCACTTCTTGTGTCAAATGCATAAAACAAACCCTTTTATCTATGTGCAGAGTGAGTTTAAGATTTAAGAATGTGATTAGATTAGGTCTTGCTTTAACAAACTCAGTGGCACTGACAAAAAGAAAATCACTAATAGTACAATCATAAACTAGTGTTTATACAGTTAACTCTGTAAAACTTTCCTAATCCATCATAAAATCCCACCTAAACCAACCTTAGGAAATTGGGGGATATAGGTTTCTTTACCAGATTGCCACAGCAGCTTGTCTCCAGTACTACACAAGGTGGGACGAAAGGCTCTCTAGAGAGATAAGATTTACAGAAGGATTTGAATGAAAAGGGCAAGTAGATTTATGGATTTTAGATGCCAGCATTTCACTACATAAACAAATGTTTATTTAGTATCTCATATTTCCATGGGGCTGTGTGTTATAAGTTCTGGCCAGCACATGGAATGGGGGAAATGTCCAAGAATTTTTAGTTCCTCCTCACCATGTTTAATATCTGGGGCTGCCCCTATGGAGTTCATAATCTTTCCTGTCATAACAGTGACAAAACAAAATAAGTATCGCCACAGAGATATGTGGAAGTGCAAGGAACAGTAGATAGGAGTAGAGATGAGAAAAGAAGATACTATAAAAACTTCACTAAGGGAGGTATATGTCAGTCAACTGAACTTGGGAGGGGCTATTCCAGGCAGAGGAAACTAGTTGAATGAAAGCCTGGAGGGCTGCAATGTTTGGTGTTTTGGGTCTAGCTCGTCATAGGAAAATTAAGTGGAAACTAACCAAGGGGTCAACCTAAAACTGAGAGAAGGAAAAACAGCTTGAAAGCAGAATGAAGTGTCCTCAATCCTCTTTCTCTGTATTACTCTATGCATTGGACTCTGCTTCATAAAAGAGTAATAACCTACATCTTACTAGCTTTTCAGTTCCACACTTTACAGGGTTATGATTATTCACGTCTTGGAAAAGTAGATACATATGTTAAATACTCCTCTTTCACACAGTTAGCATTTCTCAATCAAACAATTAATGGCAGGCTCTTAGCTTTCCTAGAAATGTTTCTGTCTCCCACAGTTTTTGAAAAGTGTTTTTTTTAGGCTCTATGACAAACACAGCCAGAAGCTTCTCATCCCTGTCCCAGCATGCAATGGGCCCCTGTCATTTTCCTTCTCAACAAGTTTTGTTTCTCCTGGGCTTCAACACAGAATGTTCAGCCACCTTATTAAACTTATGCCCCTGCAGGGAAGAACTCAGGAACAAGGCCTGTCTACCACCACTTCTACATTTCAAAGGGAGTTTGTTTACTCCCATTATCAAAAACTCTCAGCCACAGAGGTTGACTTGGAGGAATTCTGAGATGTAAAAAAAAAAAAAAGAAAGAAAAAAAAGAAATTACATTTCTTTTTCTAAACTCCTCAGCACAGATGAACAAAAGCCATTCTTCTCATGTAAAAATGCTCCTCTTGACCTTCTATCATTAGAATGAGTGCTCAGATTCTGTGAAATTTTCCAGTAGTGGTGATAAATCTCCCCCCTACTCTCATTCTTTATATCTCAAGTCATGGGGTAAGGTAAAACTAATTGGATCACCTGATGATTGAAATCTGGCTCTTAATGAATCCTGTCACAGGTGTAAAGCTTGGAAAATTGCATTCCCTATCTTTTTAGAAAGCCAGTGGTTTGGGGAATATTCTACGAGTATTTAAAGTCATAATGGTTTCTTTAGAGAATCTCTTTAAAGGAAAAAGAAAAATAGTTTTATTTTAGAAATGTAACAGAACTGCTTCAACTAGAACATTTTACATTGCTATGAATTCTCTTATTTACTTCAAATGGGCAAGGAAAGACATTATAGGGACTGAGAAGAAAATATACTATATCACATCTGGATGTACACATATGTCACCAGCACCTGTTTGGATATTAAAATCTGATGTTGATCTTAGATGTCTATGGATCTGATGTCATCTTAGATGTCTACAATTAATTCCAAAAAACTGTCTGGTATAATTGTTAATCAACTGCCAAATGATGGGCACATGGAAGAGTATTGGGATGCTTTCTACTAGATTCTGAGTTTGGAGCACAAAACTGAAAGTCTGAATGGAGCTGGAACTAATTTGTGCTGTTGGTGGTGTCCTGAAGAGTCAGTTCTTTATCTCCTACTACCTGAATTTTTAGAGTTGTCTTTTTTCCTGTCTTTCTCAAGCTTAGTTCCTTGGTTTTTCCTCTATTTTCTTGAGAGAGCTCATAAACTTTCCATACAATCCTTTTTTTTTTCCTTAACCACCCATAGTTAGTTCATGTTGCCATGCTTTTTTCCTCCTTTTTTGGTAATTCTCAAGAATTTTTGACCAAATGATTTAAATATCTAGTAAGAGTAAACAAATAAAAACACCAACAAAAGAACTTCTGAAGTAACTAGAAATTCCACTGTTCTGTCTCATAGTGCCAATTCTGCCCTTCTAGAGCATAAGACAAGGTCAGGATATAAAAATGTAAGTACTCATTTCACTGTGAACTAATTCAGGTATTTTATACATAGAAAGCTGACTTTAAGGCTGAAATTGTTTTCAGTACACATTCACCTGTAAACACCTTTTTATATTTTCCCATAACAGATATGAGGATGACTTACCCCTTTAAAAGGAATGGATATAAGCCAGGTAGCAAATAATAATTATCAGCCAAAAGCCAGTCAAACTGGGAATGAGACAACTCTGCAGAAATGTTATTTTATTATCGATTCAAGTTGCCACCAAAGCCATTACTCTAACATAGATGCAGTAATCTAAGGCTGAGTGAATTTGTTCAGAGAAAATAAGCCACTGTTAAACCTTAATTCACAGTAAAAAAAAAAAAAATGGAAACTTTCCCTTTGCTCAATAACATTAAGGGAGCACCTTGGAAAACTGTAACTACCCCCCAAAAAATTGTAAAGGAGTTTATATTCAGAGACCCTCATCTCCTAATTATTCTCTGCCCCACTACTTCACTCAGCATCCTGTGATCTTGACTCCAATAATCTTCACCACTGATGCTTAGCCTCCAACCAGCATCTTCTGTCAGCTCTTCTGTCTTCTCATCAAGGGGTTTTATTTAGAAATTTAAAAATGTTTGCAATTTAGTATTACCATTTGGTCGAGTGCCTTATACCAATCCAGCAAAACATATAGAAGAATGGTAAAATATATTAAATCTGATCCAGTCCAATTCTTTAAAAAGGAAATTACTTGGTTAACACATATATTTTCATTACAAAATGTGCTTGTTCTATCTTTTTCCTTTCCAATTTAGATTTACTATACCCAAGTATAACTCATATTCTGTTCTTTAAAAATACAGTGCGGGGAGTGACATCAGCAACATGACTGAATAAGTTATCCCTTTTTGTATCTCCCTTCAGGAACAACTGGAATCCATCCACAGACAAAAGTGCCTTTGTAGGATCTGTAGACCATACACCAAGGGACCCAAGAGGAGTATTACCCACCCATATATTAGACAACAGGTGTACAGACCTTGAACATGAGCCTACAGTGGGCTATGAACTTGATCCTCTTGGCTATGGTTCACAAGTTCTTGGAGAATACAATCTTAAGCAATCACCCACGGACAAGTGAGCAGTTGCGGTAGTTCAGGTTTTCAGGGGAGGAGTCCCAACATATAATTGGAACCAAAGAAGAAAAAAAAAAAGAATGAGTCTGGATGCATTGGAGAGGGTTAAGAGGAAGAGTTGACTTTACTTGCACTGCCTCTGCTCCAAGGAGGCACAATTCAGTGCCAGCTGAGATCTCAGCACATGATTTCTCCTGGGAGGTTAAGTGAGAGCAGGGGAGTGAATGCTTGTCTTCCCTGGCTATGTGGGACATTACCAAAGAGGCTCAGTTCTATCTCACCTTATTTAGAGCATGGAGTCATGAGTCATAGAGGGGTTGGAAGAGACAGAGAGAGGCAGGTAGGACTCATAGATGATATTAAAGAGATGTTGATCCAGGGCACCTGGGTGGCTCAGTGGGTTAAAACCTCTGCCTTTGGCTCAGGTCATGATCTCAGGGTCCTGGGATCGAGCCCCACATCAGGCTCCCTGCTCAGCAGGGAGCCTGCTTCCTCCTCTCTTTCTGCCTGCCTCTCTGCCTGCTTGTAATCTCTCTCTGTGTGTCAAATAAATAAATAAAATCTTTAAAAAAAAATAAAGAAATGTTGATCCTACTAACTTCATTGTGGACTCCATCAAGAAGCACACCCATGAGTTACTGGAAACACCTTGCCCACAGATCCTCTCAACAGGTCCACAGGCATCCCCAGTGCTATGTACACCTCACCTATACACACTCCTAACCTGTGACTGGATCTCAATGCATGCTGCAAAAGGTGGCAACCATGAGCTTGAGCTTTAGCAGACATCTCGTGAAAATGTACAGAAAGCCATCATGAATCTGTGGGCCTGGAAAAGACCACAAACTTGAGCTTTAGCTTCACCCTTGGGAAAGTGAAAGACAGGCCACAACTACCTGACATGGTGCACTGAAGGATCAAGAAAAGACACACAAACTTCAGTATCCTGCCACAAGAGGAAGCAAGAAACGTAAAGCAGACATATCCATAGAAAGACTGAGAAAGCCTCAGACTCCCTACCAGGAGTAACGGAAATAATTTCTCTCAAGTCTGTTAGTAATGACTAGAGAGGTGACTGCTATTGCAAATTCAAAGACAGCAACACAATACTTCAAAGAACATGAAAAATCAAGGAAACAAGACAGCACTATAGAATTACAATAATCTTTCAGTAATAATCCCAAACACATGGAGACCTACAACTTATCCAGTAAAGAATTCAAAATAGCTTTTTGAGGAAACTCAGTGAGCTATGAGAAAACAAAGACAATTCAATGAAATCAGGAAAACAACACACAAACAAAATGGTAAGTTTAACAAAGAGACAAAAATCATAAAAAAGAGTCAAACAGAAATTCTGGAGCTAAAGAATACAATGAATGAAACAAGAAATGCAATGGAGAGGATCAATATCAGATAGCTCAGGCAAAAGAAAGAATCTATAGATTAGAAGGTAGGAACTTTGAAATTATCCAGGCTGAAGGGAACAAAGAAAAAAGCATGAGAAAGAACTACCAAAGCCTATGTGGTCTATCAGATAGCATCAAAAGAAGGAATTTCTGCATTATTAGAGTATCAGAGGGGGAGGAGATGAAGAAGAAGGTAGAAAGCTTATAATACCTGAGAACTTTCCAAATCTGGGGAAAGATTTAGAGATCCAGTTTATGAAGCTCATAGGTCACCAAACTCAGTTTAAAGAGGTCTTCCCTAAGAACCATTACAAAAATCAAGGGAACTCTCATAAAACAATCAGCAGATTTCTCAGTAGACATCCTGAAGGCCAGGAGAGAGTGGGATGATATATTCAAAGCAATAAGAGAAAAAAAATAATAAAAAGTCAACCAAGAAAGTTTGTCCTTCAACCAGTAAAGTTGTCCTTCAGAAATGAAGAAGTGGGCGCCTGGGTGGCTCAGTGGGTTAAAGCCTCTGCTTTCGGCTCAGGTCATGATCTCAGCGTCCTGGGATCGAGGCCCGCATTGGGCTCTCTGCTCAGCGGGGAGCCTGCTTCCTCCTCTTTCCTCTCTCTCTGCCTGCCTCTCTGCCTACTTGTAATCTCTCTCTCTGTGTCAAATAAATAAATAAAAAATCTTTAAGAAAAAAAAAAAGAAATGAAGAAGAGATAAAGAATTTGCCAGATAACTAAAAGCTGAGAGAGTTCATCACCATTAGATTATCCTTACAAGAAAAGTTGAAAGTTCTTCAAATGAAAATGAAAGGAAGCTGATTAGTAACAGGAAAACATATGAAAATACACAACACGCTAGTAAAGGTAAGGATGTATCAACGTCAGAATATTCCAACACTGTAATGTGGTATGTTAACCACTTAACTTTAGTATAAAGTTTAAAAAAGGTACTAAAAAACTGTAATTACAATAGTAGGCTAATGCATACACAACATAAAAAGAGGTAAATGTTGACATCAAAAACATAAAAGTGTGGGAGGGAATAAGAAAGTAGAGTTTTTGTATGCAATCAAAGTTAAGTTGTTATCAGGGCACCTGGGTGGCTCAGTGGGTTAAAGCCTCTGCCTTGGGCTCAGGTCATGATCTCAGGGTCCTGAGATTGAGGCCCGCATCGGGCTCTCTGCTCAGCAGGGAGCCTGCTTCCTCCTCTCTCTGCCTGCCTCTCTGCCTACTTGTGATCTCTCTCTCTCTGTGTCAAATAAATAAATAAATAAAATCTTTTAAAAAAATTTTAAAAACATTAAAAAAGAATGTTGGAATGGGGATGTGTGGAAGACCTTCAAAGGGCTGGAGACATTAAGTCCCTATAGTCTGATGAATATTCTTCACTTTAGAAGTGGCCTTTTCATTCCCATCTAGGGATTAACTGTATATGGGGAAAACAAACTAAAACACAAAAGGAAAAACAAAAATTAAAAAAAAAAAAAAGAAACCTAAACAAGAGACAAAGAAGGCCATCAGATAATGATCAAGGGGTTAATTCATCAAGACTATAATAATAATAAATATAAATGCATCAAACATCAGAGCACCTAAGTATATTAAGCAAATACTAACAGATCTGAAGGAAAAAATAAACATAATAAATAATAAAGTAATAGAGGGGAACTTTGTTAATCTACTTTTACCAATGGATAGGTCATCCAGACAGAAAATCAATTAAGGAAATACTGGACTTGAACTATACTTTAAACAAAATGAACCTAAGAGACATATATAGAACATTTCTCCCAATAGCAGCAAAATACACATTTTTCTCCAGTGCACACAAAATATTCTCTAGGACAGATCGTATGACCTAAGTCACAAAACAAGTCTTAGGAAATTGAGGAAGATCGAACTCATATCGGTATCTTTCACAACCATAAAGTTATAAAACTAGAAATCAATAACAGGAGGAAAACTAGAAATTTCACAA
>LNAC01000732.1:72346-134121 GCA_002007465.1 Ailurus styani
CGGGCGCCTGGGTGGCTCAGTGGGTTAAAGCCTCTGCTTTCGGCTCAGGTCATGATCTCAGGGTCCTGGGATCGAGGCCCGCATCGGGCTCTCTGCTCAGCAGGGAGCCTGCTTCCCCCTCTCTCTCTGCCTGCCTCTCTGCCTCCTTGTGATCTCTCTCCCGCTGTGAAATAAATAAATAAAATCTTAAAAAAAAAAAAGATTTAAAAGTTTCTGCATAGCAAAAGAAATAATCAGCAAAATGAAAAGACAACCTACAGAATGGGAGAAAATATTTATAAATGATATATTTAATAACAGGTTGATATCCAAAATATATAAGGAACTCATACAACATAATAGGAAAAACAAAAACAAAAACAAAAACACCACTCTGATTAAAAAATGGGCATAAGAACTAATAGACATTTTTCAAAGAAGACATACAGATGGCCAACAGGTACATAAGGAGATGCTTGACATCACTACTCATCAAAGGAAAGCAAATCAAAACTGCAATGAGATACCACCTCACATCTCTTGTAATGGCTATGATCAAAATGACAAGACATATGTGTTGGTGAGAATGTGGTGAAAAGGGAACCCTGTGCACTACTGGTAGGAATGTGAATTGGTAGAGCCACCACAAGAAATAGTATGGAGGATCCTCGAAAATTTAAAATTACAACTACTATATAATCCAGCAAATAGACTGCTAGGTATATATCCAAAGGAAATGAAATCAAGATTGCAAAGAGATGTCTTCACTCCCATGCTCCTTTCAACATTATTCACAATTAATCTACCCACACACACGTACACTGAACTATTACTTAGTCATTACAAAGAAGGAAATGCTGCCGTTTGCAACAACATGGATGGACCTTGGAGACATTAGGCTAAGTGAAATAAATCAAAGAATGACAAATACTGTATGATATCACTTATATGTGGAATCTATAAAAGCCAAACTCATAGAAACAGAGAATAGCAATGGTAGTTGCCAGAGGTTGGGAGGTGGAAGTAACTAGGAGACTTCAGTCAAATGGTGCAAAGTTTCAGTTAGAAGATGAGTAAGTGCCAGGGATCTAAGATACTGCTTGGCGATTATAATTAACTACACTGTATTACATACTTGAATGTTGCTAAGAGAGTAAATCTTAAATGTCCTTACCACAAAATGAAATGGTAATCATGTGAGGTAACAGGTGGTAACTAACCCTACCATGGTAATTATTTTACAATATATAAGTGTATCAAATCGTCACATTTTATACCTTAAACTTCCCCAATGTTGTATGTTAATTATAACTGAATAAAGCTGGGAAAAAAATATGGTGCGAGCCCAATAAATAAATGATGCAAAGTCTTGAGAAGAACACAGTCTGTGAGTCTAATGCAAGCCATTCCAGTTTCTACTTCCTATCTTATTCACTGATTACAGTTGAACAAACTCCTGTAAGAACAGATTGATAACAAAATTTACATTTGTTACTCCAAAGTGTGGAGAATGGAATATGTACTAAGTACATTACCATATACTAAGATTTTAGAAAATAACACTGATGGTCCTGATACAAAACTAGGTATTAACATTTGTGCCAAAAAACTTTGACCAGAAGAATATGTAATTTCTGTATCCTTTAGTATTGAGTTTGAAAACAACATACTTCTATATAATTTGTCATCACTCATCAAAATTTCTGTAGTTATAATCCTGACAACTTCAGCATTCCCAAGGAAATTTACCTTCTTTGATAAGAAACATAACAGGTTTGTATGTATAATATTGATTGTTTAATTTTTTTAAAAAATTTAATCCAAAGGAACACTAACAGCCTAAGAAAAATAAACCTTTTTCATAAATGGACATTTTAAGCAAGCATTCTTTTATTTTTAGACACTTCTAATATATACCTCAAATTTTTCTCTTAAGACTTATATCACCAATCATGATGACTTTACTTTTCGTATTTACCCTTGTATGTAAAAATCTATGTTGTAACTATATACTAGTTTCTCAAAGGATCACCCAAATAGTATGGCTTGTAAAGAGTGATGATATCCCACTGATACATATCTAAAAAGGAGTTTGCGTGACAGTTAACATCAACTCTAAAATATTAATGTAATAGGATAATACCATCTAATCATTATTGGCAGTATATTTAAAGTGATTATTATATAAGATACCCAGCCAAAAGAGTAACAAGAAATGTGAAACATCAGGAAGAGGCAAATTTGGAGCTACCCAAGGTCCAAGTATTTCAAACTCTTAAGGTAGTATGTGTTTAGGATGACTGCTGATCCTTCAGTTTGCCTGAGAGGGCTCATGCAACTGATGTAAGGCTTCTTAGAATTTCCTATAATCTCTTGAAAGATTTAACAGCACGTATCCATTTGCGAAATAAAAGGAAAACAGATCCCTCTGTGTGGGTCTCAAAGAGGCTACATTTATCCACATCAAGTTGTTTAAAACGCAAAATTATTTAGGAAGGAGCTGCAGTCCAGTAAATATATCTTTCACAAGCAACCAATTATTAATTTAAGGTTTCTTAGACTAGAGTATCTATTTTTTAGAACAATCCATTTGACTAATTCCAGTGCCCATCTCCTTGCCACTGTTTTGATGAATATTACACTTTTCTGTGTGGATTCAGTTCAAAACTCCCTTCCCCTTTTATTTGGCTATCCCAGTGGAATGAAACACTGGGAAACCTCTGGCAAAGACAACCAAAAAATAACATATTTTGGATTATGACCACCCCCAACTTTTGGTTAGAGCACTGAAATTACTTTGGGAAATATCTCTTCCCCACTGTACATGGCCTTAGTGGGCCTCAAAATCAAGTTTCCTACTTTCCAAACAACTAAAACATATGCATGCCCACTAAGCACTTGGACTCTATATGTTTCCTTCTAGTTTTGCAGGCTGTTATTCTATTTTTTTCTACTGAAATTTCTCTCTCTTGCTAACATCCATCAAACCCTGTGAGTTTCAAGCTGAGACTCTCTTCCAATAAATACTTTTGAAAAGACCAAGAAAAGAAAGCCTCACTTGAAGCCTGAATGTAGCATTACTGAGTAGGGAGAATAAATCTAATCCTCTGCCTCTAAGGTTTAGTGGGTATATTATTATGTAAAAGCATGGTTACTTTCCAATATAAGTTCTGGGGTACATACTTACCTCAGAACAACAATGCTCTTCTCCCCTACCCAACTGGCCAAGAAATTCTATTGCTCAGTAGAATTCTCTACTTTTGAGTCTCTCCTATATTTACAGTTGAGCTATGGGGGCACCTGGGTGACTCAGTCCTTAAACTTCTGCCTTCAGCTCAGGTCATGATCCCAGCGTCCCGGGATCTAGCCCCGCATGGGGCTTCCTGTTCTGCGGGAAGCCTGCTTCTTCCTCTCCCACTCCCCCTGCTGGTGTTCCCTCTCTCGCTGTGTCTCTCTCTGTCAAACAAATAAATAAAATCTTTTTTAAAAATAAATAAACAAATAAAGTTGAGCTATGTTCCTTTTCACTACATATTTAACCTCGGTACCAGAATCCTATGCCTTTCCTCTCCAAAGCATGGGCAACATATGGTAATCATACCAAGCAGGTGAGAAAAAGAGTTCACTTTATCTTCAGATCCTTTCATATGCCTACATGATGCTCAAGTGCAATGAAGGTAGGTGGAAGGGGTGAGAAGAAATTGCTGAGATGACTTTTCTAGTGTCTATTCCTTCATGCAGCCAAAAACACCCTGTCATCTATTTCCAGTCTCACATCCACAATGACAGTCTATTATTACCTGAAAGAAACCCAACCTTTGCAATCAGGATTATATACGTCTGAGAATCATCAGAACCAAGAAAGACCAGTTTTCTCAATAAACATGGGATGACTTTACAATGCAAAGGAGCAGTATGTTGACTCCCAGTTACTGTAGGACTTAGGACCAGAATGAGAAGTTTTTGGCCCAAAAGCCAAAGCATTTTCTGCAATAGTTTCCATGTTGTGTAGAAGAACATTTTATATCATAGTAATTCAAGATGCATAATTTTTTTCAAAGTGATGTTATTTCTTACACCCTTTAAAAATTAAAATACCATTACATAATTTTGGGAGGGTTTTTTATTATGACTCTCTCTTCCTAAAATGACATTCTTTACCCCATTTAGGTCAACCTTGTCTGCCAATTCCTTTGAGGCTTAGCTAAGCATCTATTTTCTTCTAGAGTTTCTCCTTACAGCATGCCTCAACAAGGCTGTTTTCATGGCTCTACTTAGGTATTTATACTCTTAGAAAGCAAAGATTATTATTGTTATTGGCTTATGGTTGTTTCTACTATAATTATTATTTATAACTATTATGTTGGGACAGTATCTGACACAAAATAATCAGACATATACTGTACAAATGGAAGGCAAACTAGCAGATATTTTATGCCAAATTTTCCTTCTATAAAATCAGTTTATTATAACAAACTAATGATAAGTTTAAAAAGCTAAATTGGAAAAACTTCCAACAGTTTCACTGTGCCGACTATAGCCATTAAATCATTACTTCTTCCATTATTAAAAGACTATTTTTAAATTAAATGTGCATTTATTGAGCCTACTCTATTTTGGACATTATCCTGCGTATAGAGTGTTGAAACACAAATACAACATAATGTCTATCCTCAATAAATTTACATTATAATGGGAGAGGATAATTAGACAGATTATAATAACATGCAATCAATTCTATGACAGAGTTATGCAAAAGGTATTATGGAACTTATAGAAGAGACACTCTCAATTACATTAATGAAGGTAAAGGCCAAACAACTGAAGTAAAGCCTGTCTAAATTAAGTAGAAAATAAATTATAAATTTGAATTATTATTTTAAAGGTCTTTTTTTTTTTTGGTTTTTTGTTTGTTTGTTTGTTTGAGAGAGAGAGAGAGAGAGCACATGCACCCACACAGGAACAGGAAAGGAGGGGCAGGAGGAGGGAAAGACTCTTAAGCAGGCTTCACGCCCAGCAGGGAGCCTGATGTGGGTTTGGATCTCATGACCCTGAGATCATGACCCGAGCTGAAATCAAAAGTCACATACTCAACTGACTGAGCCACCCAGGTGCAACCTTAAATTATTATTTAAATTATGCTGGACAATCCATAGAATCCCTGGGGAGGCCAGGGAACCAAAGTCATAAAATGAGCCAAAACAAAGGATGACTAAGCTGTCAGTATCAAAACCAAAAAATGGTGTCACAGAACCAAGTTAGCTGGGGCACTGCTGCTGGCACTCTTGGAATGGAAGTTGGAGACTGTCCTACTGCCACCAATTCATGCTGGATGCTACCTCCAGCCTGAGAACATGGATATCACTGCTGCCACTGTCAATGATATGGGTTTCCATTGCTTCTGCTTCTCTGTACCCCCAACTCTTGATTCACCTAGGGTGAGAATGTATGATTAGACAAGACGGGGTTGCACAACTATGTTTTAGCTGAGAACATGAACACCTGGCAGTTTTAGCTCTACAGGGAGATGCAGTCTTGTTTTCTCCTCAAGACTTATGTAATTGGTCATTCTCCATGAATTTTTTCAGAGAAGTAGACTTAAAATGGAGCACTGTTAAAATAGACAAATGTAGGGTGCCTGGGTGGCTCAGTGGGTTGAGCCTCTCTGCCTTAGGCTCAGGTCATGATCTCAGAGTCCTGGGATTGAGTCCCTAATCGGGCTCTCCGCTCAGCAGGGAGCCTGCTTCCCCCTCTCTCTGCCTGCCTCTCTGCCTACTTGTGATCTCTCTCTGTCAAATAAAAAAATAAAATCTTTAAATAAATAAAATAAAATAGACAAATGTATACATCGCAATCCGAAATAGGATCATGAAGGAACATTAAGTCAGGGATAGCTTTTCCCAACGTGTTCTGTTTTGAGAAAATAAATTGAGAGTTAGCTGGCAGTCCAGGCAGAAGTATAGCATTTACGGAGGAACAGAGTATCTTGATACCTACAGAAGGTTATTGCGGCAGAGTAAACAGAGTATGTAGACTAAATGAGGTGAGACTAAATGAGGACAGGGATAGTATGTGAATGAGACTGGTGACTGAAGCACACACTGGGTCAGAAAGGACCTATACGCCATGCTAGGTATCTTTTACTTAGTCCTCTGGGGAAACGGAGACCAGAGACAGATAATGAAAGAGCTTTCTTTCTATTTTAGAAAGATTATCATCATAGCTGAACAAATACTCTATCAGGGGGCTAATCTGGAGGCATGGATAACTGTAGCTATGAATGAAGGTGAATCAAATGGTGCTGAGAAGTTAACAGCAATGATGGGGTGGCTAAGGGGTCACCCTCAAGATGGGCTTTGTTTTTCTAAAAGGCAAAGGAAGACATGCAATTCCTCCTTCCTCCTCTCCTTCCCTTAAATATTTATTGAATGCCTTCTATATGTCAAATACTATGGTAGATTATAGGGTCGCAAGGCAAAGTCCTTAACCTCACAGAGGCTATGGGAGGGTGGGGAAGACTGACAATTTCCACACAATGAAACAGAACGAGAGAGAAGCACAGAATCATGTAAGGAAAACAGAATCCTGTAATAAGCAAATCCAACTAGCTCCTGAGATCTAAAAAAGAAAACAAAACAAAAAACAAACAAATAAAAAAAAACCCTGAGGGTTGCAAAATAGTTATTAATAGTCAATTAAGTCTCACCTAATTATTCTAGGAAAGAATATTCTAGATTAAGATATAGTATTAAATAAAAATAGTCTATGGTTTATCTGACTAAAAATGACTAATTACTTTATAAGACCAACTGAAAGATCTATACTCAGTAACTGGCATGAAATACCAAAAGG
This sequence comes from Ailurus styani, assembly GCA_002007465.1. NCBI lineage: Eukaryota > Metazoa > Chordata > Mammalia > Carnivora > Ailuridae > Ailurus > Ailurus styani. The sequence continues at coordinate 79,178 of LNAC01000732.1, forward strand.
ATAGTTCAACTGTTATTTCAGGTTTTGAAAAGTTGACATCTGTCATAATACCATAGGCAGTAGCAAATCGTTACTATGTGTATCATACTGTGAAACCGTGGTCATGGGATTCTCCTGAAAATTGTCCAGCAAACTTGAAAATCACATGTGATGCCCTTGCTCTCATAATCTTTGAACCAAATTTGATTCAAAAGTCCAGAATACATTAATGTTGTAAATACCATTATAAGCATTTACTTTCACCTTCGCTTTAAAAAGAGGAGTCCGTATGTCTAATTTAGGCTATTTAGGTTATTATGTTGACCTGAATATTAAAGTGCTTCGGGAATGAATAATCTCTCATTCCTTGTGATATTAAACAATAAATTGTTTTTGTTGCTATTGCATGTGCATTCATTCAAATAAACAGGGAAATTTATGCAAATATAACTGTTTTACAAAAATCGCATCATCTGAGAAAATCATGTTACAATCCTCTCTCAAAGTTCAACAAGGAGCAGCATCCATGCATATTTAAATCTCTAATGACTACATGAGAGAATTACTGAGGTTTTCTTTGACAGTTTAGAGAAAGTGTGCCTAGGCTTCCATGTTCCAAACGAATTACATGGCCTCCTAATGGAGGATAGCTCTTTTCCTCAGAGATCACTGTCTTGACTTGTTCTATCAGAGTATGATAAAGGATTGCTCACCCATGTTCTTGACTATGTGCCTGGTGGATACACCTCATACTCTAGATCTGGAAATAGAATTGCTTCAGGACTTAAGTTGAAAGTAAGGCTTGGAACTAAAGTATAATGAAAGGGTAAAACTCTTTTTAAAAAGATTTATTTATTTGTTTATTTGAAAGAGAGAGACTACATGGAAGGGCAGAGGAAGAGAGAGAGAGAGAGAGCATCTCAAGCAGACTCCCTGCTGAGATACAGCACCCACGTGGGGCTTGATCCCATGCGGGGCTTGATCCCAGGATCCTGAGATCATGACCTGAGCTGAAGTTCAAGGTTAACTGACCGAGCTACCCAGGCCCAGGAGAAACTCTTAAAGACACTTATAAAAGAGAAGAATCATAGTCTTCAAAGTCAAACTGTTCAGAAAGAATGGAAATAACTCCTTCAAGCCTGCTAGCAGTACACAGAAACACCAATGAACTTATGCCCTCTCTCACTCACATTCTCTCCCTCCCCCCCCCTCATACGCACATACTACATACACAGGACAATTCGAATAGTTAACCTGTTTTTCTCTTACGCTTCTTGTGTAATGAAAGCATATTAGCAAAAATAGCAACTCGGCTATTACATACACATATAATTTATATTACATTATATAACTGTATGTAATATATAAAACCTTGTAGTTATGGCTAAAGGAAAATGTCATCCATCACTTACATTATTTTCAAATGTTTTAAACTCAAACAATAACTCTACTAATGAGTAAGGGACAGGCGAGGCTAGGTAGGGAGAGACAGGTTGGGGGCTACCTAACCAGGCTCACAGAAATCCTAGATGTGGAGAAATGTTATAGACAAGATATTAACCAGACAGAAGGAAACAACAAATCCACCTTGTCTGTTCTTAATACAGGTGAGATATTTTCATAATATTTACAAATCCACCCATTTATCTCCAATGTTATAGACAAGGTATTTACCAAGTTCCCTGGTCAGTCTTCTATACAAGACTGACCATAAAACCCCTCAATGGCAACCCATTCAGGACCCCTCTCCACTCTAGAGAGCTCCTTTTCTTTCCCTGTTCTCATCTCCCCCTAATAAACTTTCACATCACTTCACCTTATTGTCTGATAGATTGATTCTTCGACTCTGTGAGATAAGAACCGTGTACAGTAACCGATGGAGAACGGAACTGGTGTGAGGCACTAATAAGAATCTGGTATTGTTGGGTATTAAGTGATTCCCTACATACCCTACATTCCCTACATAACAATAAGTGATTCCTTACGTACGTTACTAACCTGATGAAGCGGGTATTAATCTCATTCTCTACACGAGGAACCTGAGACCTAAAAAGTTAAATCATGTATCAAAAGTTTTACAGCATGAAAGTAATAGTGCCTGTTCCTCAAATTCCCATCCTCCTGACATCAGAGTGCTTACTTTTCTCTGTGCCCCACCACCCCTCCTACACATGCCTGCAGACCTGGATCTTTCTTTGAGGACAAGGTTCTACATTCTTCATACAAGAAAAAAAAATATTTTTTTCTTTGTATTTTTTTCAGTTTCTTTGACTGAATATCAGAGGTAGCAGTTGGATTATTTTAGAGATTGTGGCATTTGACTATGTATCTGTCTACTAAACATTAGTTCCAAACCTAACTTCCAACTTAAGTCCTGAAGCAATTCTATTTACAGATCTAGAGTGTGAGGTGTATCCACCAGGCACATAGTCAAGAACATGGGTGAGCAATCCTTTATGCTTGGGGTAGCAAGATGCTCATATTACAAGGCCACAGAAGTGAAAACAGCTGAAGAAGCAATACAATCATGTTTCCCACCTCAAGATCTCTCTAAGTAATGCATACACTGGTAAGTAAAGGTCCAGCATGCCATTTAAGTTGCAATATTTCCTCTTTTTTCATTAGGGGTGGAACAGGAGTGTTTGTTAGGCACATGAGTGAATTCACTTACATTAATTGCACATATGTGATGGTTTCAGTGAAATTTACTATTACTACATAATGAATATCATAATACTTATAGGAAAAGAACCAATCTGTGAGGTATTACCTGAACCCTCAATGTTTTCTTGCAATTCCGCAACTGGTTTTTTAGTTACTCTCGTCCCTAAATTCAAAGGCTCTCTAGCTGAAGAATCTCACTTGAAATGGCTGCCAATGATACAATCTTTATTTCTGCACGGGGTCATTTCAATATATGTTTAACTAAAATTATGAGCTGGGAGTTCATACTATATGGCAAGGGCTCTTCCTTTCTGCAGTGTCATTATACAGCAGACTCTGATACTATATCTTCAGTTTTCACCAAGTGACACCAGGAATAAACAACCATACGAAACTCACCACTGACCTATCTATAAAATATAGTCTTTTATAAAAGATCGAAAGCAAATATTTGGCTTGTTCCTGTCCTTTACTGAACAATCAACATGATTTTGACCTTATGGACACTGTAAATTTTGTAGCAAAATAGGTACTGCTCTTTGCTTTGTCCAGTACAAAGATCAGCATTAAATTTGAGACCCACTTGCAGTAATTACATAGAATAAGATGGTATATGAACTGTATCTCTGAGATTTATCTTACTATTTTACCTGTATTTTCTCTTTATCTTCCCTATTGGCTTTAATCCTCATATTTTAGTTATTGCTTTAAGTTGGCTTCTAGCATTTGGGTCAAAACAAGATTCAAAGAAACAAAGAAAGAAATAAAAATGCAGTTATCAAAACTGTAAGGTATTTCTTTGGAGAGTCACAAAGTCAAATATTAATGACTCCTATAAACCACTGCATGCATGACATAAGCCCAGATTTAAGGTTTCTTCCCTTTTTTTTTTTTTTTTTTTTTTTTTTTTTTAAAGATTTTATTTATTTATTTCACAGAGGGAGAGAGATCACAAGGAGGCAGAGAGGCAGGCAGAGAGAGAGAGAGGGGGAAGCAGGCTCCCCGCCGAGCAGGGAGCCCGATGCGGGCCTCGATCCCAGGACCCTGAGATCATGACCTGAGCCGAAAGCAGAGGCATTAACCCACTGAGCCACCCAGGCGCCCTAAGGTTTCTTTCCTAATCAGAGAATTTCTGGCTGAATTATACTGAGTATGTTTTCCTTAGAAACACAGTGGCTGAGATTGTAGTAGTGAATGAGACAGACAGGATCTCCTCTTAGAGTCTAGAGGACAAGACAGAAAACATCAACAATAATAAATTATACTAGCATGTGACAAGTGCTGTGGGAGAAGACACCAAAAATACAACCAAGTGAACAGACCCAAGGAAGTCTGGAGTACGTTTATATATAAACCTAGATATGGCATTTAGGATGAGACCTGTCAACAGTCAAGAGTTTTCTAGTCAAAGGTACAAAGAGTAAGAATATTTCAGTCAGATGGAAAAGTAAAAAAAGGACCCAGTTCTCAAGTGAATTATTCAAATTAGAGAAAATGATAAGGGACTGAGTGAAAATCATGGGATTTATGTAAGCCCTGGGTCCCTTTTTCTAGCCACATGCAAAATAGACCATCTATCCACTAACGCATTACTAACACATTCTATGGCTTGGTGTATCTATAGTTTGACAGTCAAGTATTCAAAACCATGTCTTCAGGATTTATGACATCTTTCCTAATGAAAAGGACCTTTTGTGTGTGTGTCTGTTTGCCTTAACTGGTCAGCTAACTATTCCAGTCAGTAATAATTTAGACTATATGAAATTCTTACAACTCAAACCGAGGACCTACTTTTAGCATGAAGAACTTTACAAGAATACCCAAGCCTGCATTTCTTTTTTTTTTTTTAAGATATTTTATTTATTTTATTTTGACAGAGAGAGATTACAAGTAGGCAGACAGGCAGGCAGAGAGAGAGGAGGAAGCAGGCTCCCTGCTGAGCAGGAGCCCGATGAGGGCCTCGATCCCAGGACGCTGAGATCATGACCTGAGCTGAAGGCAGAGGCTTTAACCCACTGAGCCACCCAGGCGTCCCCAAGCCTGCATTTCTTAAATACATATTTACTGTATCCAATATTTCCACATGGGGAAGTCTCAATATTTATTGCCAGAATTCCTAAGTGTGAAGATTTTATCTCATTTTTCAAAATCTCCCCAATGGAAACCAGCTAGCCAAACACTTGAACTCATTACTTCCATTTTGAGCTAACAAAACATGGAAGAATCTACTACAAGTACTATTCAATTGAACTGTCCTTGTCAAAATGAAATTCCAAAGACTTTTTGTCTAAATACAGTCTACTGTCCAGATAATTTATTTAACTTTGTTTTGGATGAGTCATTCAGAGTTGTCACTGTCATTTCTCTTCAAAGCAAAGAGCCCCCATGATTAGGATCTCATAGTTCTAAACAATTTGTGCATTTTGGAGAGGGGCAGAGAGGAAGGGCATGCACACTTAGCAGCATGGCCTCAGGTTTCTGTATGCAGCCTGCAATCCACACTGTTACTCATTACACAGAAGGTATCAAATTTAGGGCATATTCTCTTGTCTCCCTTTCTGCTACTAATACTTTAAAGGACTCCAGTTTCACACTTTTGAAAATATTCTCTTCAAAAATGGTAAAGTGTTATAAATGAAGGCTTGGTAGGGAATGTGAGAGTAGGGGTATGGTGATTATCTACAGTGTTGGTTTAACGAAGATTGGAAAGGACACCACAATCCACAGACATGCGAAGAGGGTCATCTTGACCATTGCAATCTCTTCCTACCTGCCTCTTTGGAAATCTGCGTGAAGGATTCCACACCTTTCTCTCCGTAACTTCCTTCAGAGGCGAGGGTAGACACATAATTCCAGCCTAGGGCCTTTACAATGTCCACCATAGCCTGAGCTTGGAAGGAGTCAGGTGGGACCACACGAGAGAAGAAGTCGTAGCGCCGGTCATCACTTAACTCGGGTGCCGTTGATGCATAACTGATCTGGGGGATCTGGAAAGAAAGGAAAGCACAACATGAGAGAGCACACAACCAGGATGTGAGAGATTCATTTATATTTAGGATAATTCACTCAAAATGCAGGGCTTGAGCTCCAAAGAGGATGTGTGTTTTAGCAAACACCACCCTGCAGCTATAAACCATCTAAATGTGCCTCGGCCATTTCTTTCCTCCTCAGAGGGAAGGAGAATGGGATGGGAATCACATGAGTCATGGAGGCTAGGAGAAAAGAGTTTGCAAACATTCTGACCAACACTTAGAATCATGCTTCACTTCTTTTTTTTTAAGGTTTTATACATATATATATATATATATATATATATATATATATATATTTAAAGATTTTTTTTATTTGTCAGAGAGAGAGAGAGAGATCACAAGTAGGCAGAGAGGCAGGCAGAGGCAGAGAGAGAAGCAGGCTCCCCGCCAAGCAAGAAGCTTGACATGGGACTCGATCCCAGGACGCTGTGATCACAACCCGAGCCAAAGGCAGCTGCTTAACCGACTGAGCCACCCAGGCATCCCTTTATTTATATATTTATTTGAGAGAGAGAATGTGAGCAGGAGTGGGAGGGAGGGGCAGAGGGAGAGGCAAAAGCAAGCTCCCTTCTCAATGGGGAACCGGTCTCAGGGTTTGATCCCTGGACCCCCAGGATCATGACTGGAGATGAAGGTAGATACTTAACCAACTGAGTCACCCAGGTGCCCCCATGCTTTACTTCTTAAATACTACTAGAAACAACCACCACACCACTACCACAAAAACACAACTGCCTAACTGGAGATTGTATAGAGATTGGTTTAGTTGACACAGCTCATGAATCCTGGTGGATATCATTAGACATCTACATTATTTGAGTACTGGTCATTTGTGAAGAAATATCTAAGCAAGCTGCATGCATTACTTCAAGTAATCTTCACAGGAATATTATGAAGTAGCTAAGTAACACCGTTAGAACCAGGCCAGAGGGTCTCTTTCCAGAAAGCCTTCACTTCAGTAGTCTCTGCACTCTGGAGGGCCTTCCTCAAAATCTCCTAAGCTCCTCTTTGGGTGATGATAGAGGGCTGGCAGTCCTGCCAGCGTGGAGCCCATAGGGGTGCTTGATTCCCATTTTTCCAATTTGACAATCCTCTGGTTCCCTGCTCAGCACAGGATTAACCAGATGTCCCAAAAGCTCTAGAACTTATACCTGTGAGGATCACCCTAGGGCCCAATAGCAGGCCCCTGGTTCCAGGAGGGTAGCCTAAGAGGCAGATTGCTCCCATTACCCGATACGGTACTTGTTTCTTAAGACTGAGATTAGGCTATCTAAGAATGCCTGACATGCCAATTTTAGCACAAATTATGTATACATAAAGAGGGCTGACAAAAAATGTTTGCTTGGGATTCCAAATACCTAAGAGGAAGCCCTGAAGTAGCCATCAACCGGTTAGGACCCTGGCTTAGGTCTTCAGGACCTCTACACTACTTATGATTACAATGCACTTCCCCCTTAGTCTTCTAACCTCAGCATGCAATAGACTATGGTTGGTACCATTAATCTGCCTGTAAGAATGACGACTTCACAAAATGCTGCTTGCACACTCTCCCAGGACTTACCCTTGCTTTATCATATGGATTTCTCAAGTATCTAAAGGCCAGTTTTCATCTTTGCTCAAGCCGAGCCCAAAAGTCACTCTGCTCCCAAAATGCTAAAGCTACACTCAAATTCATTCTTTGAGCCCTGAAAAAATTCTATTCAGTGTTGATCTGTTCCTCCCCTTCAAGTGCAGTCTGCCTAACGTAAACCCATTTACTGTTGTTTAAAGCTGGTTACCACTTCTATAAAGCTCATTTCTCTACCAACCTTCTAGGTCAACATTACTCTCAAATCAGATGGCCCTGACAATAGATTACCCACCATGCAGCCCATCCTTGATGCAGTTTTCTCCTTGTGCACTGGGGGCACTGTCACTGATTCAAAGCCCAAAACCAGTGTGAGAAAGCCTGCTGATGAGTAGAAACTCCTTGTAATAGGGGTAGTGAGGTGTAGTGAAAATAAAATGGGATTTAGTATTGACAAGATCTGGAATCAAAGCCTAATGTTTCTCTCATGAGAGTTTGCTCTTATGAAGTTTTTGTTTTGTTTTGTTTTGTTTTTTGTTTTGTTTTTAACTCAATGAGGTATCATTAATAAAAGGTTGTTTTGAGGGATAAGAATAATGATTATGCTTTGCTTAGCATAATCCTGGGACAGACTGGTTGATTCATACATGGGGTGATGATAATCAAAACAGAGAACAGTGTGTTTCCTTACTAAGTTTACCCATTCCTCATATTTGACTTCCCAAGTACTCTGTGACACATTATCACAAACATTCCCCTTACTGTCCTAAGGAAAGAATATTTTTCTTATATATTTGTCATTATTGCTTTAGAAATAATGCCTATTATTTATCCAACTCTTTCTTACAGCCAGTTATGTTCTAAAAGTTTTCTATGCAGGACTTTAACCATCAGGAAATATTCTTTACTATATTATATTATTATTACCTCATTTTATATAAGTGGAAATTGAGAGGCGAAAGTAGAATGTGACCTTGCCTTAAGTCACAAAGTTTTAAGTTAGAGAGCAGTACTCACACCTGAAACTGCACAATGCAAACTTCCGAACTCTCAACTATGATATTTTGCTGAATTGCTGGTAAAACATTTTAATAAGAAGAATAAAACAAGGAAGGGAAGTAGATTTCTGGAGTCCACCACACTGACTACAGAGCCACTAAACGTTTTTTAGTGACCATTCTTAGACTGTTACTCAAACATTTTATGTAAATGCCTTGTTGAACCTATACAAATAATCTTAGTAGAATGAGCTCCCTATGTTTCACTTATCATTCCAAGGTTATAAATTTTAGGTAAGGAAAACATCAACTGAATAAAGACTTTGGGTAGAAAAAAAAGGAAGGGATTAGAGGGAGGGACCAAGAGAGAAGAAGAGAGGAGGGGAGTGGGGAGAGAGAGAGACTTTTTCATATAAGAAATAAAAAGGAAAGAAGCCAAGCATGTCAATACATTTCCATCAATTTCAACTTGTTGAAATGTAAAAGCTTCATGCTGTTGCACAGATGCCTTTGCTTCCAAAAGCCCTTTCCACCTTTGAGACAGTCCTAATGAAGATACATCCAGCCCTCTACTTGAATTTGCATTTATGTAGCTGCTGTAAAATATCAGAATTGTAAAGCGTTTCCAATGCAAGTGCATTTTCTAAACTGTGTCCCAAATTTAGTGATGAAAATCCTGGTGAAACAATTTCTTCCTTTAGTACCATGAACCCTTTCAAAGTGGTCACTATCTGGGGTCTCTTTATTATAAAGACATATCTCCTGGTTTAAGACTCATGTGCACCTTTAGGATCATGCACACAGCTTATACACAGTATACTTATTTCTACATTATGCATATTTAGAATAAGGAATGTAAGAACACATTTCATTTCTGTGATAAAAATATAGCTGCATAAGGACATGTTTCCTCGCAGTAAGAGATGAGAGACTGCAAGAATTTATGTAACCTATGAAATATGATGCTACTTACTTAAGTATTGTGTTGCATATTTAGTTACTTGTTTTCAAAATAGTGTTTAACCACACCAATTAATTATTTTGAAGTGTATGTTATAACTAGTACCTACAACTGGCCAAATTATTTTTAGTCACCTCTGGTAATTGACTTCCACATTCTCTTTGATACCCTAGCAACACCTTATCTTCCTGCTACTGAAAACCTCCTGTCTTTCCAGTCTTCTATAATAATGCAGAATTGATCTTTTGATGAAGAAAATTTTATATAATAATACTTTGGCTATAGAAAAGTAGATATTCGAATGTGGAGCAAGACAGTAGAGGAGTAGGAGATGGAAATATCATCAGGTCCCAGGAGTTAAGCCATATAGTTATCAAACCATTATGAACACCTATAAACTCAACAATAGATAGAAGAGAAGAAGAGCAGCAATTCTAGGAACAGAAAATCAACCACTTTCCAGAAGGTAGGACTTGAGGAGAAATGAATCCAAAGCGACGGGAAAATAGACCACAGGGGGAGGGACCAGCTCCTGGCAAGTGAGAGAGCAGCAGAGCACAAAATTGGAACTTTCAGAAGTCTGCTCCACCAAGGGATGTTGCTCCAGAGGCTAAGTGGGGGGTGGAGCCCTTGCAGGTCCTGTGGTCTCAGGACCCATGGGGACACAGAAAGACGAGAGCTGTGTGAGGGTGGCAGAGCTCCCAGGTATCAGAGCAGGGAATCTGGCTGCAGAGATGGAGCCAAGCAGTGGGCTCTCAGCTTGGGATTACCTTAAACCATGATCTAAGGCACAGTCGGGCCACTACTCTTTGAGCAAGGACCCCACGAGTGGCAGATCCAGAGAGACCCACTTTCCTCCTCCTGGAGGAGTGGCATGGGAGTGGGCTGCAGGAAGCTGCTAGGTTTGGAGACTCCAAAAAGGGACCGTGCACCAGAGATAGAAATGCTCTGACACAGGCTGGGTGAGCTCAGAGTGCGGCCAGGGACCAGGGAGACAGGATGGATTGACTGCTTTTCTCTGAGGGTGCACTGAGGAGTGGGGCTCTGAGCTCTTAGCACCTACGGGGTGGAGACTGGGGGACCGTCATCTTCATTCTCCTCCTCCAAAGCTGTACAGAAAACGTTCAGGGAACAAAAGCTCCCAAGAGCAAAACCGCGCATATTACTTAGCCTGGCCCCTGGCAAAGGCAGTGCAATTCTGCCTCAGGCAAAGACATTTGAGAATCACAGCAACAGTCCCCTCTCTCCCCCCCAAAGATCAGCAAGAACATCCAGCCAAGACGAAGTTCACCAATCAATGAGAAATGTGGAATTCCAGAGATAGGGGAAAGCAACACACAGAATTCATGGCTTTTTTCCCCATGATCCTTTAGTCTTTCAAAGTTAAATTTTTTAAATTTTATTTTTTCTTATTTTTTTCCAATTTTTCCTCTTTCCTATTTTAATGTTTTTTAACTATTTTATCTTATCAATACCTTTTTAAAAATCTTTTTAAATTTTCATTGTTATAGTCATATTCTATCCCTTCATTGTATTTAACCTTATTTTTTTAATACATACAGGTTTTTTTTTCGTTAAAAATTTGGGATACAACTTCTTCTAATAGATCAAAATATACCCTAAATCTAGTGCATGGCTTTGTTCTAGTCTCCAGCCCGATCACATTCATTCCTCTTTTTTTTTTTCTCTTTTCAAACCACTTCTTATCAATTCCTTTGTTAGAGTCTTTTTTAATTTTTATCTTTACATTCATATTCCATCTCTTCATCATGTTTATCCTTATTTTTGTATATATATGTTTTTCTTTCTTTAAAGTTCTGGGAGGCAGATTCTTCTAAGAGACCAAAATACACCCCAAATCAAGTGTGTGGCTCTGTTCTATTCACCAGTCTAATATATTTTTTTTCTTTTTCTTTTTCTTTTTTTTTTTTTTTTTGCCCTCTTTCTTCTCACCCCCGGTTTCTGATTTGGTTAGTGTATATTTTTCTGGGGTCAGTGCTACCTTTTTAGTATTTTCTTCTCTCATTCATCTATTTTTATCTGGATAAAATAACAAGGCAGAAAGCTGAACACACACACACACACACACACACACACACACAAAAGAATAAGAGGCAGTACTGAGAGCTAAGGACCTATTCAATACAGACATTAGTAACATGTCAGAACTAGAGTTCAGAATGATGATTATCAAGGTGCTAGCTGGGCTTGAAAAAAGCATAGAAGATATTAGAGAATCCTTTTCTGGAGAAATAAAAGAACTAAAATCTAACTAAGTTGAAATCAAAAAAGCTATTAATGAGGTGCAATCAAAAAATGGAGGCTCTTACTGTTAGGATAAGTGAGGCAGAAGAGAGAATTAGTGATATAGAAGACCAAATGATGGAGAATAAAGAAGCTGAGCAAAAGAGTGACAAACAACTACCGGACCACGAGGGGAGAATTCAAGAGATAAGTAATACCATGAGATGAAGCAATATTAAAATAATTGCAATCCCAGAAGAAGAAGAAAAAGAGAGTGGGAAAAAGGTATAGTGGAAACAAATTTTAGCAGAGAATTTCCCTAATTTGGCGAAGGGAATAAGCATCAAAATCCAGGAGGCACAGAGAAACCCTCTCAAAATCAATAAAATAAGTCCATACCTCATTGTCTAATAGTAAAACTTAAACAAGTCTCAGTGACAAAGAGAAAATCCTGAAAGCAGTTCCAGACAAGGGGTCTGTAACCTACAATGGTAGAAATATTAGATTGGCGGCACACCTATCCACAGAGACCTGGCAGGCCAGAAAGAACTGGCTTGATATATTCAGAGCACTAAATGAGAAAATTATGCAGCCAAGAATACTATATCCAGGCAGGCTGTCACTAAAAATAGGAGGAGATATAAAAAGCTTCCAGGACAAACAAAAATTAAAAGAATTTGCAAACACCAAACCAGCCCTACAGGAAATATTGAAAGGGGTCCTCTAAGCAAAGAGAGAGCCTAAAAGTCACAGACCAGAAAGGAACAGAGACAATATACAGTAACAGTCACCTTACAGGCAATACAATGGCACTAAATTCATATCTTTCAATAGATACCCTAAATGAAAATGGGCTAAATGTCCCAATTAAAAGACATAGGGTATGAAAATGGATAAAAGAAAAATAAAAAATAAAAAACAAGACCTGCCGATATGCTGTCTACAAGAAACTCATTTTAGACCCAAAGACACCTCCAGATTTAAAGTGAGGGGGTGGAAAACAATTTACCATGCTAATGGACATCAAAAGTAAGCTTGGGTGGCAATCCTTATATGAGATAAATTAGATGTTAAGCCAAAGACTATAATAAGAGATGAGGAAGGACACTATATCATACTTAAAGGGTCTGTCCAACAAGAAGATCTAACAATGTTAAATATCTATAGTGCTACCATGGGAGCAGCCAATTATATAAACCAATTAATAACAAAATCAAAGAAACACATCAACAGTAATACAATAATGGTAGGGGACTTTAACACCCCCCTTACTGAAATGAACAGATCATCTAAGCAAAAGAGCAATAAGGAAATAAAGGCTTTAAATGACACATTAGACCAGATGGACATCACAGATATATTTAGAACATCCCATCTCAAAACAACAGAATACACATTCTTCTCTAGTGTACATGGCACATTCTCCAGAATAGATCACATCTCGGGCTAAAATTCAGGTCTCAACCAGTACCAAAAGATTGGGATCATTCCCTGCATATTTTCAGACCACAATGCATTGAAACTAGAACTCAAGTGCAAGAGGAAAGTTGGAAAGAACTCAAATACATGGAGGCGAATGAGCATCCTACTAAAGAATGTGTGGGTCAACAAGGAAATTAAAGAAGAATTTAAAAAATTCATGGAAACAAATGAAAACACAACTGTTCATATCTTTGGGACACAGCAAAGGTGGTCTTGAGAGGAAAATATATAGAAATACAAGCCTTTCTCAAGAAACAAGAAAGGTCACAAGTACACAACCTAACCCTATTTCTAGGGTTAAGGAGCTGGAGAAAAAACAGCAAAGAAAGCCTAAACCCAATAGGAGAAGAGAAATAATAAAGATCAGAGCAGAAATCACCAAAATAGAAACCAAAAGAACAGGAGAACAAATCAACGAAACTAGGAGCTGGTTCTTTGAAAGAATTTATAAGATGGATAAACCCCTGGCCAGACTTATAAAAAAGAAAAAACAAAGAACCCAAATTAATGAAATCATGAATGAAAGAGGAGAGGTCACAATCAACACCAAAGAAATACAAACGGGGGTGCCTGGGTGGCTCAGTCATTAAGTGTCTGCCTTCGGCTCAGGTCATGATCCCAGGGTCCTGGGATCAAGCCCTGCATCGGGCTTCCTGCTTTGTGGGAAGCCTGCTTCTCCCTCTCCTACTACCCCTGCTTGTGTTCATTTTCTTTCTGTGTCTCTCTCTGTCAATAAATAAAATCTTAAAAAAAAAAAGAAATACAAGCAATTATAGGAACATATTATGAGCAACACACCAGGAAATTTGACAATCTGGAAGAAATGGATGCATTGCTAGAAACATATAAACTACCAAAACTGCACCAGGAAGAAAAAGAAAATTTGGACAGACTCATAACCAGTAAGGAGATTGAAGCAATCTTCAAAAATCTCCCCAAATATAAGAGCATATTTATTGGCTCACCTTCCCAGGGGAATTCTACCAAACATCTAATGAAGAATTAATACCTATTCTCCTGAAACTGTTCCAAAAAATAGAAATGGAAGGAAAACTTCCAAACTCATTTTATGAGGCCAGCATTACCTTGATCCCAAACCCAGACAAAGACCCCATCAAAAAGAAGAATTACAAACCAATATCCTTGATGAACACGGATGTAAAAATTCTCACCAAAATACTAGCCAAGAGTATCCAACAGTACATTGAAAGGATTATTCACCACGACCAAGTGGGATTTATTTCTGGGCTGCAAGGTTGGCTCGACATCCACAAATCAATCAATGTGATACAATACATCAATAAAAGAAAGAATAAAAACCATATGGTACTCTCAATAGATGCTGAAAAAGCATTTGACAAAGTACAGCATCCTTTCTTGATCAAAACCCGTCACAGTGTGGGCATAGAGGGTACATACCGCAATATTATCAAAGCCATCTATGAAAAACCCACAGCGAATATCATCCTCAATGGGGAAAAACTGAGAGCTTTTCCCCTAAGGTCAGGAACACAGCAGGGATGTCCACTATAACCACTGCTATTCCACATAGTACTAGAAGTCCTACCCTTAGCAATTGGACAACAAAAAGAAATAAAAGGTGTCCGAATTGGCAAAGAAGAAGTCAAACTCTCACTCTGCGCAGATATGATACTTTATGTGGAAAACCCAAAGGACTCCACTCCAAAACTGCTAGAACTCATACAGGAATTCAGTAAAGTGTCAGGATATAAAATCAATGCACAGAAATCAGTTGCATTTCTATACACCAACAACAAGACAGAAGAAAGAGAAATTAAGGAGTCGATCCCATTTACAATTGCACCCCAAACCATAAGATACCTAGAAATAAACCTAACCAAAGAGGCAAAGAATCTGCACTCAGAAAACTGTAAAGTACTCATGAAAGAAATGGATGAAGACACAAAGAAATGGAAAAACTTTCCATGCTCATGGATCAGAAGAAGAAATATTATGAAAATATCTATGCTACCTAAAGCAATCTACACATATAATGCAATCCCTATCAAAATAACATCAATTTTTTTCAAGAAAATGGAACAAATAATCCTAAAATTTATATGGGACCAGAAAAGACCCCGAATATCCAGAGGAATGTTGAAAAAAAAAAAAACAAAGTTGGTGGCATCACAATTCCAGACTTCAAGCTCTATTGCAAAGCTGTAATCATCAAGACAGTATGGTACTGACACAAAAACAAACACACAGATCAATGGAACAAAACAGAGAGCCCAGAAACGGACTCTCAACTCTATGGTCAACTAATCTTTGACAAAGCAGGAAAGAATGTCCAGTGGAAAAAAAAAAGTCTCTTCAACCAATGGTGTTGGGAAAATTGGATAGCCACGTGCAGAAGAATGAAACTGGACCATTTCCTTACACCACACACAAAATAGACTAAAAATGGATGAAAGACTTCAATGTGAGACAGGAATCCATCAAAATCCTTGAGGAATTTGAGAGGAAGGGCAGGGGGTTGTGGGGGGTAGGGAAGGAAAAAATGAAACGAGATGGGACCGGGAGGGAGACAAAACATAAAAGACTCTTAATCTCATGAAACAAACTGAGGATTGCTGGGGGTGGCGAGGTAGGGATAGGGTGGATAGGTTATAGACATTGGGGAGAGTATATGCTATGGTGAGTACTGTGAAATGTGTAAGCCTGATGATTCACAGGCCTGTACCCCTGGGGCAAATAATACATTACATGTTAATTTTAAGAAAAAAGAAAAGTAGATATTCCATCTCTTTGAGACTTCCTTTCTCTCATAAAACAAAAAACAAACAACAAAAAAAAACTAAAGCACTTCTTCCATCCAAGTACTAACCAGGACCGACCCTGTTTAGCTTCCAAGATCAGACGAGATTGGGTGCATTCAGGGTGGTATGGCCATAGACAAAAAAAAAAATAAAGCACTTCTTTTCAAAGATTTTATCTATTTTTTGAGAGAGAAAGAGAGAAAACAAGGGGGGTTGGGGTGGGGCAGAGGGAGAAAGACAAGCAAACTCCACACTGAACAGGGAGCCTGGACCTGGACCTGGACACTGGGCTCAATCCCCAGGATCAAGGACCTGAACCAAAGGCAGATGCTTAACTGACTGAGTCACTCAGGTGCCCCCAAGCACTTTTAATCTTTATCATAACAGTGAATTTTTATTTTATTTTATTATTCTCTAATTTTCAGAAAAATTTGCCTATCACATAAACATGGTATTTGTTAATGATGAGTCCCAAATAGGATTGAGGACATTTATAATCCATTGTAATTGTTTAGAATGAATTTGTACTTTTTCTTAGAAATGTATATTATTTGTGAAAAATAGAACCAAAAAGAAAATAACTTTAATGACTTCATCCCTGTTAACATTTTGTCTCTTTATCATTTTTTGTTTGTGCATGTGGGTATGCATGTATATATTATAAACTATGAAAATGTAAGTCTTAATCTCTTCTTCCCTCCCTCCCTCACCCCCAGCCTTTCATTTCCCTTTCTCATTCTTTTTGGTTGTAAAATATGCTCAGCTAAACCTAACCTAAATCTAATGTTCATTGTTAAATGCTTAAACATTTCCCAAGTTTTTGCTACTAGAATATGAAAAAGAAGAAGAAGAAGAAGAAGACGAAGAAGGAGGAGAAAGAGAAGGAGAAGGAGAATCCTTAAAGCTAATTCTGTGTAGATATCTATAAGCATTTTCTTAGAATATTGTTCAAGCCCCTACCCCCACCAATGTGACAGAAATATTTCAGGCTTACATTTAAATATTTCCCTATCTGGGAATTATTTGGGGTTATTATAGAAGGTAGACCAGCAATCTATAGTGACTTCTCTTAAACGGTTAACTACTTGCTCCAGCACCATATATTAAATAATTAATCATTCTTTATTGATGAGAAAGACCAGCTCCTGTCACATATTAAATTCTTAAATATCCTTAGGTCTTTGGAGTGCATTCTCTATTTCACTTTTCTATCTTCCAAGTCTTGGGGCAGTGTTTTACTATTTTTCATATAAATGTAGAGGATTTAGGGCTCTTCTAGTTGGAATGTATCCTCTCTTCATAGCTTTTCTTTTAAAAATGACCACAGGCAATCACACGTGTTTAATTTTCTAGCTGAAATTTTACCATAATTTTCTTTCATAATAAAGTTTCATTAAGATTTTGATGAGAATTACATTATATTTATAAATTTGGGGAGAATTGATACACTTCTAATATCATATTTTTCCCTATGGGAAAATAACTATTTTCTTTTTTTTTTTTTTTTAAGATTTTATTTCTTTATTTGACACAGAGAGAGAGAGATCACAAGTAGGCAGAGAGACAGGAGGAAGCAGGCTCCCTGCCGAGCAGAGAGCCCGATATGGGCCTCGATCCCAGGACCCTGAGATCATGACCTGAGCCGAAAGCAGAGGCTTTAACCCACTGAAGCCACCCAGGCACCCAAAATAACTATTTTCATCCATTCTGTTGTTCATTCTTTTCTCTTAGTAAAATTTTATGACTGTCTCCATGTAGGCCTTACAAACTGTTAATTTTATTTCTAGATAATTGGTATTAACTTTATTTCTAGATAATTGCTATTTTTATTGCATTATGAATGATATAACATTTTCATTTTGTTTTCTATTTATTGCTGGTATACAGGAATCTATTAATTTTGTATATTTACTTTGTGACTTAGACCCTTGTTAAAATTCTTATTAGTTTTAATAGCTTTCAGTTTATTTCCTTGGGATTTTCAGGTAAGGAAATCATATTATAAAAATTCATTTAGTTTTATTTTCTAATTACATCGCCTAGAATATTCAGGAAAACAAGAATGATAGTGGTGAAAACAGCTTCCCTTTTTCAAATTTCTCACAGTGAGCATTTAGGGTCAACTAGAGTTTATGTTTATCATCTTAAAAAATGTATAATCAAATGAAGAATTAAGACTATCAGTTAAAATCTTATTTTGCAAAACAAAACAAAACAGTATTTAGATAGAATTCATAGTAGTCTAAGTGTCTTCAAAGAGTAGGAAAAGCAACTGCCTCTACCAAAAAGCATCCACCTCTGTCTGCAAGTCTCCTTTTCATTTATTTATTTATTTATTAAGATTTTATTTATTTATTTGACAGAGAGAGATCACAAGTAGGCAGAGAGGCAGGCAGAGAGAAAGGTGGAAGCAGGCTCCCTGCTGAGTAGGGAGCCCTATGTGGGACTCGATCCTAGGACCCTGAGATCATGACCTGAGCCGAAGGCAGAGGCTTAACCCACTGAGCCACCCAGGTGTCCCCCAAGTCTCCTTTTTTTTTTTCTTTTTTCTTTTTTTTTTTTTTATTTTTATTATTTGCCCAAGGGGTTCAGGTCTGTGAATCATCAGGCTTACATCTTTCACAGCACTCACCAAAGCACAAACCCTCCCCAATGTCCATAACCCATCCACCCTATCCCTACCCTCCCACCCCCCAGTAACCCTCAGTTTGTTTTGTGAGATNCCCTATCCCTACCCTCCCACCCCCCAGTAACCCTCTCAGTTTCTCCAATTATTTCACCCAAGGTATGAATCAGGTGACAATAATCACAAGACAGAAACTAGTTTCAAGTAATCAGGTTTTTGAGCTATTCTCACACCTGAAGATTGTCATTTGAAAGCTACGTAGAAGCCAAATTCCTTGACCCTTTTTAAACACTGATAAGTAAACAGAATAAAAATAGCAATAAAACCATCATTCTTCAAGTTATCAGATGCGACATTTCTCAAACCCATACTCTTAAAACAGAAGAGAGAACAACGACAACCAAACAAAATCCCAATTCACTCTGGTCTCACTTTAACCTTTAAAATGTGTATGCACGTTTAAGTTCCTAAAAATTCCTATAAATCTAAAGAGAAGTAAGACCAGGGGAAAACTAATTTCAAGAATTTTTGAGATTAATTAAAATGGGCATTTAAATAACTTACATCCTCCTTATCTTCTAAAAACATTCAAGTTCTTAACATTTGTATTTAACAAAAACAGTGACTGTGGTACCTGGTTCCTTTGGCAGACTGAAAGAGTAACTGAGTTAACTCACATCCATATCCTGGCACTCAGTCACTAGGAGGCCCTCAAGGCTTTCTCCTAACCTCCAATGTTGTCCCTTGAAAGCCAGAGGTCATGGGAAGGTCAACTGATGAATTCTGAAACACTGTGGTTTCCTTTGGAAACAAGTGTCACAACTTCCAGTAGGCTGTTAGTTATCTGTATAATTATCTGTTTATCCTTCTCTCCTTTCCTGGAGAAAACTTACCACCACGGAGAGCAAGGATTTGTTCATCATTTATCCCCACCGGATAGCACTGTGAATGAGTAAGCCAGCAAATGAATGAATAGAATAATCATAAGAGAACAGAATTGTCATCTACTTGACTGGTGTGGACTGAGGGACCCACAGGAGTTGGGAGTTATCCCAGCCTTCGGTGGACCTGTGACTGACAGGTTTAGGCATGGAAGCAAACGCCTTCTTTTGCCCTTTTTTCTCCCTTCGCACACTATTCCCTAGGATTTCCTTCCTCATCATTGGAATGTAGGACTAGCTGACATTGGTTGGGGGTTCAAAGGTAAAGGGAACCTAGACAATCATTTAGACTGCTCACTCTGTTTTTTCTCTTAGACCTAAGATTTGATAATTCTGGGCATCTCTGGGCAGTGCCTGGAGTTCAGTCTAACTCTGTAAAATATACTTAAATTTATCATTTTAAATAGGGTCATTCTGCCCTGCTGTCTCCTTAGCTTTTCTCTCTTTCCCAACTAGTCTTGGATGTCAGATGCAAGAAGCAATTAGTGTTTGGCATTCCAGGTCCTTGGTTCTAGTTAAATGTCTTTGCTTTATATTAACACTGTCATTATCAAATTAATATACGGGTTTTAAAAAAAAGGAATGTATTAAACAAATCTAGAGAAAATAATTCTATGTCATGTCTAATAGAAAATCAAATGAGTGTGCTGCACTTTCACTTTTCAAGTGTTGACAAGATTGAAATCTACTAAATTTAATTTTATCCCATAATTACTACAAAGTCAAACATTTGTAGGCAAAGGGATCCCTTGGGCTTGGAATCAACACTCTTTTAAGCATCACCTTAGTGTCCAATCTGCCAAAATAACTGAAAGCCCAAGTCCAGATTTGGACTGGATTACTGTAATGTTTTTAATCCAAAATGTTACCACTAATCCAACATAAACTTGATATCCGTCAAAATAAACTCCTAAATATTTACAAAAATGAAAGTGCCATTTCACTTATTTAGAAAAAATGAA
Source organism: Ailurus styani (assembly GCA_002007465.1). Classification (NCBI taxonomy): domain Eukaryota; kingdom Metazoa; phylum Chordata; class Mammalia; order Carnivora; family Ailuridae; genus Ailurus; species Ailurus styani. The sequence goes on from LNAC01000732.1 coordinate 99,414, forward strand.
AGACCTAAAATTGTTTTGATACATTTTGAACTTCTTTATATTAGAAGGACAGTACCTATGACAAGGTCAGTTAGCTGGGAATTTCTTATTTTTGTTAAAGTGACTGAGGTTTATGGTTCCATATTCCTGGGATATCTGCACAGCAAGGAAAGGAAATACAAAATGTACTAATGCTTGTTCCAGAGGGCAGTTTCCACAAAACTTGTAAAAGACAATTTTTGAAAGTATCATGTGCAATTAAGATAATGCTTCAGTGTACCTGTTGAGATATTAATGAACTCCCAGTGGGACATTATTAAGTTCACAGTTAGCAGTAATTTCACTCTTAGTTCTTAGTAAGCTTTATTGATATGGATCTGAAAAAAAGGGAAAATGAATGAATAACCCTTTCAGGTTCATTCTTTGAAGCATCATTCTCTTCAATTTATATTTATCTCTTCCCTTGAAAATATCTCAACTCGTATTAGGATGGTAGGACTTCAATCTTGATTTTTGGCGATATTTATTTATTTCAAGTACTGAGGAATAATTAATAACTTTCAATTTGTCTAAAATCTGGAGTTTCATTCAACTTTAAATTACTCACAACAGAGATAATCATCAAGTATTTCAACTGTTTTTCCTTCATCTTTCATTTCTTAAATTGCATAACACCAAACACCTTTAACATTCTGAGTGGTAACAACCATCTTGAGGACCAAGTGGCTCTATGTGTGGATTGCAAGTCAAATTTGTATAATACATGCTTCGAGAAATTTATGTTATTGATTTTGTTATAATTTCTTAATTAAATCTCTTTTGGATGTGTGACACTTTACATATATAACCTCATGAATTTTGGCAACAACCTTTAATAGATAAAAATATTACCATCATGAATATTCATTGTTTTGCCATTTTCTATCCAAGTTTCTAGAGTTGATGTAAAAACGACTGTATTTCAGAATCCAGATGTTGTCACATGTGGCCAAACAGAACACAGGATTCCTGTAGCCACAAAGTTGACTCAAAGGGAACAACATGACCTGATCTAGACTAACAGGAATAAATGAGATGCAATATCAAGGCGAAGTGGGGCAACCTAATATTTTACAGCTCTCATCGTTGGCAAATGTTAGGAATGTTTAGGAGATGTCCTTGGAACTTCACTATGTCACTTAGGACATGTCTAGCTACTGTATTTTAAATTCAAGTTTTAGAATAATCTTCATTTTTGGTTTCAAAGGTAGAGGTCAGTGATTCATCAGTCTTATACCAGTGCTCATTACAACAAGTGCCCTCCTTAATGCCCATCATCCAGTTACCTCATCCCCTTACCCATCTCCCCTCCAGCAACCCTCAGTTTGTTTCCTATGATTAAGAGTCTCTTATGGCTTATCTCCCTCTCTGCTTCTGTCTTGTTTTATTTTTTTCCTCTCTTCTCCTATGATCCTCTGTCCGAGTGAGATCATATGATAATTATCTTTCTCAGGGTGACTTATTTCGCTTAGCTTAATTCCCACTAGTTCCATCCACATCGTTGCAAATGGCAAGATTTCATTTTTTTTTTTTAAGATTTTATTTATTTATTTGACACAGAGAGAGAGATTACAAGTCGGCAGAGAGGCAGGCAGAGAGAGAGGAGAGAGGAGGAAGCAGGCTCCCTGCTGAGCAGAGAGCCCGATGCGGGCCTCGATCCCAGGACCCTGGGATCATGACCTGAGCCGAAGGCAGCGGCTTCAACCCACTGAGCCACCCAGGCGCCCAAGATTTCATTTTTTGATGACTGAGTAGTATTCCTGTGTGTGTGTGTGCGTGTGTGTGTGTGTATGTGTGTGTGTATATATATACCACCTCTTCTTCTCTTCTTTATCTATTCATCTGTCAATGGACACCTGGTCTCTTCCCATAGTTTGGCTATTGTGGACATTGCTGCTATAAACATTGGGGTACAGGTATCCTAATCTTCAAACACTATCTTGGCACAGGTCCTCCAGCATTCAGGATTTTTGTTAAGTAAATCATGCTCTTTTTCCTTCAGACAATGCTTTGAGGATTTAATTAACTTTGGACCAAGGTGCACTATACTTTCTTTTTTCTTTTTTTTGCACTATACTTTTTTTTTTTTTTAGATTTTTTATTTATTCATTTGACACAGAGAGAGAGATTACAAGTAGGCAGAGAGGCAGGCAGAGAGAGAGGACAGAGGAGGAAGCAGGCTCCCTGCTGAGCAGAGAGCCTGATGTGGGCCTCGATCCCAGGACCCTGGGATCATGACCTGAGCCAAAGGCAGCGGCTTTAACCCACTGAGCCACCCAGGCACCCTGCACTATACTTTCAAAGGACTCAGGGATTGGTTCTATGATGGCCTTTTCATTTTCTAAAAAAAATCTAGATCTAGAAAATATTTATTTCTTTAGTAATTCCTATCTACTCTGATCTTCAAGATTCACCCATCAACCTCCCCAGCCAAGTTCTGAGTGGGAAACCCTGTTTTATGCAGCATGAAAACACCAAAGTAGGAGAGGAATAGGATCTAGATGGGAGCCTCTCCTTATTTTTCTACCTGCTTGTATTCACTTCCTTCACTGCACTGCTCTGGATGTGCACAAGGGCAACAAGGGGGTGATTTTTTTTAGGGTCCTGAGACCATCACAATTTTGTCAAAGTCACATTCTTGACATCCTGATTCCAATAAATCAGTGTATAATGTGCCTAGGGGGGGAAAGAACATGTCTATCCACATTTCTTATGACCATAAATATTCAAGAAGGGGTGCCTGGGTGGTTCAGGCGGCTAAACATCCAGCTCTTGATTTCAGATCAGGTTACGATCTCAGGGTCATGAGATAGAGTCCCACGTCAGGCTCCAAGGTCAGTGGGGAGTCTGCTTGAGATTCTCTCATTGGCTCTCTAAAATAAATAATAAATCTTAAAAAAAAAAAAAAAGACAAAACAAAAAACAAGAGAAAGCTGGGACTTTTAGATGGTTAATAGCAGCCAAAACAGCAATAACACATGTAACTCCCATCAAGCTAGACAAGCTCACCAGGGTTATTTTTCTATTGATAAAATGGGGTTAATCGTATAAGCCCAAGCTACATCATAGGGTAAAAGAGAAATATCTACAAAACAAAAATTTGACATGTCATATTGAGGGATACAATGCTGGTTTGTCTGGTGGTATTTGCTTAAAGAGGCATCCTACTTAAAAGAGTGTCTGGGGATATATGTGTATATAGTATACAAATAGCTCTCTACGGACTTTTGTAGATTAGAGAAATATCTCCACCCACAACTCCATAGCATTCAATGACAAAGTTAGAGATCTCTCCGATACTCCTAACATGGCACCACAGAATTCATCAGCATACCTTTTACTAGAGAAATAGAAGAAAATGGGGGGTGAATTTTATAACCTTTTAGCCTTCTTCCTGATCCTACACATCTACGAGTTACCTTTGGCCAGTATTCCTGCAAACAACCATATATTAAGAAATAAAACAAAAGTAACCAAAGTAGGGGTGCCTGGGTGGCTCAGTGGGTTAAAGCCTCTGCCTTTGGCTCAGGTCATGATCTCAGGGTCCTGGGATCGAGGCCCACATCAGGCTCTCTGCTCAGCAGGGAGCCTGCTTCCTCCTCTCTCTCTGCGTGCCTCTCTGCCTACTTGTGATCTCTCTCTGTGTCAAATAAATAAAATCTTTAAAAAAAAAAAGTAACCAAAGTAAATGTTAATTTAACATTTCTCATATTTATTAGATATGATTCTAGCTCTCTTTCAGGCCACAGAGGCCAGAGTCTCGCATCCAGAATGTGATTTACCAAACACCAAAATGTCAACAGTCTATAGAATGGGATTCCTTAACCTTGCTGCTATTGACTTCTGGGATCAGATAATCCTCTGTTGTGGTATGGGGAGGGATCATCCTGTGCAGTGTAGGACAGTATCATCCTTGACCTCTTTCACTAGGTGCACAACCTGCAGTTGTCACAGTCAAAAATGACTGCAGATGATGCAAAATATCCCCACGTGTGTGTGTGTGTGTGTTGGGGGGTGCAAAATTGCTTAACTTGAACCAGTTGAGGATTGTCTGTGAAAAAGGACAATTGCAGTCCTAACACTGTGGTCACAAAATAAAAATGAAGAGATATTTTTAATGTCTTGCAAAGCTGTAAAGTCAGCTTTACATATTTCCCCTTCTACCTGCCCATCTTTCCCAATTATCAAAGCTCTGTGCATTTCCCTGTCACCTTCAATTATCTGGTCTCTCAAAAGAATTCATAGAGACAAGCAACCGACATGCTCAGTCCTTCACATGGACACAGCCAGGAACTTCTTAAAGTGAAGAAAATACAATGAAATCCAACCTTATTTTCTCTCTGAGAAGCATCACCACCTTTATAATTATGTTCTAGTCCAGTAAAATGATGTATTGAAAATGGTGTTAACTGATATTGTAGTAAACTATGTTCCATGGTCTATGTGAATTTCAGTTTTCAAGAAGTTAGGGCACAATAAACTGTACTAAACAGAAATGCTATTGAGCATGATGCAATCTTTGGTTAATGATAAAGGAGATATTTTCAGGGTCCGGCAGGGCTCTAAGTACATTAATTCTCATTGTGTAAGACTATAGATGTAGATGTTCCAGAAGGTGAAGTTAAATCTTTGCTGATCCTTTGATTCCCTGAAAGAGGCTTACCTGACAAAAATTCCTTATTTACTTTTTTTTCCCCCTTTTACAAGGGAGGGAAAGCTATACTGTTTATTTTAGCTTTTATATGGGTAAACAAGAATTTAGGGACTATTTATTAATACAAATAGGATGAGTCATAAGATTCTTACATAATAAATAAGTATCATTTAATTTAGGCAATATGATACTACACCAGTATTATATGACTAGATTTTTTTTAATTTGTAAATTTAGGAACTGTAGATATAAGGATTAATGAGATAGACCAGCTTTAAGGGGTGTGATGATATAATATGTAAATATATTTGAAATCACATTGATCAAGGAAACTGGTCTAAATGAAATACTGAAAGGTCACTGAAAAGAACACAACTTCTTAAATTGGAAATTTGGAGAAGATATGACCAAGATGGTCAGATAGCTTGTTTAAGCTAATTGGAAGACAGGAGGCAGATATCCCCTAGCAAAGGAATGAAAGAAAGTCTTTCCTGGGAAAAAGATGGAGAAAACAGTGCCTTGAGTAAGACACAGCATTCTTTGGAAGAAAGCAGAAGAAACTGCATGTCTTGAGGGTAGAACATAATTCCACTTGCTTTATAGCTGTGGAAAGGATAGGGCAAAATGATGAAATAAAATGAATACCTATCTGAATTTATTTTGTTTCTTCTATTATAATAATAACTTTTACACACCAATAAAATACACAGAACCTTTCTGACATCCATTATTGTACCCTTGGAAGAATAATACAGTAAAACAAAGGGAGAAATCCCAAGAGTTACCAAGTCCCAGGTAACTGCTGTGTAATAACTGAGATTTTTCCTTTCATCAACAATGACTCAGAGAAATTGTCACAGACCCTTCAATAAGGTCTCTGTGACAAAAGTTTTTCATGATTTCACCTGACCGCTGAAGAAGGCTATTCCCTGTTGTTTGGGGAAATGAGGAATTTGGTCACTTTGTTAGTAGGTATCTCTCCTGCCTATAGATCTCAAGGGCTAGAAGAAGCAGCAAAGCTGAGCATTTGTCTTTTTTTTTTTTTCTTTTTCTTTTCAGTCCTTCTTCCTAGTTCCTGGATGGGCACGGAAGAATAGAAAAGAAAGGATAAAGTCTCAGTCAGAGGTTCAAGATGTTGGTGAAGTTCTTCTAGAGCTAGTAGATCTTAATATAACTATAACTATTTGAATTTATATTAAATAGAACTGTCAACTATAACGAGTAGACCTTGTATTGGTTTTTGCCCTCAGGTCTTTCATTGACCCAGACATCTCCCTCTGGAAAGAAAATTACTGCATTTATCTCTATGTTAGCTTCAGTTTTGGGGACCTGGAACCAGAAGACTATTTCTTGGTTAAGCATATGTAAAATTTCCAAGGTATTTTGCAGGCTGAAATAGCCTGGTAAATTCTCTTCACTGTAAATTGTTGCAAATATTGATTTGTTCTAGAATTTACCATTTTTAATATTCCTTCCCTATATCCTGCAACTTCTGCTATCACATCACCTGCCACCATATCATCATCTAATTACCATGATTGCACATTTTTTTACACGTAATTATATTTTAGGTTGACTGCTTCCTGTGGAGATTGAGGGAGAGACAGAATATTACCAAAGGCAGCACAACAGCTGGATTTTAACAAGGTTGCTTCAGGACAGATTTTGAGAAAGATCTGCTAATCCCCTCCATAATGCATGGATTCCTATTAGAGGCAAGTCTTGGCTGGATGTGGGCATCATATCCTTTTCCTGATCTTGTCCTTTAGATGCCAGGTTGCAAATGGCAGAGGATATGATGCTGGTACTAATGGAGTCAGATCTCTACTTCTTCTTCAAAAAAAGATACTCAGGCAATGTAATTTATGAAAAGTCACCTTGTCACAGTGTTACTGAGAAATTATTAGAATCACATCTTTTGACTAGTTCCTACAGTGATGTTTCAAAAATCCACTCTGTTCTAAGGGCTTTATCCCTCTGTATATTACATTTCAAAATTAAAAAGACTCATTTTGGCTTTTATCCAATACTAATTATGAACTGGTTTGGTTTCAAAAATAGGAAACGCAAAATAACAGTTAGTCATAAACATGTATATTTCTCTCTCATATAAAATAAGGTGATAGATAAACAGCCCAGAGCTGGAAGGATAGTCCCATTGTCATGAGGGAACTAGGCACTTTGTATTTTTCTGCATGTCAATTCCATCTTCAGAATCACTTATGGTTCTGAACGCTATCAAAGCTCCAGCAATGATAGACTCATTTGAGGCAGCAATATGGGAGATGTGGAAAAAGACAAAGGGGCTCATTTTCCAGTGGGATGACGTCCTTCTAAGACACATTTCCAGACTTGCACATAACATTTCCACCTATATGTTATTGTCCAGAAGAATCTCATGGTCACATCTAGTTACAAGAAAAGATTTTTTTTAGTGTAGTCTTTTAGCCATGTACGTCGTCATCTCAAATAATACTGAAGATTATTACTAAGGAAGAAGAAGGAATGTAGACAGAGTGGCCATTACCTACCACAATCTTGAAGGATGAATAAGTCAGCCATCTGCTTCTCTAGGCCAGGGGACTGGTAAGTAGATACAGTTGACAATTTAGGTCTGATTAAACTAATCTCCAAAACAATTGTGGACAAGACAAAGAAGACAAAATAGCAGTCAATAATTAATTCCCTAGTAGGATATTGGTGACAAAGATGTTGGAAGTCTATTTCTACTACTATTACCCTACAATGACCTCCAAACAGTATTCCTATTCCATGAAGACATTCCAGGAATTAAATTGGTGTGCTTTAATGGCATGCCCCTTATAATTTCCCAATTCTTCTGCTAGAAACATTCATGAAAGTTCACTAAAAGTTTTCAATCTTCTCCCACCCAAGACTTTTTTTTAAATGTTTTTAATATGAGCAAGTTTACTACTCATTCAAAAAAAAAAGTTTCATTTTATTTTCTCTCAACTTCAGCTTAAAGGCAATGTTGTGATTATTTTGGGGCTCTTTTTTTGCCATAACAATCCTCCGTGGATTGGAAAGATGATAGCTCCCTTTATTTATTGTGCTTTGAGTAATTAAAGAAGTTACAATTCTTGATTTCTGTGCTACCAAGTGTAGGAAAACAGCTATAGCTACAAACCATCAACTCAAACGAAGAATCCATGAGATTCAGTGTCATCATTATCAGCCCATGTATCTTGGAGCAATGAGTTACAGATATTAGTTGTCAGGTTTTCACCAGTCAGACTTTCATGAATGTTTATATTCATGCATAGAAAGTAAAATAAAATGAGTGAAAAGATAATTTCCTAGCGAAAATGCCAAGCAAAGCTGTGAGGATGCATTTCATTTCTTTTATTTTTTTTAAAGATTTTATTTACTTATTTGACAGAGAGAGAGAGAGAGATCAGATCACAAGTAGGCAGAGAGACAGGCAGAGAGAGAGGAAGAAGCAGGTTCCCCACTGAGCAAAGAACCCAACACGGGGCTGGATCCCAGGACCCTGAGATCACGACCTGAGCTGAAGGCAGAGGTTTTAATCCACTGAGCCACCCAGGTGACCCGGATGCATTTCATTTCTTATAGTGAATAAATATACTTTAAAATAAAGCCACAATCAAATTTTAAATGAACTCAAAGAGATCTATACTGTAGGTCATTTTTTTGAAAGTTAAAGAACTATTATGCCAAGTAGAAAGTTTCTTCTACTTTCTAACCAATAGTGGTCATTTTGTTTTACATCTGCCACATTTGTTAAAAGCGAAGGACCCCATACATGTATTTAATTTTGACTTCTTCTAGTCTTCCCTTAGCCATCTGATGTGAGCCGTCTGCATGGCACAAGAAGGTGAACCCCGCTACAAGGTATGGGGTACCACCCTCCTGCAAGGCGAGGAGAATGCAATGGGCAAAGCATTAATCAATCCCTTCCAATTAAAAGCGGCTTGCAGCTCAAATGACGCATATCAGTATGAATGGTAAGATTAGACTAGATTTGTTGAACATGGGTTAAATTTACTATTTGTAGATCCCGTATTATCAATCAATGTAAAAGTATATAGCATAAACATAGTTATTGGAAGAAATATAGTCGGATAATTGACTTTTTCGAGGTGTGGATAATTTACTCTTTCTATAGATAAACAGGCCAAAATGGAATCCGGGATAATTGCCCAGAAAGAATCTGGTGCCATGCTGTGCCTCCCCCAGGATATATAGCATTTAACTTTAGGGCTTAATGACCTTACACAAAACCCTTGATTTACATCAGAACTAGGAGTAACCATAAAAAAGGGGCACTATACAGATAAGCAGAATGGGCCTCATCTATCTAGCTTTTTGAGAAATACCAGGTGCATCTACGAAGGTTCCTTTAATTAATAAATAAATATTCTGGTTATGTTTTATCACCCTTTGTTACAATGATATAAATAAAGGACCCCGAGCCCTGAGGTTTTGGGAGACTCCTGAGACATCATCCGAATCCGTCTCCTCATTTTGTATCACCGACGCCGTCCTTTCCTTCAGGGACCCCTGACTGTTGCTGGAGCTGGCCTCTGGCAGCCATCTTTCACCTTATCTCTCTAAAATTACATTGTATGCATTCCTACTTAAAAGAATCCTCTTTACCCAGGCTGGCACTATTATACCTCAAAGAAAAAGTTCTGTTTTCATTCTGATCTAATCTATCTCCACAGCAAAATCAATAAGCATATTAAGGAGCTCTGGCTTTTCCACTTCTCCTAGAAAACTTGAGAGATTTGAAAATTGGTCATTTGGATTAGGCAAATGATATTGGAAATACCAAAAATGTGAGAAAATCCCAAAATAGTTTCTCTTAGGTTTTAGAATAAAATACTTGTACATTTCCCATGCATGTGTAGTATAAATAATGTTTACTATCATTACTCTGTATATATTACTAATGACAGTACTACATATTACATGTGACTTAAAGAATACATCTTCCTAGTTAGTATTAAGAAAAATAAAACTAAAAACGTGCATCCATACTAAGGAATATTCTAACTAGATGCTTTTCTGAAGACCACTAACACTGGAGTAGAAGGTGGCCATCTTGAAGTTAACAGTTATTGGTGACAAGGTAAACAGATGATAAAGCATTGACTCTAATTTGTCTGAGGAGATGCCACACTGTTATGGTGTTAGATGCTCTGATCTATTTTCTTTGTAGTGATGGTTTCTCTGATCAGTTCTGTTCACCTAACACTTCACTGGAACCATCCTATGGAAGATGTTAGGGACGCAAAGAGATATAATCTCTCTTCAGGCATTTAGTGGGGAGAGAGCTGTGACCTTATAAATATACAATAGAGGTGGCTGCTCTTTAGAAATGCAAATAAAAGAACATCTTACCCAAATATCATCTTCTACCTGCTCAGTAAAATGCCAGTGTCAGATAATTTTACAAGTGACATCACTTTTTTTCTTTTTTCTTTTTCTTTTTTTTTTTTAAAGATTTTATTTATTTATTTGACAGAGAGAGATACAGCAAAAGAGGGAACACCAGCAGGGGGAGTGGGAGAGGGAGAAGCAGGCTTCCTGCAGAGCAGAGAGCCTGATGGGGCTCGATCCCAGGACCCTGGGATCATGACCTGAGCCGAAGGCCTGAGCCACCCAGGCGCTCTGACATCAGTTTTTTTTTCTAGTGAAGTGATAACTCCTTCTAAGATTAGTATGAAGCCAATTCAGCATAGTTTGTGGCTTCTGACCACTGCCCACCTTCACGTAACTTCTTTGAAGTAGGACATTTAGATAACTGAGGTTTACTTAATTATTAAAAGGGAGCTGTGTGCATCTTGCTCCCAACATCACAGAGAAATGGTGTCCCAGTGCATTTTTTTAAATACTGATTTATTTATTTTAGGGAGGCAGGGAGGAGGAGATAGAAAATGAGTGGGGGAAGGGGCAGAGAGAGAGACTCTCAAGCAGACTCCCTGCTGAGTGTGGAGCCCAAGGAAGAGCTTGATCTCAAGACCAAGGAGATCATGACCAAAACCAAGAGTGTGGTGCTTAACCAAGTGAGCCACCCAGGCATCCCATGCATTTTTTTTTTTAAAACAAATTACAAGTAGGCTGGCCATGAGGAAAAAAAAATGAAGGAAAGCCACAGAGGTGAGAGATAGACAGAGATATGCAGACAGTGAAAAATAAAGAGATTGGTAGATAACAAAGAAAGAGAAGGACAAAGAAAAAGAGAGCTAGACGAGGGGGAGAAACAGAAGGGAGGCAGTAACCCAAAATTTGTTTTAAACAGACAACATTTTTTATCTTGGAATGTTGAATTTTTGGTGAATTAAGGATTTGTCTTAGTTTCCCATGATGCAAACACTAATTAACCCAGTTCCCCTCCAAACTCCACATAATCCTGGAAAAAGTGGAAGGTTATCTATGAAACAAAACACTGACAAGCCAGATGCCCAGGCATTTCTAAGCCTGATCATTTTTCAACCACCAAACCATATACCCATCAAAGTTGACAAACTATCAGGGTTTTATATGTGACTAGTGGTTTCCCATAGCAATTTAAAATAAGCTATGCTGTCTAGAGCATGGCAATTAAAATATCAGGGTGATATTAATTCATTGCTCTCCATCTGAGTGTCACACATTTGACCTCCACTGACTACTTAAAAATGGGAGTTTGAGTGCAGTTACAGTAATAGATGGCACTTTCAGAAAGGTAATTTCAAATCTTAACAAAGTACCAGAGCACCAGCCTATTCTGGGATAGAAATCACCGAACCCATCATTAGTCAAGTTCACTTAAGGCTGGAAGCAATTTGAAGCACCTGAGTAACCTTCCCGAAAAGCATATCTTCACAACTGGCCAGAACCTTTGAGCTATTTCCAATGTGACTTTTCCTCAGCTCCCAGGCTGTCCTGAGCCCCTTTACTTTGCAGCAGGAAAAGAGATTCTGTTTTTCTCTTCTATTTCCTGACACTGCACAGAACAAATTATAATTAGGAAACCACCTGAGGGGAAGGTGACAATTCAGTTGTCATTTTCATGGATAAATCCCGTTTCGAACAACACAAGCAAGGCAAGCCTCTTACCCTCAAAATAGATACTTTGGGGATGCTGCTGTTAGCTGGTTCACTGCCCTGAGAAGAAAGCAATCACAAAGAATGACAGCAACTACAACAACAACAGAGATGTGAACAAAACACAAAACAAAAAAACCCCTCTCGCTATAAATATTTTCACTGCCAACAAGTCTCTAATGTGGTATGATGGACTGATGAGAAACAGCCATATTGCAAAGCACCCCTTATAAGGCTAAAACTAAAAGCTGTCACATCGACACGTGGAACGCAGCCCAACAGGGCGCTAGGAGATAAATGAGTGCAAGTGTTCAAAAGGCAGAAAATAAGCAAATGTGTAGCTTGTGGTGGGAATATTTAGAGAGCCCAGCCTCATGTGAGATTTTAGCTCAGAATGGATTAAGAAGATGTTATAACCTTCTTATCTTTAATCATGTGGATGCAAGCTCTGAAAATCTGTTAGCCAAATAGATTTTTTTTTAAATCTCAGATTAATTTTTCCTACAACACACTATCTTTATTCTACACATGCAGCATGAAAATCTACCCAGAGAGTGAAACACATATGCCAAAGGTAGGATGAGACCAAAAATAAAACAAGTATTAGAAGTAAGAAAGAGGACATCAACCTTCGGCTTGCATAGTAGGTCTCAGATACAAAAGCCATCTTTAGCCTTTGGGACTGAAACATGGGTATATCTAGTTATTATCTTAAAATATTATCTTTCTCTCGGACCCATTTTTCTTTTTCTTCACAAAAGTTTTTCATTTTGAGGGGAAAGAGTCCTGGAGAAAGTGGGTCTATTAATAAATGACTGTACCAGCCCCCCTGTTGTTAAGGCAAAGTGTAGTTGGTGTGATCTGAGTAATTGGAAAAGCTCCATATTGCTGTGTCTACTATGGCAAAGTAATTCATATCTTGTCAGGGCGCCTGGGTGGCTCAGTGGGTTAAAGCCTCTGCCTTCGGCTCAGGTCATGATCTCAGGGTCCTGGGATCGAGGCCCACATCGGGCTCCCTTCTCCGCGGGGAGCCTGCTTCTTCCTCTCTCTCTGCCTGCCTCCCTGCCTACTTGTGATCTCTCTCTCTCTGTGTCAAATAAATAAATAAAATCTTTAAAAATAATTAATATCTTGTCAGTTATGAGATAATTTTAAACAAAATTATCCAGGTTCCAACCCTGTGTCCAGCCCTTCCCACCCCAGTCTGGGTTTATCCATTTAATTCTCAACTACCACAGCTCTCCTCTGGGGAGGCAAAAGGCCATGTACTACATTTCTTCAAATCTAAGTCTTCCATATTTCACATTTTAATTTTCCTGAAATTGGGATGTTCTTCAATCATACAGTTGTCAGAATCAGAGAATAATGTCACTGGTTAGTTTATAAACTTCTGATTTAATAGTATCTTTTTCAATCATACCCTTAAAACAACAGGAAAACAATAGTTTCCACAGCAGCTCCATCACAAGCGATTATGTATCACAATAGGGGATGAGCAGTAGCAGATTGGGGTGTGGAGAAAGGGGAAAAAATAGACAAAACTTTCTGGATGATAATAGGCAATAGGTCAAGATAAGGGCAGGGCATCAGGGAGAGACTGGGTCCAGGACACAAGCCATTCTGAGTGAACCAGGAATATACTCAAAGTAGAACTGAGTACAATGGAGATCCCCAAACTCAGGGTCAGGAAACAGGATAATAAACTGATCTGCAGGAACTGATGACTAGAACAAAGGACAAAAAGACAAGATTTAAGTGGCCAAGATAGATTTTTTTTTTAAAGATTTTATTTATTTATTTCACAGTGGGAGAGAGATCACAAGGAGGCAGAGAGTCAGGCAGAGAGAGAGAGGGGGAAGCAGGTTCCCCGCTGAGCAGGGAGCCCGATGCGGGCCTCGATCCCAGGACCCTGAGATCATGACCTGAGCCGAAGGCAGAGGCCCTAAACCACTGAGCCACCCAGGCGCCCGCCAAGATAGATTTTATCAAGGAGGCAAAGGAGGCCTAAATACAAAGGCATTTCTATTGTTTTAGAGGCACAGGGAGGTCCAGGAAGCATTGATCCCCAAGGTTGACAGCAGAATTACTGTTGTGTCCACTGGAGTGGGCAGTGGATGAATCAGAACAATAATCCCTGATGTCCCATATTCTACAACAACAAGCCATCCTACTTCCTTAAGAAGAGCATATGACAGTCATTGTCATGATAGTTGGCACACTACTGTTCAAACATGCCAGCTTCCCTAAGTCATTGGTCATCCTCATCTAAGCAGCTAAAAGAAAGAAGAGAAAAATCTGTTTGAAAGTTCCTGTCAAATATTACTGTGATGATAAACAGAAAAATTAATTAATTATCATTATTTTTAATTTCAGGTGTACAATGATTCAATAATTCTATATATTACTCAGTACTCATTTTAATAGAGGTGGGAGAAGAAAGAAATGAAAAGAACACAAGATGGGCAAATCATTTGTGAATCGCACATTCACCACTGACATATTCAAAGATGAGAGGCTTCTGATTATAGTGATTCTGATTTACCAATTCACTTTGAGCGAGGGTGCATAATTTCCATATGTGTCTCAACAGGGAAAATGGAACCTTTTCAAAAATTCCCAGAGATACCTTTTTATACCTACTAAGTTGTTCCTACTGCTGATTATTCACAGTTAAACAGATGCCCCTCCTCATGATAAAGTCCTTGAGAAGAGCTTATGAACTGCTTTTAGTATTTATCTTAGACTTAAAAGCTAACTATTATTTTTGAAAAGTAATTTGTACCTAATGGCAGGTATCTTCCCCAGCAGATGTTTGCTAAATAACATGTGCTAATGCATAAAATGTTCTTTTACTATTTTCAATAATTTAAAATGTTAGCAGTGAAATATCTTTAGCTCACAAGTACTTTCTTTTTTTTTTTTTTTTTAAAGATTTTATTTATTTCACAGAGGGAGAGAGATCACAAGGAGGCAGAGAGGCAGTCAGAGAGAGAGGGGGAAGCAGGCTCCCTGCCGAGCAGAGAGCCCAACGCGGGCCTCGATCCCAGGACCCTGAGATCATGACCTGAGCCGAAAGCAGAGGCTTTAACCCACTGAGCCACCCAGGCGCCCTCACAAGTACTTTCAAAGTAGAATAAAAGTTGAATAATCATTGTATAAGTAACTCAGCTACGGTTTTCAAAGCATTTTCCTACCATTTTCTGTAAAAGTCATATTGGTAAAATAGTTTTACAAAATTAGTTTACATAGTTTGAAGAGCTAATTACATTAAAACAAAGATAATATTTTGATTAGTTCTTAATATGTGTCTTAACAGTCATTTTATCTTTCAGAAAAAAGGTGGTTTTTTTTCTTAATCTATGTTTTGATAACTTCTAAGTTTACTATATATGGTAATTAGCACATTTTAAGTCATTACTTAGCCTTCAAAATTTATGTAGTTTGTTCTTTATGACTTTTTACTTCTTCAGTCAGGATAAAGAACTAAGTTTTTGGCAACAGGTAGTAAATATAGGATCATATTGCATAAATGGCTGCCAAAATATCCACAAATGGGCTGCTGCACCTCACATTCCCAGTTGTGCATACCCACAGCTACTCAGGACCCATTTCTTACCACACTTAGGTTTGGTTAACCATATTGGCATTGTTCTCAGCATTACTCATAAATTCCAACTCTGCTCCCGCATCGATCTTTACACTATGATAGATCCACACAACCTTATGTTCGTAGATATTCAATGCATGTTCAATAGCTCTTTGGGATAAATCGTCCTTTCACTGAGACTTGGTAAGAGATAGGAAAGAATAAGAAAAAAGAGAAAAGATGGATCATGTTGAAGTGTTTGTGGGAAGGGTCTCTGGGAAGCTCAATCCATATCTGAATTTGGGAGTTGCTACAGACTAAATACTTGTGTTCCCTCCAAAAATCATACATTGAAATCTTAACCCCCAATGACATGGTATTATGATTTGGAGCCTTTGAGAGGTGATTATATCATGAAGGCAGAGCCCTCATGAATGAGATTAGTATGCTTGTAAAAGAGACCCCAGAGAGCTCCGTTGCCCCCTCTGACATTTGATGACACAGTATGGTTACGTAATGAACAAGGAAGTGGGCCCTCAGCACACACCAAACCTGAGAGCATCTTGATCTTGAATTTTTCAGTCTCCAATATGGTGGGAAACTTTTTGTTGTTGTTATTTATAAGCTGCCTAGTCTATGGTATTCTGTTATAGCAGCCCAAACAGACTAAGACAGTACTTAAATACACTAGAATAGGTCACAGGTTTTTGAAAGAGTATATCAAAGTGACTTCAAGAATGTATTCTCAAGGGGCACCTGGGTGGCTCAGTGGGTTAAGCCTCTGCCTTCGGCTCAGGTCATGATCTCAGGGTCCTGGGATCTAACCCCGAATTGGGCTCTCTGCTCACCAGGGAGCTTGCTCCCCCCTTTCTCTCTGCCTGCCGCTCTGCCTACTTGTGATCTCTCTCTCTCTGTCAAATAAATAAATAAAATCTTTAAGAAAAAAGGATTGTATTCACAAATTCATTAATAAATCCAATACATGACAGGCAAAGATAAATATAATTCTACAAAATGGATGAATGGATGGATGGATCGATGGATGGATAGAAAAACCACACAGATAATCTCAAACTATAGCAAAAGTCAAATGGTCCTTCTTTTTTATGTACAGCTGGAACACATGGTCATTTAGTCACTTCCTTTTAGTGAAATGTGCCACAGTGTACAATGAGTTCTTGGGCCAAGCCGAAATGAATATTATGGAAATAGCAGAAAGACATGATGGTAATACTCTTCCACTTATAGTTCAACTCAATAAACATGCATTGACATCTGTGTCAGGAACTCTGCTAGGGCTTGAGCATGTGATGGCTAAAAGGCCTAATATGTAGCTTTGGAGAGAGGAAAAACTCCCAATACAAAAGCATGGTAAGTGTGGTGATTCTGTAAGGGCAGGATGTCCCTGGAGGCAGAGTGAAGAGAACATAAGCTGTGAAAGAGCTTGGTGAAAATGTAATATTTTCTTCTACTTGTTTTATTTTTTTAAGATTTTATTTATTTATTTGACAGAGAGAGAGATCACAAGTAGGCAGAGAGAGAGGGGGAAGCAGGCTGTCTGCTGAGCAGAGAGCCCGACGCGGGCCTCGATCCCAGGACCCTGAGATCATGACCTGAGCTGAAGACAGAGGCTTAACCCACTGAGCCACCCAGGCACCCCCTACTTAAGTTTTATAATTCCAACTGCTTCAACAAATAAAAACTACATTCTAAAGATTTTATTTATTTGACAGAGAGAGAGAGAGGGAGGAAGAGAGCGCAAACAGGGGGAGTGGCAGACAGAGACAGAGGGAGAAGCAGGCTCCCAGCTCAGGAGGGAGCCCAACACAAGGCTTGATTCCAGAACCCTGGGATTGTGACCTGAGCTGAAGGCAGACTCCTAGCTCCCTGGGCCACCCAGGCATCCCTAAAAAGTACATTCTAGAAAGTTATATTGGATACCCTACTGTGGCCTACAGGTAAAACTAGCTCCAGAAATATAGGATATTATAAGAATGGTGTTTTGCTGTTGTCATTACTGTTTTGTAAGAAAGCTGAGTAGGACTGGAGGTGGGAGGGGCAGAGGAAGAGAGAAAGAATGAGAGAGTATTAAGCAGGCTCCATGCTCAACATGAAGCCTAATGTGGGGCTGGATCTCACAATCCTGTGATCATGAACTGAGCCAAAATCAAGAGTTGGATGCTCAACCAACTGAGCCACCCATATGCCCCTGTAAGAGTTTTAATGTTATGGATCAAATAGTTTTGATCCAAGAAGTTTATGGATTTGAGATTTTGGTTGGTTTAAGAAATGGGAAATAGCCTTTAGTTCACACATGTTGTTGAAATAGTTTGTATATTTAATGTAAAAAATTTTTTTTGCAATACATCTAAATACATGCAGTAGAATCCTAAAATAATCTTGTAAATTTGTCCATGGAGTTGATTGTTGCATAGCTCTTATGTTCCCACAAAACTATAAATGCATAATAGAAAATGTTGAGTACCTAAGGGCATTATTCACTTCTATAGCAACGTAAGTATGCTGTGCAATCATCTGAGAAACATTAAAATTAATATTGACTATCATTATGATGAAGAACGAGTACCAAAAATCTTTCGTTTTACATTCCCTAAACATGCTCTGTAATTTAAGGTAGAGTTGGACAACTACAGAGCAATTCAAGATTTGGGAGTTTGAGATCTTAGAAATGCAGACCTCAAGCCCCCATATGAAAATCTCAATTTTTCCACATTTTATTCACAGGTTTTTTTTGTTACAGGTTCTCTGGCACATGAATGTTCCAGTCACTGTGTATATCAGCTTTTTGAAGCTCTAATGGTTTGTTTGCCCCTTTCTTCATATTTTCCTCCAGTGTTAAGTATCTCAAAGGCCTTCTGTGTTCCTAAATATTACAATGGACTTTTTGAGCTTGTTTATTTCATCTCTCACTTGCCTGGGATTTATTTGCAAGACTATGGGGGGGAGGAGTCATTATTCGCTACCTTAATATTGTCCTCTCTAGAAAATCTTACAAGGAAAAAACATGTTAAATGAAAACAAGACAAATGTCATGTAAACACATTTTACAATGGGAGGAAATGAGCTATGTAAATCAGGCACACCCATAATTTTGAAATGTAAGCTGAAGTCACCTTCTCAGATATTCACCTGATTTTGCTCTTCTTGAAATAAATCTAATCTGAATTAAATCTACAAAATAATGAAATTGTGTTTGTGTACAGATAACTAATTCCTAATTCTGGAATGGAGGAAAAGCTCAGAGAAACAATTAGGCTAATCCTTTAATATATAGGATTTGGCACAACATGAGTGACTACAAGGAAGTATCTAATCCTAAATTACAGATGTCAGGGCACATTTCAACTGATTCATCCAAAATATTCACTTTGTACCTCAATTATTGAATAATGGGGAAAACTTCAAAGTAAATATTTGAGAATTAAGTTTTTGTTTTGGTAGAGTGTCCTGTGATGTTTTTAAGGTGCCACTAGGATGTGAAATCTCAGGAAGGTACCACTGACTGCAGTCGTCCAGCCAAGAAGAGCTACTGATACCCAGTAAGTACACAATTTCAAGGCAAACACATTTAGCAAAATCATTGTATGTTTTTCAAGAGGCCAGTTTTGAAAGGTTTTAGGGAGGTAAAAAGAAATTGTGGACAAAATCCATCCCTAAAAATGAGAATATTATGCAATATTATACACGGCTCTGGACTGCTAGAATAATCTGATCGATTAAGCACACACACACACACATACACAGTTTCTAATAATAGATAAATAATAAAGAAGTGGAAAATTTAACTGATTTTTTTAATGAGAATTTAGTAAGAAAGTTGTTTCTAGGTTTTAGAGCCAAGAAATAGCAATGTTAATAGTTATTTAGGAGAAGAGAAAGAGATTAATTATTATTTTAAGTAAGTCAAGATATTATTGTAAATTTGACACTTCCAGGATCTGAATGTAAATTTCTAGGCAGGATGCAACGTATATGTGCTCAGATTTGGGGCTGTAGGCATGTTAATATTCTTGTGATTTAAAACATCACAAAACAATACAAACAACAGAACACCTCATTTAATTGTCTGCGTTTTTAAATCTGAAAAGCCAAAAATTATCTCTAGGAAGTTCCAAAGCACTGGCTCATTATCTTCAGGTACAGTACCACAGAAACCACATAGAAAGAAGGGATTTTTAAATCTCACTATTAGAAGAGAAGAATCAGTTTTTCTTCATTCTCTTGTTTTTATCTACTTTTTAATAGGAATTGTAAGGATTCGATTGGTCCAATACCAAAATTAACTATGTCTAATATCACTTAATGCTACATCAAAAGCAAATCATTGTTTTCTGTAGTTTACATTTTACAAGAGAAGCCTAGAGTATAGACTAAATTGGGGGTTTTTATATCAAAAGGGTTGTTTTTTATTTTAAAAGACTTCACTTATTTATTTGAGAGAAAGAGAGAGAGGGAGAGAGAGACTATGAATGTGGGAGGAGTGGAGGGAGAAGGTAAAGCACAGGGAGAGGGAGAAGCAGACACCCTGCTGAGCAGGGAGCCTAATGCAAGGGTCAATCCCTGAACCCTGAGATCACGACCTGAGCCTAAGGCAGATGCTTAACCTACTGAGCCACCCAGTTCCCCAATCAAAAATTTTGGGGGTTTTTTAATAGATAATTATGCATAAGGAAAATATTTTTCCCTTTGACAGAAATTTTTCCCCTTTTCTATAATCCATGGTGAAAGTTAAGTTTCTTTCCTTTACTGGATGGTATTTACAAGGCCAGTGCTTCCTGGGATCTGACTGAGGGAGAATCAGAATCATTCTATAGCTTTGTAGACAACAAGAAACAGGAGTTTTAGCTTTCGGAAAGAAAGAACTTACTCCTAGGTAATATTTCTATGAGCCTGGCATTTTGAGAAACACATTTACTCTTTAGCACAAACATGTAAATAGTTACAGAGGCTTTAGTTTATAATTTCATCACTGAGACCCAGAGTAACCAAGGGTATGACCAACTTCACACAGCCTTAAGGGTGGAACTGGGATTTTAAACTAGGCTTTCTTTTCTGAACTATCGTGGTCTTTCTTCTGTTTGCTCTGAGACAGTGGAATTATTCACCAAGAGAACATGAGGACAATTGGTGGTGGTGCTGAACTCAGTATCAAGTCTTCTGATGCCTGGAAAGTCTAGTATTTGAGTCTAGCTCAGGCTACCCTGATGAAGGAATCAGATGCCACCTTCCCCCTAGAGCAAGTGCTATAAGGAAAGGGTGTTTTCTTATGTAGTCCATGGCTGTAGAGATGCAAGTGGGTTATTACTTGGTGCCAAAGTACAGAAGGTCAAAGCCTTGGTTCAGAATTTTACTGAGGCCAAGAATTCTTAGGCCAAGAACTGTGATGTTAGTTCCTCTTTTCAGATACTGTTAGAAAAGACAGGGAAAGGAAAAAAAATCATGCACTGTGACACGGACTTGTTCTTTCCATGTCTGAGTTCTGTGATGGTGAAGATCGCAGAGGAAGTGTCCACCACAGCATCACCTTGGAACACGTGACTCTTTTCCTCAAGAGGCTATCATTGTGGTGTTCTTCCACTTCCCCTACTGGACTGCAAGGTCTTTCAGGATGGAAATTTATCTCTCCCTGTATCCCCAGAGCTGATCAGGCTGCCTGGCATAAGATGACAGAAGTGCTCATGCTACATTACTGTGCCACCTACTCTAAATTCCTTCTTACAGATTTATTTTTATGTGCAAAATATCAAGTTGCTTGAGCCAAAGCTTTATTCCCCAATATGGGTTGAAGCCATGAACTTACAAAATGGTCAAATGTTGCTGGGTAAGGCAAATTATCCATTTCCACAATCACAAGCAATTGAAATTGTAAACACTTAGGGAGAACCCATTTATGGCCCAATTCCTTTTTCAAAAGGTACCCAAGGTAGGAGTATTATGCTCTGTTGATGATGTTATTTTATAGCAAAATAAACCATGACAATTTTTTAAGGGAGGAAATAAAATAGAGCCATATAGGAGAAGATTTAGATTTTGCTCCCAATGACCAAAGTCTGCAAAGTACAATAACAGTGGTAGAATTATTTTTTCTTGGCACCATTCCAAGTAATCCCTTTTCTATTTGCTCCAGAAGGTATTGCTTTCTTATGATAGCAAAGTAACCCTATCACTTCTTTATAAATGCAATGGTGGTCCACTTTTTAAGTAAGGGTATAAATAGAAATAGAAAGGGATAATGGTAAAGGGAGAGCACCTGGATGCAAATTTGTGGCTTTCCACTATTCAGGTGCCTCTCTCTGTGCCTCAGTTTCTTCATGTGCATAAGGGCATGATGCCGGGTTGTTAGATGTATTCAATGAGCAAATACAAGTCAAGCATCTAGAATGGTGCCTAGCACATAATAAGGCTTACATCAATTTCAGCTGCACTGCAGTTGTTGTTGTGACTGAGGATTTTCAGCTTATGGGAAAAGTGGCAGCCCCTCGAGAGTAAAAGCAGATTAGGCAATTGTTCTGATGATCACCAGGAGAAGAGCTACCAATTCTACAAGGGACGGGATATCTTGCCACCATTACCATGCCATGTTGGCACAGTCTTTGAGTAACCCTACCGAAGACAACAAACACACGCCCTTGGAAGATGGTAATAACAAGTCTAGGGAACACACCTCCTGACTTATGACATCTTTAAATACTTACTTGTAAAGTCTGCAGTTTGACTGCCAGGAGCCTTGTGTAATAGTCTTCTGGAAAAATCTAGGTATCCAGAGTGGCTGTGATAAGACACACTTGAAAGGCAATCTATAAACAAGATAGGGGCACCTGGGTGGCTCAGTCGTTAAGCATCTGCCTTTGGCTCAGGTCATGATCCCAGGGTCCTGGGATGGAGCCCCGCATTGGGCTCCCTACTCTGTGGGAAAGCCTGCTTCTCCCTCTCCCACTCCCCCTGTTTATGTTCCCTCTCTTGCTGTCTCTCTCTGTCAAATAAATAAAATCTTAAAAAATAAATAAAAACAAAACACACACACACACACACCGGAAAAAAAAACAAAAAACAAAAAACAAGGTAATTTTCTGGTTCCTGTTTTCAACTTAAAGCCAGGTTAATAATTTGCAATAGTGAGAGGTTCTGGAGATTGAAAAATTCATTCAACCCTCTGACCTATCTACAGTCACTGATTCAAGTTCTCTCTTACCAACCCTTCCATTTTTTCATAATAATTAGGAATTTTTCTGGAATGGGTCAAATGTATTGCATTCTCTTCTGGTCTCTCTCTACGAGCAGTTGGGGCAGACACCATTTAATTAGATGATCTGAATAAATCTGGTATAACCTTTCCTGAACAACTTCCCACACAATCTCCAGGAAAGACTAACATTGGTAACAGATTAGCCCCCTTTTTTAGGGTCAGAAAATAGGCAGGGACTTATCAGCCACTAGACTTACTGGCTCCAACATGAGAAAAAGACTCTCAGAAGTATTTTTTAGCATCCATCCCTATAAGTTCATTGCTGGCATGAGGGGCAAAATGTCCTAGCTGTGAAGATGGTATGTTTCTCTCAGAAATACAAGGGAGAAAAGAAAGTTGGGGAAGAAGCTAACATGTCCTGAGAACAGAGGATTTTGGGGGGCACTGGTTTAGTTGTTTGGCTTATGTTGTCTTGAAAGTTCCTTACAAAACTTCAGCAAATCTATTATTGCTAATTTTACAGATTAGGAAATTGTAGCATGTCCACTGTACTTGATATGCCACCAGGAACAAAAGTAAAGATAAAACAACAAAATAAAACAGTACAACTAAACTATGATACAATGTGTTATCATGTAGAACTGCTTTGCATTTATATAAATAATTCATTTACATATATTGAAACAAATATTTTATTTTTTTAAATGTGTTCTTGATAGTGTAATTAAAACCAAACCAAACCAAAGAAGTATTTAAGGTGATAAGGAAAATCTGTGTTCTGAGGTGGCTGACCAATCCAGCACAGGAATCCCAGTACCGGCCCGGGGGCCATTCCAGGCTTTTCCCTAGCCCCACTGGCCACACCTGCAAGAGTGGCACAGATACGGAAGTATAAGTGTATGAACCACCCCCTTTGTTTGTGCTCAGGGCTCAGACCTTGAGAGATTACTCTCTTCTGGGCCTGCCGGTGTGAAATAAAACTCCGATCCTCCAAGGTCTCCGAGTGCCACTTGTTTTTTTTTGGCCAGGATCCAGTCCGTAACAAAGGTAGTCCTAAAACTCCATCCCATTCAGGATCTAACTCTTCACAGTCGCTCTTTCCCCCTGGGACCCACTGACATGTGTGCCCATTATTTTCTGGAAAATGTTCATTCAAATACATCTTGCCAATCTTGGTAGTCACCTACCTGATCAAACTTGATTTGGTCTCTTCCTCTGTTGAGTCACTGGCCACTGGAAGCAAAGAAGCTTCAGTTCAAAGTCAGCAGTGAGTTGTACTCCCGTAGTCTGTTGTGTTAGCAGTAGTCCTGGTGAATCAGTCATACCAATCGCTTGTGACTTTGGCCATTCTTCTATTCTGAGGGATGGGTTAAATTTCCCTGCCTTTGGTGGCACCGCTGCACATGTGGCACCAATATGTGTGGCAGCAGCAGTGCACATAACTCCACTGAAACGACGACAGCCATCGCTCAGACTGGGTCAGCACATGAGGGCAAAAGCAATGGGGTCGGAGTTGCCACAGATGAGGCTGACAGCGGCTGTAATTTAGCAACAACTGGTACTATACGTCTCAATGTCAGAGATATAATAATATGGAAAAATGCCTTGTAAAAATGATAAAATATGGGATCTCGATTGGCAAACTATTAGAGAGAAATTTACCTCCTTCCATAAAAATGGCTATTCAAGTCCCTACTGTTATCAATTCCTGGACTAACGGCATAACCCTTCCTTTTTCGAGATCTGACCTTTGCCATATATAGTATTCAGAGTTTTGATGAATCCTCTGCCTTCTGAACTCCTGCCAACTTAAATTTCAAATTCATCAATTTTTGCCCCTTACCAAAAACACTGGGCAGCCTGAAAAATATAATTTTTAGGGAAAGTCCATCTCAGGCTTAAATTTAAAGGGCCCTGAAATGGGGCTTTCTAGGGAACTAGTGATGATATATATTCTTTTTGATCTGAGGTGCTGTTTACATACGTGTGTTCATTCCAGAAAAAAAAAAAAGTGGGACTATGTACAAATCTTAACTATATACCTCAGTGGTTGTTTGCAAAGTAAAAACACTAGTTATCTATGATATGTGCACTTCTCTGAGTGCATATTATAATTCAATTAAAAGATAAATAAAACAAACATAAACAAAAAGACCTTGAAATATTCTGAAGAAAAATACAGGTGAAAATATAAGGCCATAATTCAATAATGAGTTTATCTTATTAGCCTACGTACAAGCAATACCTTGGAGATGCTGCAGGTCTTGTTCAGACTACCACGATAAGCAAATATTGCATTAAGCAAGTTGAATTAATTTTTGTTTCCCAGTACACATAAAAACTGTGTTCACACTATAGTATATTAAGTGTGCAATCGCATTGTGTCAGAAAAAAAATCAACGTACATACCTTAATTAAAAAATACTTTATTGCTAAAAAAGGCTAACCATTATCAAGTTTTCAATGAGTCATAGTATTTTTGCTGGTGGAGGGTCCCATTTTGATACTGATGGCTGCTGACTGATCAGAGTGGTGGCTGCTGAAGGCTGGAGTGGTGGTGGCAATTTCTTAAAATAAGGTAACAAGGAAATTTGCTGCATGACTGAGCCCTCCCTTCACAAATGATTTCTATGCAGCCTGCAATGCTGTTTGATAGCATTTTACCCACAGCAGAGCTTCTTTCAAAATTGGAGTTAATCCCCTCAAACCCCACCACTGCTTTATCAACTAAGTTTATGTCATATTCTAGATCCTTTGTTGTTATTTCAATAATCTTCAAAGCATCTCCACCAGGACTAGATTCTATCTCAAGAAACTACTTTCTTTGCTCATCCTTAAGAAACAACTTGTCATCTGTCCAAGTTTGATCATGAGATCACAGTAATTCAGTCAATTCTTCAAGCTCCACTTCTGATTGCAGTTCTCTTGCTATTTCCACCAGATCTGTAGTTACTTCCTCCACTCAAGTCTTGAACTCCTCAAAGTCATCCATGTGGACTGGAATCAACGTCTTCCAAATTCCTGTTCATGTTTCTATTTTTACTTATTTCCATGAATCATGAATGTTCTTAATGGCATCTAGAATGGTGAATCCTTTCCAGAAGGTTTCAACTGACTTTGCCCAGATCCATCAAAGGAATCACAATCTATGGCAGCTATAGCCTTACAAAATGCATCTATTTTTTTTTAAGTTTGTTTGTTTTTTAAGTAACCTTTACACCCAATATGGGGCTTGAACTCATGACCATGAGATCAAGAGTTGCATGCTCTTCCAACTGAGCCAGTCAGGCACCTCACAAAATGCATTTCTTAAATAATAAGATTTGGAAGTCAAAATGACTCCTTGATCCATGGGCTGCAGAATAGATGTTCTATTAGCAGGCATGAACGCAACATTAATCCCATTGTATATTGCCATCAGAGCTCTTGGGTAACTAGGAGGTGCCTTGTCAGTGAGCAGTAATATTTTTGAAAGGAATCCTTTTACTTTTTTCCCAAGTTATAGGTCTCAACAGTGGGTTTAAAATAGTAAGTAAACTATGTTGTAAACAGATGTGCTGTCATTCAGGCTCTGTTGTTCCACTTCTCGAGCACAGGCAGAGTTGATTTAGCATAATTCTTAAGGGCCTTAGGACAACTTCAAGTATAGTAAAATAAGCACTGATTTCAACTTAAAGTTACCAGCTACATTTGCCCGTCAGAGAGTCAGCCTGTCCTTTGGAGCTTTGAAGCCAGAGAGGGACTTCTCCTCTCTAACTATGAAAGTCTTAGATGGCCTCTTCTTCTATTAGAAGGCTGTTTCATCTGTTAAAAATCTGTTTAGTGCAGTCACCTTCATTATATTATCTTAGCTAGATCTCCTGGATGACTTGCTGCAGCTTCTGTACCAGCACTTGCTGCTTCACCTTGTACTTTTATGTTAAGGAGACGACTTCTTTCCTTAAGCCTTGCGAACCACCTCTGCCAGCTTCACGCTTCTTTTCTGCAGCTTGCTCACCTCTCTCAGCCTTCACAGAATTGAGGAGCGTTAGGGCCTTGTTCTCCATTAGGCTTTGGCTTAAGGGAATGTTGTGGCTGGTGTGATCCTCTATCCAGACCACTCAAACTTTCTCCATAGCAGCAACAAGGCTGTTTTACTTTCTTATATTTGAGTGTTCATTGGGGAAGCACTTTTAATTTCCTTCAAAAACTTTTTCTTTGGCTAACTGTTTGGTTCAAGAATCCTAGTTTCCAGTCTGTCTTGGCTTCAGACATGACTTTCTCACTAAGCTTGATCATTTTTAGCTTTTGTTTTAAAGTGAGAGACATACGACTCTTTCACTTTAACACTTAGAGGCCACCAAAGCGTTAACAGGCCTAATTTTAATATCATTGTGTCTCAGGGCATAGGGAGACTCAGGAGAGGGGAGAGACAAGGAGAGATATGACCAGTGAGTGCAGTCAGAACACACACACACAACATTTATCGATTCAGTTCACTATCATATGGGCGCAGTTCATGGCACCCAAAAACAACTGCAATAGTAATATCAAAGATCCCTGATCACAGATCATCATAAAAAATATAATAATATTGAAAAAGTTTGAATTTTGTCTAGGATTACCAAAATACGACACAGAGACACAGGTGAGCAAATGCGGTGGTAGAAATGGTGCCTATAGACTTGCTCAATGCAGGATTGCCACAAACCTTCAATCTGTAAAAACCACAATATCTACAAAACACAAAAAGTAAAGTGCAACAAAACAAGTTATGCCTGTACTGATCACAATCACAGTCACAACTAAATTGATTCTTTAAGCGGAAACTCTACTTCTCTAAATCTGTCAATTAGAGGCAAGGCCATCTCTTAGCCACTCACATTAGAAATGGGTTCCTGCTCCTCTCTTGCATGCTTCCTCTCCTCCAGATCTTTAATCAAGGGCCATGTCATGCAGATTTCACTTTGTACATGCACCTTGACTTGGTACCCTTATATTTATCTCTTCCTAGCATCAGGCCCTCATACTCCTGGCCTGTGCTTCTGCAATATAATAACATCTAGAGCAACTCTGGCTTCTAGTCTTGCCTACTTTCAATCTACTTTGTCACCATGTATCATGAGGTACCTGTCAGGCCATATGTCTTCCTGAGTAAGAGCCTATTTCAGTGTCTCATCCATGGGGCAGGGTCAGCACCCTTCTAGAAAGGGACCTGGACCAATCCCTACAGTCTATGTGAACATCACCCCCTGCCCTGTATTTTACCCCTGACACATGTGGTTCTCTGTACCATGCCAATTCTCCACTCTTTGTCACTACTCATGCTGGTGTAGTTCTTTCCTACATTCCATCCCTTCCTCCTGCCTCTTCTCCAGCCTCACTACTGGTACTTCAAATTGTATCTCAGACATCATTTCTGGAAGACTCTTTCCAGAACTCCCTCTACCCATGCTGTGTTGAATTTCCCTCATCTGTGTTCACTTTCAATGTATACACTGCTCCTGCAGATCTTATTATACCTCGTTAGTGCTTATTCACAAGCCCTTCCCCCTCTAGACTATTCCACAAATATTTCTATGCATCTTATTCATTCTGGCACTCTCAGCCTAGCATCTGCCATTTAGTAGGCGACTGACAAGTATTTTATGAACTGAAATGAATGCCAAAGGACTCACTGAAATAGGAGGGCACAACTAGCAACAATCTAATTATAGCAATTAACCTGAGGCTAAGTAAGCTAATAAAATTAACTTCACTTTATGTATTTGTGAGATTTTTGGCATAGTTCTTATTCATTTCTAACAATTAGTGTTATATTTTACATTATAGTTTCCTATAAGGAATAATACATAATCAATACTCATATAATATGAATTGGGAAAACATCTGGCATTAGAGTCTTTGAAAAGTTTCACCATAATCAAAACCTGTTGGAGATTTAGGTAGTGTGTTAAATTACTTGGCCACTAAATGATTTTGCACACTCAATTGATTCAAATTTTATAGTTTCAATGTTTAAAATAAATAATGAGATTTAGTCTTCAGGGTAGGAAAATCTCATGTCCCATGTAATTTTTTTTTAAATACTGCTATTTACAGTCAGAGAATGATTCAAGTACATTTGTAGCTAGAACAGTTTGGCTTTGATTTTTGTTCATCTAATTTAAGGGAAGCTAAACAGATTTAACTTAAAAATGGGAGATAAAAACATAAAAAAAGAAAAATCAATTGTAGATGAGGAGATTACATTTATAATGGAATCACGGACATGCTCTTCACAACGGTGGGTAGAATGGGGAAATTGTAATAATTGCTTGCAATGGTATTGCTTTTCTCTAAATTGATATTACCTGCATACTATTTCAAAAATAATCAAAGACAGATACATATGAAAGTTTCCTTTTACTGGCAAGTGAATTATTTCATTTGTATAGTAAGCCCTTATTTTTAGCATGTAAAGCTGAATAAAGCAGAAGAAATAGAAAAGTGTCCAACCTCCTCCATAATGAACTGGAACAGCAAAGGAAAATGCTAGAGAAGCCTAAACTAAGCAGTAGTATATTTGGGTCATTGTTTGGCCATTCCTGGACAATAAGTCTACTGGCAATGATTATTTATCCTATAGATGATCACATGTCTCAACAAAAATAGAGCTAACAACATAGCTAAATGTAAAAACTTGTGAGATTTAGTTTAAACCCATATTGTGGAACACAGTTTGATAAAATGGAGGGAAGGGCACAAAATACTTATCAGAGTTGGCACAGAATTTAGTAAAATCAAAATACAGCCATGTAGCAACATTTATACAACATAAATTATACAAAGTTAAAACAAAGAATGATTTCAGCTTCCAAGTTTTCCTTATATTTATTTCTCTTCATAGCTTTTCTTACTGATCAAATTTCAAAATAACCACTTCCTTGAATGCAAACTTTCTACCGAGTTCCGGTTCAAATTAGACATTATAGTCAACCAAATGTGAATGCAAGTGTATCTCAGCAAAAGGAACAGGTAAGAAA
Organism: Ailurus styani; assembly: GCA_002007465.1. NCBI lineage: Eukaryota > Metazoa > Chordata > Mammalia > Carnivora > Ailuridae > Ailurus > Ailurus styani. The sequence goes on from LNAC01000732.1 coordinate 128,957, forward strand.
GAAAAGGAAGAGAGTAGCTTCCTTACCCTTCCCTATCAGTATCTCTAGTGTTCAGTGCTTGGACAAACACACTTGCTGAGGGCTCTGACGGCTCAGACCTTTATCACTTACCCAGTATCTGAGATAATATCATAAATGAAAAAAATTAATAACATTACTCTTTAGAAAAAATACACTATGAAATCCTCAATTATATGCTACCCCTGAGACAAATCTGCTTATGAGTTCTATTATTACATTGAATCTTATCACTCTGTAGAAACTTGGGAACTTACCTGCATTGAACCAAGTCCCTGATATGATTGCCACCTCCCTGTGAGAAAAACAACCCTGGATATCCCAGCTGCAGAAGTGGACTTTTCTGTATGGCATGTGATTCTTTTATTTTGGCCTATCAGAGTGCTATCAGAGTAGCTATCAGAGTGCAATAGCCTCTAATCTGGCCCATTATAAGAAATCAAATAGAAGTAGTCCATAATGAATGGAGGCAGGTTACACCAATCTTTCCTCTTGCATTATCTTGAATATAAAATACAGCGAAAAAACAGTGTAATAATAGAGAAGTAGAGATCTCAGAAGACAAGAAACAAAGAAAAAAACAGACAATAATGGCTAAGTCCAAAATACAGCAAAATCACAGTAGAAACAAACACCTGCTTCTAATGGAATACAAAGTCATTGGGTCTTCAGAGTCATATCAGTGGGTCTATACTCAATAAGGAATCAGTAATTTGTCAGTTCTCCACAGAGCCTGGCCATATACTTGCCCGGACTCCTTCATAACCTCCATCACTGAAGGGTACCCTACCATATCGCTTCTTCTTACAGAGCTAACACAGGCCCCCGACATGATTGTTGACAGTCTATTTTCACTCTAAAATGCAAATAGTGTATGGTTTGCTGAACACCGTATCAAGCAGTACTCACTCATAAACTTAAACAAGCTCCAATCATAGCCCAACCATTTCCACTAAAATTGGCACACTATCCAAGCAAACAACCCTACAGCTTGGTACAGCAAATAACAATTGGAAAATTACTATTTCTTAAAGGGTCACAGGTATCCATCTCTTTTCTACCTGCACTTAAATTATTCTCTTTGCCCACTTTGCTTTCACTAGCAAGCATTCTATGAATATGCAACACCTTTTCTATCTTCTTCCTCATCTTTTATTCTAATTTTCTGATACTGAGTTTTGGCAATATCCTGCCACTTAAACTGGCATAGTAAAAGACCAAGTAACTCCTAATTTCCCAAACCTAATTTTTATCTCTTCAGCTCCCTTCTTGACTGACCTTTAGGTAACATAGTAAAAATGACTATCTTTTCTTTGAAATTCTCCAAAGAACCCTTATCTTCTTGCAAACCCTTCTTGCCAATCTATTTGCAATTAAGTGTATTATGAACTAAAATTACACTGACAACCAATTTTACTGGTTGATGTCTCTTCTTAAAATTTAAAACTTCAAAATCACTGGCTTTGCTGGAACTTTGAGTCCAGCATCTATCTCATAGTATCTATGTGTGATTAGTGCTATTCCACAGGATGTTTTTCCAGGGACTCTGCTGTAGCAAATATCCTGCCTGGTACACACCTTTCTTATATCATTTATAGCAAAGTACATGGTACCTGTCATGCATGCTATCCTTGAGAAGCTCCCCTTTAAAGAATTTTCATCCATATAATAGATTATGGGATATGACCACTTGAGAAAACTGGTACAGACTTTACCGTAGAATATATTACATAAATATTCATTCATCAAACATTTACCAAGCTCCCGTTAGGCATTAGGCACCTATCTAACTGGTGAGAGAACTAGAATGTATACTCCAGGAATCAATAGGAACCATGTATGTAAGTTATAATCTTCACTATTTGCTCAGTGCCTGGAGAACATCACTATTTTATGGGAGCTCAGGAATAGTCTGTTAAATGAAAGAAAGCAAATGCTGCATGAACTGAGCCTCTCATATTCTACCAGTCTCAATGCAGGCTATCCTATCCCTCAAGCCCTATGTCCCATGGGCTTTAGGTGAGTTTGAAAGCGTTAGTCCTTTCAAGCTCAGCACATTGACAATGGTTTCTTTCCATCATCATTAGATCCCTAGTATACCACCTGATACTAGACTTGACATTCAATCATTTGTTCAGTGAACGGAGTGATTTTTCTCTTTTCATTTGTTGGATAGAGTCTTGGGGAAAAAATAGTTGGTAAGACTTCCTCACCTGTCAGACATTCAGAATCCACCTACTTGTAGACATTCAGTAAATGGGTAAAGAAAAAACACACTACGGCTTTGCTTTAGTCCACATCACCATTCCAACTTCATCCCACAAATAGTTTGTCAAGTGTCTGAAAGCAATAGTGACAAACGCAGGTGGAATTAGGTCACTAGTAGAAATCAAATGTCCAAATGCCAGAACAGAAATGGATGTAGTGCCAAATTAATCCAATTGTAGCCTTTGCTTCAGCTGGATCATCCTGCATTTGTTCCAACTCAGCTGTTGCCATTATCCATTTGTTGATTGCTGCCCCATTCTTGGAAATACACAGGCATCCCATTCATTTGGAGCTTTGTTTTCTTGAAAATTATCATCCACATTTGAATTTTTTTTTTTTTTTGGTAGCTGCCTAACATAGCAATGTCCAAGAAGTTTGAAAACTCAGACATTTGATAAAAAAAAGAACTGGACCACCAATGGGGTCAATAAGGAAGCAGAATGGTTCCAAAAAAGAACAAAAGAAGAAAAAAATCTTAATTACTTTATTAAAGCTGTTACTGACCTTCTTCAACTTCTAATTTAATTTTCTCAGAAATTTGAATTTTGAAAAAAATACCTAATACTTTTATTTTAGATATACATTGTTATTTTTAGTTTAAAAGCATTAGTTGGATGTGAATATTAGTTGGATGAATGAATGGACAAAGAAGCAAATGAACTGAATTAAGTAGGAATTAGCTGAATGGGAAACATAAAGCCTATAAACATTTTCCAAATAGAGATTTGGAGAAGTTAATGATTTTCCAGGCAGGATTGTACTATACAATTTGAACTGAGATAATCACCAATAAATACCACTATAAATTCCAAATGGGTACCTTTGAAAGCAAATTCAACTTATTCCAATATTATTATTGAATAGAAACATATTTATAGTAATAGTTTTTACATAGTATTAGTGCATATTTAATAGTAACTAAAACCCTCTATTTAAAAAAACTCAAGTACTATTAATAGAAAATCATTTAAGTTTATTCATCCCATTCCATTCTAAATTTCTGTTCTAACTTTATAATTCCACCTATTTTGCAAAATAATTGACAGAATTCAAAGATAAAAAAAAATGAAGGTAAAGTAGATGTAGTAGATGATAGAATCGATGAACGAGAATTATCAACATTTCTAAGATCTTTAAAAATTTTAAATAATTAAGGGAGGGAATAGTTTCTACAAAAGAAATCCTTGGAAGATTTAAGAGGAGCTTACTGGTTCCTACAATTTTAGATGTTTGGTCAATTTAGTCAATTAAATGAGGCAGAGGAAACCCCTGAAAAAACATGGAGGGTTTACTAAAATATCATTTGTGTTCTGTTGCAACTGATTGAACCACATAATGTGGGAAAGGGGTAACAGCCAGTAGGTAAACCCAAAGTAGGCAAAGCTGCTACCAGGATTTTCAACTTTGTAGCTAGATCTCGGGAAGGGTGGTTACAGATGAAAGATATCAGTGGTTTTCATTTATTTTGGATAACCAAAGCCCTAAGACAAATTTGGCAACTAATTCTAAGCCAACAGCTAATTTTCTGGATTTCCTAAACTAAGAAAATTTTTCACCTTCCATATACGTTAAGCTTTTTACTGTCTTTACAACATTATGATGAAGAATATTAAGGCTGAATTAAACAATATGTCAGGATCTGAAATCTGGGTATTTCAGAAATATGGGCCTGAATAAAATGAAATTCATAAGTATTTATGGAGACTCTCTTGTGTCTACTGCTTATGGGTAATAAAATAATGCCTTCATGCTCAGAGAACACACTATGAAGCCATTTATTATTAGATGGAAATACAGAATTGAATAAAAATCGAGTGGCAAAATATTCTTTCTTTCCTCTTTCCTTTTAGAAAATGTTCAATCTAATTTACGTTCTTTGAATGGACAAGAAGTAAATCACAAATTCTTTGAAGTTAAGACACCAAAATTTGATCAAATTTCTGCAGTGGAGGTCAATGGAACCTGATAGAGTAATATTGTTATAAACAGAAAAAAGAAATTGATATGCAAACATATTATAGAAGTGGTTAGTAGTCAGCCCCAGCTGTCATAACAAAACACCTTACATTGGGTAACTTAAACAATAGAAATTTCTTTACTCACAGTTCTAGAGTCTAGAAGTCTGAGATCATGGTACCATCATGTTTGGGTTCTGGTGAAAATTCTCTTCCTGGCTCACAGCCAGGAACTGTCTCACTTTATCCTCAAAAGGCAGTGAGAAAGAGCGAGAGAGCGAGCTAGCTCTCTGTTGTCTCTTCCTATAAGGGCACTTACTCCATCATAAAGGCCCCACTCTCATGACCTCATATAAACTTAATTATCTCCCCAAAGGCCTCATATTCAATACCATCCTATTGGAGTTAGGACCTTGACATATGAATTCTGGTGGCACACAATTCAGTGCTTTGTGTGGAGAGAGAATCTGTGAAGTTAGACAAAGTAAGAACCCAATGTTGGAATCCAAAAAACCCAGAGCAACAAATCACAATGATACAATAACTGGATATATTAAAAACACTGGCCATGAACAATTTTAAATTGGTGGGTTCTGGATTCCTAGACCTTGTTATCATGATAGCCATCTCTCAGGAAAAAAAGAAAAGATCCAAGACTAAGGATCACCCAGACATGGTGTGAAGAATCCAGACAATTAAATATTAGTACATATTTGATTGAATAGGCATGGAATTATCCCTGTCCCTACACGAATGACCTGGTACAGAACTATTTCTCTTGGATTCAAGAGGAACAGGCTCTTGGTGCTCCACGCCTCTGAATGCCTAATAGGAAATAATGGGCTTGCCTCTGTTTGAAGCTTTGCCTCTCTCTGTGTTTTGTGGTGTGTGTGTGTGTGTGTGTGTGTGTGTGTGTGTGTGTGT
>LNAC01000732.1:134322-352946 GCA_002007465.1 Ailurus styani
TTTTTTTTTTTTTTTTTTTTTGCTTCCTGGCTGAAGTGCTTTTCATTCTCAACAGATAGTTTGATTTTCTTTTAAAGGGCAAGTGAACATGGGATAATTTTACTTGTAAAAGTACAAAGCTGAATGAAGTTTGAGCTGGCAGGCATCAACTATAGGAGGACTGTGCTCTGAGTTTAACTATATCCCCCACAAGAGAACTTTAAGAATGTTAAGAAGAAAAAGATAAAGGTTAGCAGGCTAATTGCATTGCGCATGTTGGTAATTAGATTAGTCAGCAACTAATCTCTAGAAGGACTAAGTTATAATGATGCTCATAAGGCTGGCTCAGTTGCAATTATATGTGCAAGAATCCATTTCCTTCATTAAAAGGCACCTGCATACAATGTTTGAAGTGTCCATGATAATGGCAGAGACTTGAGAAAAAGCCTTAAGAAACCTCAAAAAGCTAGAATGAAAATGAGTTTAGTTAGGGATATATCACACATTGATAAGTTCAGTCTCTAGGTACATAGGTCATCTCAGGAAAGGCCTGCATAATAACATTAGTTGAAACAGTTGTTAAGGATTTGTCAGATGACAAAGCTGAAGTTTTGTTTTCTCAAAAATGTTATCCCAGTAATGGCAGATTAGTTTGTTTTGGACTATATTTCCCACAGATCAAAATTATAAGGGGTACCTGGGTAGCTAAGTTGGTTAAGTGTCTTTTGGCTCAAGTCATGATCTCAGGGTTGTGAGACTGACGCCCCGTGTTGGGCTCCGTGTTGGCATGGAATCTGCTTAAGATTCTCTCTCTCTCTCTCTCCCTCTGCCTCTCCTTCCCACACATGCATGCACTCTTCTCTCTCTCTTAAAAAAAAAAATTAAGATCTGGACAAAATATTAAGGAAAAAAACCATTTGACTATACTGGAGTAACCAAAACCAGACAGAAACCAGAGAGCATTATACCACTGAAAGGAGAGAACTCTACTGATAAAGACCATGAAAGACCATTTGTTGGCATGGTTTACCACCTGAGGACATTCCCCAGTCTTCACTGAACAACAGCTAGAGGTATCAGAAACTAGAAGTCAAGGGTCCCAGAATGGCTGAAGAATGAGTGGGGAGGAGGATTCTTATAAAGGAGGGAATAAATAACAGTTTAGGAAGCCCCCATGTCTGTACAGATTTATAAACATAAGGAAAGAAGAAACAAACAAGTTCATAAAAGTGAAGATAAGAAAAAATAAGGATAAATTAGATAAACATAAGAATCCAATGTTGAGGGGCACCTGCATGGCTCAGTGGGTTAAAGCCTCTGCCTTCGGCTCAGGTCATGATCTCAGGGTCCTGGGATCGAGCTCTGCATCGGGCTCCCTGCTCAGTGGGGAGCCTGCTTCCTCCTCTCTCTCTGCCTGCCTCTCTGCCTGCTTGTGAGATCTCTCTCTCTCTCTCTCTCTCTCTCTCTCTCTGTCNAAAAAAAAAGAAGAAGAAGAACCCAATGTTGAAACTCAAAAGCCTATGGAAACAAAAGCAGAATGATGCAATGTCCAGGTATGTTGGGAACACTGGCCACAACAGTCTTATTTTGGAAGCTCAAATCCTTACTGAACCCTGGGCTAAATATATGTGGAGTAACCTTCAAAGATCATAACAGAAAGCAATAGCTGGCCATTTAAAGAAGCTGAGCAGAGATTTCAGTTTCAACCCACTATAGGGCAGGCAGAATTTGGAGTCTGAATTCTACAAAAAATTTATAAAAGCTTCAGGATCACACCTCAGGGACAAAGCTAAGAGCTCACTCTCAGACTAAAAGACAAAACTAAAACAATGTATGAAGTAAAGCCTCTGTAAGTTCAAGTTAATTGTCCAGGAATTTCTTTTTGAAGATTTTATTTATTTATTTGACAGAGAGAGAGAGAGAGAGAGAGAGAGAGAGAGAGAGAGAGAACGTGCACAAGCAGGAGCAGCAGGAGAGGGAGAAGCAGGCTCCCCACTGAGCAGGGAGCCCAATGCATGGCTTGATCCCAAGACCCTGAGATCATGACCTGAGCTGAAGGCAGATGCTTAACTGACTGAGCCACCCAGGTGCCCTATATGTCCAGGATTTTTAACAACATGTTTGAAAAAAATCCCACAATATTCTTAATAGAAGGATAATAAAATCCTGAATTCTTACAACATATTATTCTTAATTTCTGTTTAGAATTATAAAAAATATGCAAAGAAACATAAGAATGTGATCCAAAGTCAAGAGAAAAAAATCAATAGAAACAGGTCCCCATGGGCACCTGGGTGGCTCAGTCAGTTAAGCATCTGGCCTTCAGTTCAGGTCATGATCCTGGAGTCCCAGAATTTAGTCCCACATCGGGCTCTCTGCTCGCTGGGGAGTCAGCTTCTCCCTCTGACCCTCCCTCCTCCCCTGCTCTCTCTCTCTCTCTCATTCTCTCTCTCAAATAAATAAATAAAATCTTTAAAAAAAAAAAAAAGATTCCCAAATTACCCAGTTGTTAGAATTAGCAAGTTTTAGAGAAGTTATTACAAATATATCTGAAATTTAAGGAAAAAGATGGTCAAATGAAGGAAAAAATAAAAATCCAGCAAAAAAAGGAAACTATATGAAATAACCAAATAGAAATTCTAAAACTAACATACATATACACATAAACACACATAAACACATAAACAGTATGTGAAATATACTTTTATTTATTGGACTGGCTTAACAGAACACTGCACACAGGCAAAAAAAAAAATCACTGAACTAGAAAACAGATAAATAGATGTTATCCAATGTAAATATGGGAGAGACCAGCAAATTGAAAAAACAAAATAAGCAAAACCTTAGTGAGCCATGAGACAATCCAAAACAGCCAAACACATGTGTAATTAGTCTCAGAAATAAAGGAAAGAGAGAAAGGTCTAGAAAAACATATTTGAAGAAATACTAGCTAAGTATTTTCCAATTCAAGGAAAATGCTTTCACTTACAGATCCAGGAAGCTCAACAAACTCCAAGCAGGAAGAATATATAGGAAACCAGACCTAGGCGCATCATAGCCAAAAGTGTGAAAACCAAAGATAAAAAGTAAATCTTGAAAGCAGCTAGAGAAAAATAGCACGTTACATACAAATGAACACTGATATGAAAAAACAAAACAAAACAAAAAATCTGACTTCTCTTCAGAAACAATGGCATCCAGAGAACGGATCAGCATCTTTAAACTGCTGAAAAGATAAACTTTTAACTCAAATTACACATTCAGGAAAAAATATATTTATATGAAGTAAAAAACAAAACAAAACAAAACAAAAAATCAAAAAAACCCCCCACAACACATAAAAACAGCAACAACCACCAAAATAAAACACTACCAGACAAATAAAAACTAAGACAGTTGGTTGGCAGCAGAAGTCCACTCAATAAAAGCTAAGGCAAACATTTTTCAGGGTGAAAGCAACAAGGATTAAATGGAAAGAGAAATGGTAAATAGGTGGATTAAGCCTTTTTTTTTTCCTAGTTGCTGCAAATGATAACTGAATATTTAATGCAAAAATGTTCACAATATATTATGGGATATATAATATATGTAGCTATTAAGTAGTTGACAAAAGTATGACAAAGGATGGGAGCAGGTTAAATGCATTTATAGTTTTTCAAGTCTCACATTTTATGTGAAATGTTACAATACTATCTTAATGGAATGTGATATGCATATGGCTATTTCTAGAAAAAAGTCATGGAAACAAATACAAAAAGTTATAGGCAAAAGCCATGAAAACAGTTTAGCCAAATGCCAACCTAAAAATATCTTTAGTTAACCCAAGAGAAGGTGTGAAAAGAGGGAAATGGAATTTAAAAAACAAGAAACAAAAAAACATAGCTGAGACTCATAAAAGAATGGTAGAATAAACCTTATCAGTGATTATAGTACATGGAACTGTCCTTAACACTCAAATGAACTGAGGGCGCCTGGGTGGCTCAGTGGGTTAAAGCCTCTGCTTTCGGCTCAGGTCATGATCGAGGCCCGCATCAGGCTCCCTGCTCAGCGGGGAGCCTACTTCCCCCCCCTCCCCGCCTGCCTCTCTGCCTCCTTGTGATCTCTCTCCCTCTGTGAAATAAATAAATAAAATCTTAAAAAAAGAAAAAACACTCAAATGAACTGAGTAAACAATAAAGACACAATTGTATGCTATCTACAAGGTCTGTACTTTAAATCTAAAGGCACAGTAAGAAAAGGAAAAAAGATAAGTCAGGAAAACCATAAGCATATAAAATCTGGTAGGCTATATTAATATCTGACAAGTTCTGAAACAGAGAAATGTAAATTAAAACCAAAATGAGATATAAATATCCACTATACAGAAAAGCTAAAATTGTAAAGACTGTCAACATCAAAAGTGGAGAAGCTGTGGAGCACTTGGAATGCTTATGCATTGCTTGTTGGAATGAAAAATGGAATAATGACTTTGGATAATAGTTTTGGAGGGTTTTTTTTTTATAAAGTTAAACATAAAGCTATCTTCTGTCCTAGCAATTCCACTCTTAAGTATTTACCCAAAATAAATGAACAACTCTCTACAAAAAGACATATAAAGAACATTCATGGAATTCCTGGGTGGCTCAGTTGGTTAGGTATGTGACTCTTGATTTTGGCTTGGGTCATAACCTTGTGGGTTGTGTGATGAAGCCCCATGTCAGGTTCCTCACTAAGACTGGGGTGGGGGGGGTGGGTCTGGGGTGGTATCTGCCTGAAAGATTCTCTCCCTTTGTCCCTCCCCCCAGTCGTGTTCTATCTCTCTCTCTCTCAAAATAAATAAATAAATCTTTTAAAAAAAGGACATTTATAATGGCTTTTTCAAAATAACCAATATATGGAAACAACATAAAAGTCCATCAACTACTTAATGGACTAACAAATTGTGGTCTACTCGGAAGACGGAATACAACTCAGCACTGAAAACAAGTTACTAATAAACAAAAATATAAATGAATCTCAAAAACATACTTTTAAAAAATGTTAAGCAAAATAAGACAGGGAAGAGTACATACGTATTAATACTTTTATATAAACTTCAAGAACAAACAAAATAAATCTATCTGCAAAAATGAGGACATGATTTGTCTTTGGGGTGGGAAGTGGTCAGAAAAGGACACAAAGAAGTTTTTTTGCATTGATAGAGATGAGTTCTTTATCTTCATGGGGGTAGTGGTTCTCTATCTTGACAGGACAAATAGTTCTTGTGTGTGTACATATTCATCAAAACTCAAATAATTGTACTTTTACAATTTAAATTTTTCACTGCAAATATTTTTTTTTCAATGAGAAAAATCACATTTCCAAGTAATAACAGAACTGGAATTTTAAAGCTCATCTAAACACAGGTCTCATGTTTTGTTTTGTTTTGTTTTATTCACTATTCCACACTGCACTCATTAACATTAAACTGTGTCAGGAATTTTAGACTATGATTTCAGTTAGTATTTTTGGCTTATGAAAAACTATCCTATTTTTGTTTTTCTAATAGCAACATCTTCCTTTTGTACAATTTTCTTTCTGTGGGAGGAAAAAAAAATGTGATCCCCTTGGAAGGCTGCATCAAGCTCTTTAAAACTGCAGGGGTGTCAATTAACAAAGTTTCAGGAAGTGTCTGAACTTAAATCCCAGAAAGACATTCCCATATTACCCAGTAAAAAGTCCATGAAACACCATGTTGTTTCCTAAAGTTGATTTATTTCAATAGTCATCTAAAGGAAATAGATATATAAAATACGAAAGTTCATGAACCCAATACGTCATAAAATTTTAGGCTTTTAACTGTCCCATTTTTCTATTGCATTTTTATATCTACATTAAAGATTTAAGTGAGTCAGTGCCTATGGCTTTCTGTGGGGAAAGTAAAAGGTTTTTTTTTTCTTTTACAATTAAACCTGTGAATTTAATTTAAATCTGTGAAAGGCCCAATGTCTTTCTTCATTCCTTGTTCAGGCATGCATGCATGCATTCATTCATTCATTCATTCATTCATTCTAATAATCATAACAATTACTAACAATTACTAAACAATTACTATAAAAGAATATTAGGTCTGAAACAAGTTCAAGGGCAAATAATGTACAGGTCCTGCCCTTAAGAAACTCTTAGTCTCATAGAAATGAAGGATAATTAAAAAGATAATGCTAAAACTGCATAATGAGTGCTGGAATAAAGAAAGGCCCATGAGCATCAGGGAGCATATTTCACAGCTATTTAAATACGCCTATGTATGTGTACTGTGTCTCAATGGGAGAAAGAAGGTGATGTTCATCTAACATATATGCACAGCAAATGTCATTTCTTCCTTAAATGGAAAAATGCATCATATACATAGCCCATACCTAAGGAGCCCAGATTGTGACATCTTACAGTACTAAAAAATGAAGTCCAATGAAGGTATTATCCATGTTAGATGTCTTTGTGGTGTTTTTTTTTCTTTTTTTAATGGCACCAAAAATATTTCCTAAAGCTTTCTCCACTAGAGCTGTAATTGTAGTCTTACTAAATAAAACCAAAAATTAAGAATATATATTTTTACCTTGAAGTTCTTCTTTAGCTGATGTCTTCCTTGCTAGTCAGCTACATAAATATGTGGGACACATAATATATGAAATTAATTCACAAGATGAGGAAAAAATGTCATATCTGATTCTAAATTTTAGGGTTGGTAGACATTTCTTAATGACATCATCTTCATTTGTTTGATAGCTCAAAATGACCACAGAAACCACTAGTTGATCCAAGGAATTGTGTTATGTAATATAAATGGTGAATCAGATTTCTAAGGTAGTTTAATGCATCCTTCCATATTTACAGATACAGCTTTTTATTGCTGTTATTTTAACATAAAAAAAGACCCAACAAATATACTAGATCTATTTGAAACTGTTAATTCACTTATCAAGCCATTCAAAGTGCCAGGGATTCCATTTTCTGGCATACCATTTCAACATTCATGACACACAAAGTTGAATCACTAGAAGACAGAAACAGCTGCTACTGGGGAAATAAGGAAACTCTATAAAGGATTTAAAAATTATTCTGGGTAATCAGTTTCAATTTTGGAAATTAACAGCTGCTTTGAAAACACAAAATCTATATGCTTCAGGCTTTATTTTGCTTTTGTTCCTTTGCCATTTTAATGTTTGTTATCAGGATATAACAGCTGAGAATATACAATATATTGGGTTTTCATCAGTTACTCATCTCCTCAAAGAGATTCAAAGGCTCCTATTGATTTCTGTAAGTCATAAGCATGATAAATTCAAACAGTCCTGGGTAATAATTACAAGAAAAAAAGTTTCCATACAAAGGGGAGGTCGCAAATGTTGAATGAGTCAGAGGACCCCTTTGAAGTGTGTGACCAGACCATGGAACTTGTGGGTTGGGAAGTTCTGAAGACCTCTCATAGAACTCATCAAGAGTATAGAGTGTCAAGAGTATAGAGACCAAGCTCTAGCAACATGATGAAGGAAGGGAAGCAAAGAAGAGGAGTCTATCTATAACTCTTAAGTGAATGGAGGATTCTTTATTCCATTAATTATTTTAACGATGCTAATTCTTTTATATTTCATATCACTCTACTTCCAATTCTTAGTAGATGAGTTCAGTGCTATGTCAAGGTTTCACTGAGTAGAGGACACTTGGTCACTACTCCATAGGAGAAAGAAATATTTTAAGGACTAGCTATAGTTCTCCATATAATACTCCCTTCAGGTCAAAGTTGTAAAAGTAGTGAATTTGATTGGAAAAAGAGACTAGCATCAAAAGTTCATATTTTTTCACTAAGATAGATTGTTATTACATTGAAAAATACAGCTGTAGCCATTTTCTGGTTGTTTCACATCATTTTAGGCATGCCTATGTGAAGATATAATGTTCACCTTGATTATTGATATAAGTGGTGAGAGGGGATAAAGTTTCCAACAATGTCTGGGGTAGATGTATCTACCATTCTCCATCTTATTTACCTGTCACTGGATAAGTGATCAAATTGGCTTTGCTCTGCATGCATGGGCGGCTTCAGTGTAAAGGAAAAGTTTTGGGAACATGAAACCGGGTCCCAGATTCATGCTATATGCTCATCTGTTCCACAGTTAGGATTTTTGTTTCTTATTCATCACTTATGATTTAGATGGAAGGATGGAAAGTAGCATAACTCCACTATTAATATACATGTCTTTGCCTTTATAACCTGACTGAATGTTGATTTTGAGAGAGGGAATCTGAACTATTATATATATATATATAATACATATATATTATATATATGAACTATATATATTATATATAATATATATATTATATATATTATATTATATATAATATAATATATTATATATATATATTATATATATATAATATATATATATGTAGTGTTTGTCCCTAGTTCATAGCAAAGGTCTTAAAACTTTGGCATTCCCTGAAAGGTAGCAGTGTCTTTGTTATGCTAATGAGAGAACTCAAGGTAGGGCCCTAGACAGCTTCAGAATAAAAGTTGGTCAACAGAAAGATTAACCATATGATTAGGACTTTGAAACCCTGGACAAGCCCAACTTCCTGGGAGGACAATGGGGGTTAAAATTGAGCTCAATCATGCGGCCAATGATTTAATCAATTATGCCTAGGAAATGAAACCCCAATGTAAATTCTGGACATCCAGACTCAGTGGAACTTCCTGGTTGATGAACATGCTGATGTGCCTGGAGGACAATACACCCTGACTCCATGGAAAAGAGCATGGAAGTTTTGTACTCCCTTCTTGATTTTACCCTATGTGTACCCTTTATAATAAAACTGTAATCTTAAGTATAGCACTGTCTTGAGTTCTGTGAGTCATCCTAGCAAATTACTGAACCTGACAGAGTTATGGGAACCCTCAAATTTATAGTCAGTACATAAGAAATGTGGGTGGCCTGGAGGCCCTCCAAGTGCTGCCAGTGTGTGAAGTATGAGCAGTCTTGTGGAACACCAAGCCTCTAACTTATGGGGTTTGTCCTAACTCCAGGTGGTTGACATCATAATTGTTTTGCTTTATACTCAGTTGATGTTGGCCCGTGGGGAAAGTACAGAATAGAAGCTTAAGGAGCCAGTTGGCTTGAAGTACCTTTTGGATAGGGAAGACCAGACTTATTTTTGCAGTCTTCATAGAAGTTTATTTTTTTTAATTTTTTTTAAATATTTTACTTATTCATTTGACACAGAGAGAGAGATTACAAGTAGGCAGAGAGGCAGGCAGAGAGAGAGGAGGAAGCAGGTTCCCTGCCGAGCAGAGAGCCCGATGTGGGCCTCGATCCCAGGACCCTGAGATCATGACCTGAGCCGAAGGCAGCGGCTTTAACCCACTGAGCCACCCAGGCGCCCTTCATAGAAGTTTATAGAGAAGATACTTGAAAGAGATCCCCCCAAAATAATCGATTCGCACTATAAAGTCAACATATTATTTTTAAGATTCTTAGTTTCAAGCAATAGAAACAATGAAATATATGTGTATATGTGTATGCATAGAGACACAAGTATTTTATGTATATAAAGTATATATATTACTATATTTTACTATATATATTACATATGTATGTATAAAATGTACATATATATACATACACAGTCACACACTCCTACACATATATACACACAACTCTATATACACACACAATATACATATGCAAACAGGTATATAGTCATACATGCACATGCATATATTCTCAAAGGGCACAGGATATTAAGTAGTTCCAGCAATGCCAGGAAAGCCAGAGAGCAGGATTTTGAAAATGAACCATCAAAATCATGTCAAAATTACCTCATAGATCTAGCTCATGAGGAAGGCTACCAACAGCTACAAATAACATTTTATACCAGTGTCACCACCAGCAGAGGACACAGCTGTCTATAACTGTGACCACACCGTCTTTAGAAACAAGCTGTTGTTGCTAAAAGTAACTTCTCAGCACCGTATTTTTTATTTCTGAGCTTGAAATTCAAAGTCTAAGCTTGGCTGAGTCTGATTGGCTGAGCCTTGAATTCTTATCATCAAACTTTAAGGGTCTTCAACCAAACTGCAGGGAAGCACTTTTAGCTTCTTTATTGGAAGTAAGACTTTGCCTTCAAACAAGATCCATGTGATATAGAATTTCCTATACAGGGCGCCTGGGTGGCTCAGTGGGTTAAAGCCTCTGCCTTCGGCTCAGGTCATGATCTCAGGGTCCTGGGATCGAGGCCCGCATCGGGCTCTCTGCTCAGCGGGGAGCCTGCTTCCTCCTCTCTCTCTGCCTGCCTCTCTGCCTACTTGTGGTGATCTCTCTCCCTCTGTGAAATAAATAAATAAAATCAAAAAAAAAAAAGAAATTTCCTATAATGAGTGTTTCTTTTCCAAGTAATCAAAAATTTACAAATCTGTATTTCAGTTATCAAGCAATTTTTAAATGAAATAAAACAATTGGAGTAGATAGCTTCTGAATCTTGAGTCCTCTTGAAATCCAACCCTTTGTAAATCCCTCATTCTCCAGCTTTAGTTCTCACACAACCAATATTTTATTATAGATGTTTTCAAACATGTAGCAAAGTATAAGAAATTTTACAGTGAATACCCATATAGCTACTATCTAGATTCTACTATTGGCATTTTATTATACCACTTATCACAGATCTCTCAGCCTAAAGCATTTTTTTAAAGATCTATTTATTTATTTTAGAGAGAGAGAGAGAGAGAGAGCACAAGCATGAGGGGCAAAGGGAAAAGAAGAAAGAACCTCAAGCAGACTCCAAGCCAAGCATGGAGCTTGATGCAGGGCTAGATCCCACAACCCTGAGATCATGACCTGAGCTGAAACCAAATGCTGGACACTCAACAGACTCTGCCACTCAGGTGCCTCTCAGTCTAAATGCATTTTTAATGCATTTCAAAGTAACCTATAAACATCAGTACACTTTTCTCTAAATATTTCAAAGTACATATAATTAGTGTTCAATAATTTCAAAATTTATATAAGATTCATATACACTGGAAGACAAAAATCTTTTTATTCATTTATTTATTTGAGAGAGGAAGAGCATGAGAGAGAGAGAGAGAGAGAGAGAGAGAGCATGGGTTGGGGAGGGTCAGAGGAAGAAGCAGACTCCCTGCTGAGCAGGGAGCATGATGTGGGACTAGATCCTGGGACTCGAGGATCAAGACCTGAGCTGAAGGGAATTGCTTAACCAACTGAGCTACACAGGTGCCCGTGGAAGACAGAAATCTTAAGTGACTGTTGAGTTTTGACAAATGCATACACCTACATGATCCAAGAAATATATAACTTTACAATCACACCAACATCCTGATTCTCTCTTCAAAGCCCCAAAAGCAACAACTATTCTGATTTTTTCCAGCATACATTAGTTTTGCATACTCTACAATTTTTTATAAAAGGAATTATACACTATTATTTTTAGATAAGTCTTCTTTCACAAGTATTTTGAATTTTTAGTAAGTCTGCAACTTTTCCTTGAGAAGTTGAGCATCTTAAAGGATCAAAAGAGAAGTGAAGAAATTTAACCATCAGCAAAAAAGAAATATGGCTAAATGAACACAGAAGAGGTAACTTCCTCTGAAACCAATATTCTGACCCCATTTTTATGACATTTTGCATTTTATCTCATCTCTGTATTCCATGAAGATAATGGAATGAT
This sequence comes from Ailurus styani, assembly GCA_002007465.1. Classification (NCBI taxonomy): domain Eukaryota; kingdom Metazoa; phylum Chordata; class Mammalia; order Carnivora; family Ailuridae; genus Ailurus; species Ailurus styani. Next base: position 146,005 of record LNAC01000732.1, read on the forward strand.
ACATGAGAAATGTCTATCTCATATAAAATAGAAACATGGACTTATTCTGTTCAGGCAACCAATGAAAAAGAATGTTGTTTTGCATCTCCCAAAGTCCCACGTTCCCCAGAATATGTGCACTCAATGTGAGTGAATTTTATTAAGGAAGGAAGGAAAGAAGGAAGGAAGGAAGGAAGGAAGGAAGGAAGGAAGGAAAGTAAAGGAGAAAGAAAGAAAAAATTCAAAGCAACAACAGACATTAAGCTTGAAAATTTCTTAAAGAAGGGGCATCAATTTGGTGATTAATTTCTCACTGAGGAATTCCTTAAAAAAGAAAGTACAAAGTACTGAATTAATGAGTTTATAGAAAAAGTCAAGCCATTTTGTAATCTTAGAAAAAGAATAGAATCTGAGGGCTCATTGCTTATATTTATCTACCTGTTTGATAATTAAAGTTATTTAATTTTGAGAGGTTTAAGGACAATTAATTAATTTCTTAAAGTAGCTTGAAGATGAAAACTTTTATTTTCAGCAAGTTTCTTCCTTACATTTACTAGGTTGGGCATGACTATAAATTAATACTAAAGACCAAGAGATTCTACTACAGCAATCCAAGAACATATTATAGAGGATGGACAAGAAACTAAAGCAAAAGGGGATGGCCAAGAATCACAGATTTTTAAAAAAATATACATACCTTTTGGTACTCGCTGAAGTACAATTCTTATTCCTCAAACATTAATAAATGTCCCTATATAAATATTATAATGAAATTATTAGAGTTCCTTTATTAAATCAAGACTTAATAACTTTTTAACAGTTGTTCTATACTAGCCTATGTGCAAAGTGACTTACGTGAATGAATTTTCTTCCCCAAATTTATAGTATATCTAATACATTTTATTATTACCATTTTACAAACTATGGCTTGGGGCACCGTGAGTTTAATTTTTTCCCCCAATTTACAGAGCAAGAAGGAGAAGAGTCAAAATATAAATTCTATAGCCTACAGTTTTAAATATATTGCCTACAAAAGCTATTTAAAGCATTTCTATATGATAATTCAGGTTAGGCAAAAATATAGCCCAGATGGGAGTCCATCTGGTGCAAGATAGGCAACATATTTTAAGCCTAGTTCTGCCATTACCTACCTCTGGTTTTCATCAAGCTAATTCTTCATTTTCTGTTTGTAAACTGAGAATAATGGTGTGGGAGATTTCCTCTCTCTTCATGTTCTATGTCATCCTTTTTGAGGCAGAAGCCATTTCTATGCAAAATGATATGCCATAATCTGGTATAATCCTTGCACGAGTGAAATAGTTTGTATGATCAATTATGCAGGTAGAATGTAGAGAACTGAACAATATAATATGCCACACTTATTCTTCGTTTCAAGGAATTGTGCTTTGCTTCGCCTACCACAGAGCCTGTCTTAGCCTTGCTTAGCCTGTCTACAGAGTCACCTCTACTGTCTGACGATAAATTAGTGATCTATTTATTGTTTGTCTCTTTCAGTGGAAAGAAAGCTCTTTGAGGACAATTAATTTATTTATACTATTTCCTGCTGTATCTCTAGCTCCTAGAATAGTGCTCCTCGGATATTCAATAAATAAATACTAAAAGAAGAAAATGGCTAAAGAATTAAATGACAAAATGTAAAGATCGTAAAATAAGCTAATTACTGTGTGTGTGTGTGTACGTGTGTGTGTGTGTGTGTACCCAATTTCATCCCATAAATATAGTTTTCTAACTCCCACATTTGGGTTAACAGCTCATTCTCTGGTTGTTAATCTCTAACCACACTGCTTTCAATGATACAGCATAGGTGACAACATCTACAGCAGTTCCTGGTTCATAGTTGGTGTTAAATAGGGTTCCTTAAAACGTAACATAAAACTCTCTACCTGGTTCCATCATCTTCTTACATTTTAAAAAGCAAAAGCAATTACTTTAACAAAGAGTATAAGTATTCCCTTTTCTCCCCCAATACACACACACACACACACACACACACACACACACATTTGCCCCTATGCCATCAACCCAGTAATATTTACCTTCTCTGTCACTGTCTGTCTGTGTGACTTAGGAAAATCAATTAACCAAACCAAACTGGTTTTAGTTGCCTCACTGGAAAATTAAAAATTTTAATTGCCTAAAGTCTCCAAGAAAAGGAGAGTGATTACCAGTGTTCTCTGTGTCACTCCTAAGTCAGAGTTTAAAATTTCAGTAATTTCTTTGAAGTTTAAAACTGACAGTAGGAGAGGGTCCACCTTTCTGGTCAACCTTAAATATTCTAGTGGGGCTTTTATCAACATGACAGCCACCTTTCTTACAAATGTTAACAGTTCTTCTGACCTGATTATAGTAGTCATCAGAGTTTATGAAGCTACTTCAGGATCCCAAGTAACTTATGAACATATCAGATGCCCACATTCAAGGAATATTATTGCAACTGAAAACAACACAAAGAACCACCAATAGGACCTAATATTTGAATGTTCATAGTGTCAGTCAGCTTCAACCATTTAACATAAATTATCTTGTGTAAACCTTCAATAAGTCATTTTACAGAAAAACAGAGGCACAAAATGATTATTAATTGTCCAAAAGCATGAAACTAGGAAGTAGTAGATCACAGATTAAACCAAGGAATTATAACTATAGCTAAAGTCTCTGCTGTTAACATTATAGATAGATCAACACAGGCATTTAAGTTAAGATCAAATAAGGAACAATTATCTATTAGAATTCCTGTCTTGAAGATGTTCAATTAGCAATAGAAAAAGTTGATTCAGGGACTCATAACTAGATTCTGGTTTGCTATGGTACCGTATCCTTGATTCCTTTATTTTATGGCTTAAAAGCAGTTTTATTTTATTCAATATATTCTTCCACTTTACAAATAAGGAAATTGAAGGTCCAGGTAATAAAGTGACACCACATGACAGCTTTGAGATAGATAATTGCAATATAGGTCAAGAAAGAGCTTTTCTACATTGCGTGAAGGCAAAAACTTCACATAAAGTATAAAGCAGCAGAAAGTAGCTACCGTATCATTTCAGCTTCTAAAATTATTCCAAGTTTTTAAACTCAGTCTGCATCATCCTGTCAAAAACATTCATTACTGACTTTAAATACCTGGCTTTAATTAAGTTATTTATATAGGCTTTACTCCAAAGGTGTTTGTCGAAAAGGCAGGACATATCAAAAACAAATAGTGAGGTTTTGCTATTCATTATTGCATCTCCCCTCCTGCACGTAAATGATTTAATGAGATAATGGTACTCTAGATGAGAGCGCAAATCCAAAAGGGAACAGACGCTGACAGAAAGGTCATTTTTTGATGCCTGTAGCAAAAGAAAATGTTCAAAATGGACTAGTGTAAACACACCAGGAGGCACAGCACAATGTGCTCTACAGCCATTTATAAGGTATTTTATGTGTTGTGTCTGATGAAAATAATAAACATGTTATATCCAAAGGTGGAAATGATGTTGTATGTTTCTGTGCCCTGCTGTAGTATCTCTTTCTGGGGCTGGAGAAACCTAGAGGATGTTTAAGTCCCAGGAGAGTGCCTTTAGTCCTCAATATTTAACAAATGCCCTGGCTGTTTCATCACAGGTCCTTCTAGCAGGTCACTGCTGGACCCACACACAAATCCCTTTGATACCCATTAACCTGTGATAGTTCTATAACCTTTGCAGAGCTGGAGAATTTGCATCAATTAATTTGTACATCACACACGTTCCAAAGGATGGTCCCAAATAGGAAACATTCAAGGTCAGTATCTTGGGGCAAATATATAATTACAGATACATTTAATATGCTAATAATTTTGAGTCAAATTCTTAATGTTCAGCTCAGCATGTCTTCACTATTCTATTTTTTAAACTCCATGTAATTTTCTTAAGTAATTGTTTGAAAAAGCTCCGTAAAGGTATCTCATGATAGTTAAAGATTTTTTTTTAAGAAGCCAAATGCATTTTCTTAAGGACTTCAAAGACTCATTGCTGACCTTGAGCGAGCTACTCATGTATAACAAAGAATCACTTTCTCAGTCTTAGAGGTTACTCTATTTTTTTTTTAACTTGATTACTTATCACTGGTTCCTAGTCTGAGTTCCTTAAAAATAATAACTGGCAAAAAACAAATAATAGTAACTGGCAGATACAAGAGTTCTCTGCATACAAGGTAATTAAGTATAATTGTTTATCTTTGGTTTGGAACACTATCAACTCTCTGTGGCCATAGGAATCAGAAGTTTTAATTGGCTGTTGACATTATAAGAATAAACAGACATTATCAATGAATTAGGCAGTTATCAGAGTAGAGTGGCACTTGATCAAATCTTCTATTTGTTAAGAAGAGAGTGGAGACATTTAGTAGCATCACTGTTGGGAACACTCTTGCATTTTGAATGAACACCACGTTCTAGAAACCATTCCTTGTTTCATATATCCACCCCCTGCACCAACCCTAATGCCACTTCACTCAAGCCAATATGACAGTCATACAACCTCCTCATGGGTCTACACTTCCAGACTGATCTCTCCTCAGTTCAGTTACATTTTTCAGATTAATCTTCCTCAATGGCTGTTCAATGTTCACACATAAACATATGTGCATGCACACACACACACACACCATCCCAAATCCTCATTACAACATTACCATTTTCAAATTCTACTTACTGCATGCCTATCCATAAAAAAAATCCCCAAATTCCACATGCCCTGCAATCTATCTCTTTTTAAATCAGTAGTATAAATCAGTTTTTTGTCATTACTCTGGTCAAGCCCACATCTCAGCATCCCTTGAAACGTAGCTATTTTTCCAACAGCCAGCACTTTCTTTATTGGTGTCTTCCTCTTTCTCTAGCAACTGAAACAAAAGGTCTTTGAAGATGTAGCTTGGGTTCCAAACTCTCAAAGTTTACAAGTCGATCCATATTGACAACCTCCTTCCTGAATGTCTATATGATTCAGTGCTTTTATCAACCATCATGGAGCTCAGTCACTTACTGCCTTTGGTTTTAATTTCCCTATACATACACCTCCTGGCCCCCCAAAAAACACTACTTAAAAGGACAGAGATAATATACACAATTCTTCTGATGCTATCACAGCTCGTGGTCATCATTTTGGTTGACTATATACTATTAAATGAGGAGAAATATATGTCTGGAGATTTATGGAAACAAAACAAACAGCCTTAAAAAGAACTGGATATACAGAACACTCCTATGTGGAACCCACAGCTGATGCAAGAAAACTGCATAATATCATAAACCTATATATATACCTTATTCATTGATTTTCTGACTCAATGTTCTATTTATAGTATTTCTTTATTCTACTTTCTTATAGATTTTATTCTATCCCTGGTACTACTGAATTCTGTGAGGCACTGGGTAAATAGTTTGAGATAAAATAACTCTACCAAGTGAAATTGGAATTTCTTAAAAGATATTTTTTTACCAAAACCATTAGAAAACTGGGAGGCTAAACTGAAATTAATGAAAAGTTCACATATGATTTTTGTCACTGACATTTGATTTTGGTTGGGGGAAAGCTGGCTTTTTCTTTCTGAAGGAGAGCAGTAACAAATGGGTGATGGTATAGTGTCTTGCTTTTAAGAGAATGGTGGTACATCAACACTGAAATATATCTCCTCGGGATATCAACTTCACCAAATAGCTTCGAGAAGCTCTGAAAAAAGTTCTTTTGAAAAACCCGTTCCATATTTTACATGCCGCTCTAAAAGTAGTTTCCAATCCCTCAACCTTTGGTTCAAAAGGACAGGGTCATGGAGGGGGTTGTCACTGGAACTATCTATTTTATAGCACTCCTGCTTAGCACATGGGTCCTCCCATGGAATGAGAAGTCAGTAAACTTCTGGGAGCCACCAAGGCTCTGGGCGACTTTTTGGGGAAAAAAATAAACCAAACAATCATTCAACAATGCATATTTATGTGGAAGTTATGACCATGAATTTTCTGAGGCCACACATTCAGAGGATCACTGACCTCCATCCTTTACTGGTACATCACAGCCATTAACAAACAAACAAACAAACAAACAAACAAACCACTCATTCTAGCTAAACAATCATTTATAATCATGTGCCTTTTTTGCCATTTTTTAATTCCATATAAATCTTAAATTTATGACTTCATTTTACAGATGTTTTGAAGAATCTCTCAACTTCTTCTTCAAGATATATTTGAGTCACAATTGCTGATCAGTTCCACACAATTCCCAGATTTTGGTAACCATCAAGAAAGGGAGAACTGACTTTTTCTTCCAACATGAGTCCCCTACAACCCAGGCCTATGCCCCAGGAGTGGGAAAAGGGTGCCAAACTCTTGGCAACTGAACTGAGTAATGAACGACAATAATAGTTACTTTTTATGGCTCAGCCACAGGTTTATTGCTAGATCCTCCACATTAAACTTCCCAGTATGACTGTTAAGTAGGGGTTGTCACTATTATTTTAATAGATATGAAAAATGAGGGTCAGAGATGTTAACTACTTTGCTCAACAACATAATTATTAAACAGTAGAGAATCTACACCTGTCTGAATGCAAAACTTATGGTTTATGCCATTGTTTTGTGCACTAAGCCATGTTGTTGCTCTTGTTAAGTATTAGCCATTGTTGGCCAACTAGTAGAATGTTTTTATATCAATACTGATGAAGTCATTTCATATTTATATGTCATTTAATTGTCATACCCTTTGAAATAGGTGGGCAAGGTATCATTTACCTTGTTAAAGAAATTAATTTTATAAACTCTAATACCACAGTCCTTGTACTGCATCTACAAAAATTGTCTCTAGGGAGCTTTTCAGCTCTTAGACCATTCACTCACTTAATCTCTTTCATCTCTTTATTCAGGGTTTTAGAACAGAGTACTGACTCATAATAGCATTTAAAATTTTGATTGTGTGGGGCCCCTGGGTGGCTCAGTGGGTTAAAGCCTCTGCCTTCGGCTCAGGTCATGATCCCAGGGTCCTGAGATCGAGGCCCGCATCGGGCTCTCTGCTCGGCGGGGAGCCTGCTTCCTCCTCTCTCTCTGCCTGCCTCTCTGCCTACTTGTGATCTCTCTCTCTGTCAAATAAATAAATAAAATCTTTTTAAAAATAAATAAATAAATAAATAAAATTTTGATTGTGTGAATCAACACAATCAGGAAATACAGATATTGAAAACTCTATGTCTTTCTTGTCCCTCAGCTGTCTCTCTCAAGTCCACAGACCCTGAAAGTTTTCTTTCTCTCAGCTGTAAATAAGCTTGTTTTTGTCCTATCAATTAGAAAATGGTCATAATAACTATAAATAATTGTTTAGTTAGGGTGAAAAAACTGAGTCTATTCCAACCTAAAAGATACGCAGTCACTAAGCAGAGAATTTGGCACACATCAGATAGAATCATTAACTGTACCAAAAACTTAATGAAATTAAGATAACCATGAACATGTAGAAGGGGAAAGATATATGTTCCACAACGTGTAAGCTCCCAGAAAGGTTATTTCATCTAACAAACTTAGAATAACTCTCTTGATAAACTAAATCTTTTAATCACTAAATAGACCTCCTTTTTAAAGTTTATTTTTAAACTCCAGTTACATAACATACAGTTTAATACTCATTTCAAGTGTACAATTTAGTGATTCAACACCCACTGCCTCCCTAACCCCCATTACCTGTTTAACTCGCCAACCTCCCTGCTGCTAACCGACTCACACCAGATATGTCTCCTACAGCAAGGGAAACAAAAGCAAAAATAAGCTATTTTGACTTCACCAAAATAAATAGATCTCTTAATCATAAGAAGAAAAGGCATGGCTATCAATGAGATATGTTGGGGATTTTAAAAACAGCCCCTAAACTTAAAAGTGAGCATTTTTTACTTTCTTCTATTTGCTTTCTTTTTGGCCTCCTGAAATGTCTTCCTTTATTTAGCACTCATTGCCTCATCTAGGAAATGTCTCTGTTTCATGTCCTTACTTACTTTTGTAAAGGAGCACCAGAAGGGCAGCTACACAGACTGAAACCTCATTAGCCTCGGAAATAGTAGCATGGGCTCTGCCATCTGACCACAGCCAGCAGCCAGAGGGTCACCTCGACCTGAAGCAACATTTCCACTCCTGAGTTCTTGAGCTTGGATCTTTCCTCTTCCTATTCTTTTATCTTTTTCTTACACGAATGCAACAAGAAAGGACAAAACTGAGACTAATCCTTTATGTCTTTCAGTTCACTGACACCTGTGAAGGCCTGGTGGCTTTCTGTTCTTCTAACTGGCTAGGTTCCTTGGCCACATCTCCTTTTAAAAAATCAACAAAGTGCTGAACAAGAGAATAATATCTAGCTGCCAACCCCTAGACCTTCATATCAACAGCATTCTGTACAGAAGTCACCAGGGTATTAGGCAACTATCACGAAGTATGTGAAATATTTCTTTGGAAATATTTCTACATTCTACTATTTCTACTATTTCTACCTATTTCTACTACATTCTCTATTTCTTTGGGAATATTTTCCTTCATTCATATCCCTCACTTTTGTCTTCTAGAAACCCTATGCTCTCATGTATTCCTCTACTTTAACAAAACTTCTGAATGCTCAAAGCCAACCTGGTTTGACTGACCTATGGTTAAAAAGAATATTAACTTGTGTCCCTAAAGGGCTTTTTAAGTTTTAAGATAAACATTTATAAACACATAGATTTACACACACACACACACCCTCACATGCGTATTTTTTAATTTAACCTGATAAAGCGCCACTGGGAGGATCATTATAGGTAAATTCAAAACCCAAGTAGCTGCAAAATGTAAATGTAATAAATAAAATGCTTAGGGGGTAGATTTCCCCATCACTGAAAACAGTAAAGAAGAAGTCTTAACCACCTACTTATCAGGAGTGTTAAAAGTATTGGGAGAGGATTGGCCTAGATAATTTTGTAGGGTTCTTACATTCCTAAAATTCTGGAATTGTGTATGTATTTGAATTTTTCTAATAACTGAGGTAAACAAGAGCTAGGATTTTCATTCCTATTTAACATTTTAAGAAAGAGTTCAATAGTAATATTGAAAGGCTCAAACTCTACAGTGGCAAAGCTAATATGCAGTTCTAATTCCTTATGTTTCGCAAAAAACATCATGTATCCCCTTTCTGCTTTGCCCAGCAAAAACTAACATACTCACTGTTCGACTAAAGGTACGAAAGAAAACACAATGCTTTTGAGGATAACCTATTCTATGTTTGTCCTCCCGAGGGACACATGTATTTTAAAAAGGAACACAGCAGCGTAAACTATACATACTGATAGATAAAATGTGGAAAGCAGTAAGGAAACACCATCTGTGGCGAAAAAGAAATCACCCAAAATTTAAAATGATTTTCTCTTTTACTTATAAATTCAAATTTAATAAAATAAAACAAAGTATGTTTAGCCACTTCAACTATAGATGCCATACACACACAACATATAATATATACATATATATATGTTTTGAAATGTTTTGATCATATATATGAAATGGTCAGATTCCTATTTGTATGTATTTACCTAAGGTTGCATATTTAAAACAGATACAAAAATATATATGCATATGTTATATATACTTTCATTATATGTCTCTATATAGATTTATTTATAAATTTATTATTTTCCTTCCCAAGATTCATATAACAATTTTATTTTCTTTTAAATATGTATTTATGGGGCGCCTGGGTGGCTCAGTGGGTTAAAGCCTCTGCTTTCGGCTCAGGTCATGATCTCAGGGTCCTGGGATCGAGGCCCGCATCGGGTTCCCTGCTCAGCGGGGAGCCTGCTTCCCCCTCTCTCTCTCTGCCTGCCTCTCTGCCTCCTTGTGATCTCTCTCCCTCTGTGAAATAAATAAATAAAATCTTTAAAAATAATAATAATAAATAAATAAATAAATAAATATGTATTTATGGTTTCAACATTAGCCTCTTTATCTTCACTAGAACAATGTCTTTTAATACATTTTTCTGAAGTAACTTTTCTTTCTTTCATGGTTTTGAAATACAAGGTTTATTCAATTTGACTATAATACTATTCCTAAAAAACTGTATCCCAAACTGAAACATGGAATTCCATAATAGTAGAATATATCATTTTTATATGCACCCCATAAGCATGTAACAATGATTTCTACAAGATAACTGCATAGTACTTTGTAAAAGTGAATTTGAAGACATGCTTAGAATGACACCAAATATCTCTAATTCTGAGGTAAGATTCTCATGAAGATATATCAAATCTGTCTTAATTTTTCTTTCCAATTTTTAAAAATTCTTGTTATATAACCTCTTTAAGCATCCAAAATAAGCATCGATTCGGGTAATTTGAGGCTATGGTGTATTCTATAAGCAGTGCTTTGTTCATTTAAATAAAGAGAGTCTTACATTATGGGAGAGTTTGTAAGAAATTCAATATAAGATGCTTATCTTTTTGGCAGATGTATTATTAGTACTGTTATTATTTTAAAACTTCTTCTGACATTTGGCCATTATGATATTTACGCATGCTAGACCACACCTTCTTGTTAGAACAGGAGAGGCTAATATTTGACATGTCACTCCTAAAACCAAACCCTCCTGCCATAGCCCTTGTTCACATTTCCAACTAAACTTAAACCTGAGCCTTTGCATGTCCACAGAAGTAGTGAGCACGGAAGAGGTATGCAAGGCACATCCATCACCTGAAGCATTTTCCACAAACATCGCTTCTCAGTCTCACTGCACACTGAATGGCAAGACAGAATCATCTAACAGTAAGCTCAGTAGCACTGAAGTGATCTTTTCTGCAACACATGAACCAGAATGCCAGCTGCATGTCCAAGCAGCTAATGTCATGTTGGAGAAGCTCTGAGCTAAGCTGGAAGTGAATGAAAATATTAGAGGACACAGTGAAACGTAACTGCAGAATACATGAGGCTCACCAGGATCTGTGAACACCCATGAACATGCACCCCTAGCAATTACTAGACACATTAGGGTCAATGGATCTCTCTTCAAAGATGTTAATTCTAGCAAGTTTCCGACCCAGGAAGCAACTTTACCCTGATCAACTCAAAACTAAGTCATGAAAGCTCAAACTTCGTCAACACAGTTTTTATCGCATGCTTTATTTTAATTATGCATATCACACATTGTTTTTATGTCTGATTCATACATTTGCATCATTAAAGTATGCTGACATTTCTACTGGATTTGAATAGCTTTTAATGACTTTAAACAAGTGAACAAAATCCATATTTCAGTGGGTTGGGTAAGTTCCACATCTAGATGAGAAGGTAGATATTTTGTCCAGCTATCTGTCTCCTTGTAAGAGGCTCAAAGGGGCTTTGGAAGCCACTTCAGGATATTTAACTTACTACCTTCCACCTACTATGCCAACCACTCAATTCTTTCTTGGGTATTCAGCAAAACAGTTAGTTGAACTAAGCAAATCTGCGTTCCATCTACAAGATGCCTAGAATAATTAGCTTGTAAGTTTACTCTATTTTCTAGCACTTTTCTTCTAAGTTTGCCACACTGAAATTTTGGAGCATCAGAATATATCAAAAACATAATTAAGGACAGAACTAGGCAACTACTATTGTTCACAATTAGGTAGAGAGTAATGCTATTCAGATTCTTAATTCTGTAACAGGTCTAAATATAACTAACTACCCCATTATAATTCAGGTATATTGTTAGTTGAAAAATAGCAAACATTTGATTCTTTTATTTATTTATTTATTTATTTTTTAAAGATTTTATTTATTTATTTCACAGAGGGAGAGAGATCACAAGGAGGCAGAGAGGCAGGCAGAGGGGAGAGGGGGAAGCAGGCTCCCCGCCGAGCAGGGAGCCCGATGCGGGCCTCGATCCCAGGACCCTGAGATCATGACCTGAGCCGAAAGCAGAGGCATTAACCCACTGAGCCACCCAGGTGCCCAAACATTTGATTCTTTAAATAGAAAGAAAATGTGTTATATTTCAAACAAAGTCCCCTTTGTAGAGTAGATAACAAGATACATAATTCAGACATCCAAATTTTACAAAATAATAAATTATGTATNTGATTCTTTAAATAGAAAGAAAATGTGTTATATTTCAAACAAAGGGGAGAGTAGATAACAAGATACATAATTCAGACATCCAAATTTTACAAAATAATAAATTATGTATCAGCAGCCAATGTAACTTTGAGCAGGGGCTGTTCAAAATTAAATTGATTGGTGCAAGTTAGGCCTAGCAGATTCTGAAAATTTCTGACATGAAACAGATTTTACAGACTGTTAGGATCCTTAGTTACATCTCCACAAAAAATGCCACTCTATGGACTTCTAAAGCAACTCAACCCTTCAGCAAGCTGTTCAATCAGATACAGAATATTACCCAAGGATCTGAAATGCTCATGACACCTTTGTCTTTCAAAGCAATAATGGAATAATTTTAATTTCTAGGTTCATTAAAAAATAGTCAGTTAAGAGATTCTATTAGCTGATCCCCAGCATATGACAAGTTAGAGGAATTAGTCTCAGGAAAAATTTAAAAACTCACTTTTCTTTTAGAGCTAATTTTAAAAATGCTGTCCTACATAATTCTTTAATCTCTATAGATCCTCATCTTGTTTTACTTCCTGAACAAAAAGAAAAAAATCCAGACTAGCAATTGAAGCCTCCATATAACAACTGAAATAGACTTATTAAAGAGAAACAGAACTCCAGACATGAATACCCAACTGCCTATTCACAACTTCATTCGGACACCTGATGGACACACTGAGAAGAATATATTGGAATGAGTGATCCCCATTCTAGCTGGTCCTCTCAGGATTTCTCTCAGCATGTGGTAACTTAGTTCCACCAGTTTCTCAATCCAAAAACCTCACAATTATCCATTTCTTACACACACCTCACATATAATCATCAGTCAGTCCAGTTAGCTCCAGCTTCAAGATATGTCAGGAACAGGATGACTTCTTACTGCTTCCAAAGGTATTTGTGCCCCAGAGTGGTGGTTCTCAGATGTTGGTGAGCTTCAGTATTTGCTGGAAAGCTTGTCACAATGCAGGTTTGGGCTCCACCTACTTCTAAGTTCTCTAATTCAGAAAGTCTGGGGTGGGACCTAAGTAATGTTCATGTTGCTCCAGGAAACACCCATGAGAATGATCAACCTGTACTAAGTCACCAATACTTCTTGCCTAGACTATTTCATAGACTCCTCTCTGGTTTCCCTTTCAACCCTTATTACCTTGAGGTTTTCCTCCTGCAAGTGTCACAGATGATCTGCTTTAAATCTAAGTCAAATTATGTCACTCCTCTTCTTAAAATCCAGTCATGGCTCCTATCTTAGCCAGAGAGGAAACAAGAGTCTCTATAATGACCTAAAAGACCTTAAAACATTGATATCCTCTTCTCCCTCTCTAAAGTCACTAACTCTTCTCCGATTGTACTGGAGAATGCACCATGAACATCTGAATGCCTTCCCACCTCAATGCTGTTTAAGTGGCTGTGGGTTCTGTCTGGACTACTCGCCTTCTATCTTGCAGCATGATTCATTCCTTCAAAATGTTCCAAAGGCACTTTATCAGAACCATTGTTTATTTCCTCTTAGTACTCACAGAAAACATAGGTAAGTTTAATAAATGTATTTACTTATTTTATATCTGTCTCCCACTGTGAAATTATAAGTAATCATAAGAGTGGAGATGTGGCCTATTTTATTTACCACTGGATTCTCAGCACGCAGTGACTGCTTACACATTATTGGGTCAATAAGTGAAAAAAATGAATGTAAGCCTAGAAAGGAGTGACAAATTAACATAAGATCATACGCTATGCTTTTGCATCAGGCACTACAGTAGACACTTACTGTATGACATCATTTATATCCTTACAAGGATTCTGTACTATAGCTGTTTTCATATATGGTAGTAAAATGACAAGAGAGGTTTTTATATGTAATAAGAAGGTGACAAGAAGGGGTTCAGAGAAGATTCATAACTAGATTGTACAGGTGTGAATGGATGTCTAGGAATCCAACTCAAATTTTTGTGAATCTGAGCTTAGCCTATGCTTTTGTCACTGAACCAGTTTAATCCATTTGCTAAATATTTTGAGTGCCAATTATATATATACCAATCTTTATCTAGGGAGAGGGTGCACTGGGATAATTTAAGATGAAGAAAAGGAAGGAAAGGAGGAAGGAAAGAAGGAAGAGCGGGCAAGCAGGAAGCAGTGCTGCAAAGAAGTCTCCATTTTATAGTCTGGTAGAGGCAAAAGACAATACAATCACCATATATTTTAATGTCTAGTTATAAGAGGAGATGAAGCAAATGGAATATTAGAATCCTAGGAAAGTTCAGTTTATAACAAAGAGCATCTTGCTGTAATCAGGAATTTAGACTGGACTTGTTATATTTCAGTTGCCTAGGAAACAGCTAAGAAGCTGAGTAGGTAGCACTGCCCATCAATGTGAAGCTCAGAATGAACATCTGACTGAGGGGTCCACATTTTGGACTTGTCACAGGATAGTTAGTCAATAACTTCATGACTATGAATGCTATTTCCAAAGTGTATACAGTGAGTTTCAGCAGGGGACCAAACATGACCGAGGGAGACTCTGGTATTAACAGGGTCCATGGAAAAGTGTTCTGTGAAGAATGGAATCCTTGATAGTATCAAAAATGCTGAGTGACTTGATATGATTAGACTTCAAGAAAATGTCTTTTTTTTTTTAATTTATTTTTAAGATTTTATTTATTTATTTGACACAGAGAGAGAGAGGTCAGATCACAAGTAGGCAGAGAGACAGGCAGAGAGAGGAGGAAGCAGGCTCCCCGCCGAGCAGGGAGCCCGATGCGGGCCTCGATCCCAGGACCCCGAGATCATGACCTGAGCCAAAGGCAGAGGCTTTAACCCACTGAGCCACCCAGGCACCCAAGAAAATGTCTTTTGACCTCAAAGGCACCAAAGTGGTTGGTGATCCCACTTTTTGGAGTTTTGTGGAGAAGGCGGCAGTTTGGAGAAGTTTGTGGAGTGAATGGAAGGGGAAGAATAGAGATACCATAAAATAGGTTATAAAGGGACAGCTGAGGGATGTGCTGGACAGGTCTTCCAGAAGCTTCACTGCAATGTGGAGAAAGAATTAGCATGGCTCTCCTAAGGAAACCTATACCTCTGTTTCACACAAATGCCATTCATTAAATGAAAAAATGAATAAACGTCTTTGAACACTTGTTCCCTATCAGGAATTATGTTAAGGTTCTCCCTTGCTCATGATCACCTGGGATTCTCACAACACCCCAACATGGACAGTCATCAAAACCATTAAATAACTTAATTGTGAAAACGTTTTTGTGTAAATTACTTTCCAGCGTGTCTATTTAACATACATTTCCAAACTCCTGCTCCATCAACTCCAAAATGACAGGATGGTTTAGCCCAATCCACGTCTCTACACCAGTTACACTCTTCTCTTGCCCCCTCACAGACCTTTCCTTGGTACTCACACTCAATCACTGACTAAATGCCCACTAAGTATAATGTTTAATCACCCGACTCTGACTGGAAAATTCTCTCATCACCTTGGATTAATTTTTTAAAGAAAAAAAAAAAGAGATTTGTTTCAGTCTCCCAGTCATTTAAACAAGTCCCCATTTTTGCTTCTAATAGTCATCGCTGCCTGCTTCAAAGGTTGAAATCAGATATTTCAATTTTAATGTTATGTTGGATTTATATAATACAGTTCTTTCAGAAAGCATAGTGACCTTTATCATCTGTCCTCAACCGTATCTGTGGAAGAACAGGCATTATTCTCATTTAAAGGCTGACAAACCCACTGTGCAGGTGGAGGGACTGTTTGACTATGTTCCCTCCCACTCTGGTTTAGCACTGAACTAACCACACATAAGTCTTTATAGAATGTACACTTCTTGGGAAAAAGAAGCATTCAAGCTATGATCTGGATCATTACTCTAACATAAACCACAAAATTAAATTCATATGGAAAGCAGAAGTCACTTTATTACGACTACTACCCATCACATAGCAAAATTAAAATAATGCAGTATTCATGTTTACTTAAATTCTGATTAACAATGCTTTGTTTTGTTTTAGTTTTTAAAGCAAAGTTTCTCAAACATAGTAATATCTCTCTATTACATTTTCACTTCAAAGATGACAACTACCTCATTCTGATTATATCTATTAATCCTAATTACCACAACCAAGTAATGGGAAAAAATANATCTCTATTACATTTTCACTTCAAAGATGACAGCTACCTCATTCTGATTATATCTATTAATCCTAATTACCACAACCAAGTAATGGGAAAAAATATATATATCAGGATTCCAAGAGGACTAAGAAAATGCCAACAGGAGGTAAGCCTATCTTTCTCCCATTAATTGATTTCCCAAAAATGACTTACTAATTACTGAGAGTAGAGCCATGACTTACAAGTTCAACTAATATGCTATAGCCCCTATCACTCCATGACTGAATCCCACTCATCATGCAAGGGCAATTTCATGTAACACCTTCCTAAACCCCACTAGACTCTGAGTTCTCAGGGAAAACTTAGCAGAAGTATGAATGAGTAAAAAAATTGAGGGAGTGATTACGATAGTCCTAGCATTATGGTAAGTACTTCAAGAGTATCATCTCAATTAATCATACAACCCACAGACGCTATAATCATCAACATCACCTACCGCAGAGCTTCTCCAATTGTTTTTTTTTTTTTTAAGATTTTATTTATTTATTTATTTCACAGAGGGAGAGAGATCACAAGGAGGCAGAGAGGCAGGCAGAGAGAGAGGGGGGAAGCAGGCTCCCCGCTGAGCAGGGAGCCCGATGCGGGCCTCGATCCCAGGACCCTGAGATCATGACCTGAGCTGAAAGCAGAGGCTTTAACCCACTGAGCCACCCAGGTGCCCGAGCTTCTCCAATTGTAAGGTGCAAAAAAAGTACCCCGAGGAGCTTGTTAAAAAGCAGAATCTGGATCTCCACCCCCCAGGACAAGGTCTGAGATTCTGTATTTTCAGCTAGTTCCTAGGTGACACCTACTGGGATCTCACTGAGGAAACCAAGGCTCAGAGAGCTGATGGAACTGGTACATCACTACACACCTGGCACAGATACTAGAATTCATTACCTAGTGTGGTTGCAAAGCCTGTGCTCTTAATCAGGGTTCAGAGAGCTACAGGATATAGGCAGCGCTGCGACACAGCCAGGCTAAGTGGGTTTAGTGTTGCCTGGGCTGTCCTCCTTCAAACTACTGAAAGCAAAGTTGGGCTGGTTGTGACCAAGACAATCAGCTCTGCAAGTCTCAAGTATTTACTTTCAATCTACTTTTTAGAGAAAGTACGCTGAGCTCTGCTCTTACTCATTTTACTATATTGTCATATATATTTTTGTTTTTAAATTCCCAGATCTGGGTGCATAGAGAGAACTGTGAAATAAATGTTTAGAATCCATTCAGTTTGCAATAATAGCTCCCATCACTGTGTATCATTACTTTTATAACTCTTACAATAAATTATATTCTATTTTGTGATGTATTTACATAATACCTGTATGATCCTACCTTTGAACACTGGTCTTTATAGTAGTACACTTGTCTAAGGGGTATTCCAGGTGAGCACTAGGGTACAAGAAGAAAACACTAGAATTTCTATTTGTATTTATTTTGTCTTATTCTTCTTTTATTTGGGTATGTTTTAGAATTATTCCTAATGCATATTACAGGGACCTTCACAGTACACACTGAAAAAGTCAATGACCCATATTTGTATGCTCCTTGTGTCCAGCAGAGAGGCCTTCCCATAAAAGGTACACAGTAAATCTGTACAAAGTACTCATTCATTTAGTAAAGAATTTTTCTTTAATTTTAAAATCCTAGATATGATTACTTTCATATGGTTTCAGAATCTGGGATAGAGGGCTACGGCCAGAAAATAAAAACTCATTTTTTAAGCACGGAGGAAAAATTCAATCTTACAGGAATATGCTATGGTACAGAGGATTATTCAAATAGGCTGGCATTCAGACCCAAAGATTCTATGAAAGACTCTATAATATTCTCTGAAAGATATATGGAAATTCAGGTCTTAAGAAGAAGGAAGTTTTGTAGGGGAGAAAGATTTAAGAGGAAACCAACCCTGTGGATTCCAAGGAGGGGAGAGAAAGGCCTGGGGGGCACAGAAGTTACAGAGAAGAAAGACCTTAAAGGTGATCCTAACAAAAAAGCACATCAGGCTGAAATCTCTGAAAGGCAGCAGTTAATCCTGCCTCCTTGCTGCTCAAAATCTTCCTGTTTGCCTCTGGTGGGAAAGCCTGGGCATTGAGCACGGGGGACTTCCCTTGAGCAGTTGTAACTTTCCGAGTGCCCGAGTCATCATTCTAAAACACCAGTTCTCACTGTAAACAACAGAAGATGGATCTGAGTCCAACCAGATTCTGATTCTTTACAAATTGTTTTTGGCATAAATCCCTTACATGGGCTTTTTTCTTCTCATTTGCCCCTCTCCCCTAGGATCAAATCACAAAACCAGACTAGCTAAAGGAGGCTCTGCTGGAAAAGGAAGTTCTGCTTCAGGACTCTTCCTCTGACCAAAATGTTCACTGGAGTGAGATGCAATGAAAAAGCTGTTAAGAAATTCTTGGTTTTTATTCTTGTGGTAACATGCTTAGCTGGCTGTGACTGAGTATCTACCGTGTGCTAAACACACTGCTAGATGCTAGCTACTATGTTCCCGCTTTTCCATTTGGCAGCAGTCTTGCGAGGCAGGGACTAAACCCACTGAAAGAATAATAGAAATGAACAGAAACCGGGATGGCCTCAAACTACATACAACGAAATACCAGTTGGTTTTGTTCTGATTTTAAAATTTCCAATCTGTTGTTGATCGTTACTTACCGCATACACCAAAAATAAAGTCCTAAACTACAAAATAAAGTGTAATATGCAAGCTTGATTTATTATTATTATTATTAGATTCAGTACACATGAAATTACTGCCAAAGAGTTTTGAAGTATTGATTCTTCAATTTTGTATTTATATTGCCTTAGCACGGTAACAGATATAATTGGCAGAAATGCACTGACCACACCTGGAGTAGTGCTCTCTATATCACTCAGATCTGAGAGCGGTGTTTGATACACTACCCCAACAAAGAATGTTTCCACCCTTAGCTCCTCTGGGTAACCTCTCTGTATCTTGTGATTCAGGCAAAATGGATTAACTCCAGGCTGACGTTCATAGGATTTACTGGATCTGAAGGTGAGCTCTACCACTCATCGACTGTGTAACCTGAGTCAAGTGCTTCACCCGCTCAGGTTCACCTTCCTTTCACTACAGAATTGGAACAATGATAGAACCAACTCCATAGTGCTACTTTGCGGCCTGACAGTCAATGCATGTAAAATGCTTAGAATACATTTTAGTCCATTGGAAACACTCAGATATGTGTTGTTGCTACTCTTAATAATAAAGATAGGGCACCTGGGTGGCTCAGTGGGTTAATGCCTCTGCTTTCGGCTCAGGTCATGATCTCAGGGTCCTGGGATCGAAGCCCGCATCGGGCTCCCTGCTCAGCGGGGAGCCTGCTTCCCCCTCTCTCTCTCTGCCTGCCTCTCTGCCTCCTTGTGATCTCTCTCCCTCTGTGAAATAAATAAATAAAATCTTTAAAGATTTTTTTTTTATTATTATTTATTTGACACACAGAGAGAGATCACAGAGAGGCAGAGAGGCAGGCAGAGAGAGAGGAGGAAGCAGGCTCCCCGCCGAGCAGGGAGCCCGATGCGGGCCTCGATCCCAGGACCCTGAGATCATGACCTGAGCCGAAAGCAGAGGCTTTAACCCACTGAGCCACCCAGGTGCNAATAATAAAGATAACTGCAGAAATACTTAAACATAACCACAGAATTACCTTTATCTCTGTTCTTCCTCGCCTGCCATTCCCCTGGCCAGAGTCCCTGCTGTGTGGCATATCAACACTATCTGGTGATCTTCCTCTTTCAGTCCCCACAATCTATATCCTTAAACATACCTGTGAGATTTTTTTCTAAAAATCCCACAATAAGGAAATGTCTATGGAATGTTTCATTTCAGTGACATTTCCTTTCCACCTCCCTCAGGGCAGGTGGCTCTCGTATAAGGCATTACTAACACGTTATTTTCTATAGCTCCAGGCCTTTGTGGATGAGGGCAGGGAAACCATGACCTCTTCACCCTCATCAGAAGAATCTAATATACCCTGAACTTGGAACTCAGTAAATACTTACTAAAGTCCTGACAAGCAGTCAAACCTGGAAATTTTAGCATAAACTATCTACAATACCTATTATGTAAGCTTGACAAAACTTATCAACAGCAATAATTCTTTTTACATTAGATGAACACAGACTGTTTCTTTGTCTCTGATGAACTATTAGCTTATGCAACAGTCATTTGGGAATCAAGGATTTCTTGAAATGTGACCTGACAATCAAATATTAATGGAAGATTACAATTGTTTTTACCTTCAAATAAAAAAGAAGATAGCCTACTTGTCAGTAATACTAAGATACAAGTGTTGTGTTGAAACAAGGGGATTAATCAGACATTCTTCATGAATTCTTCCAGCTCCAAAGATTTCAGGAAGTAGCTGAACCATTATTTTCAAACTGCATTGCCATCAGCTAATCAGCATCCATTTTGACAAGGCATGAGGTATGGTTCAAAGAGGAATTATTCTGAGATGTGAGAAAAAGTATTCTAAGTGCTTTCTTCATATCTTGGATCTACTTAACTATTTTATCACCATGTCAATCTGAAAGGATTTACCACATTAGTCATGCATTTTGTATATTTGCCATTAAAATTAAAAATAGGAGCACTTGACCATTTGGTCACTTGACATGGAAACAAATAAACATATAATATGAAAAAACAATATGTATTCCTTGGTATCATAGGAAAATATACCTCTCCTTCATTAGGTTAACTACTGTAAAGATGACTTAAGAGAGGGGCCATCAGGGCGCCTGGGTGGCTCAGTGGGTTAAAGCCGCTGCCTTCGGCTCAGGTCATGATCCCAGGGTCCTGGGATCAAGTCCCTCATAGGGCTCTCTGCTCAGCAGGGAGCCTGCTTCCTCCTCTCTCCTCTCTCTCTGCCTGCCTCTCTGCCTACTTGTAATCTCTCTCTCTGTGTCAAATGAATAAATAAAATCTTTAAAAAAAAATTAAAAAAAAAAAAGAGAGGGGCCATCAAGTTCCACTTTTGAACCCTTAAATCCTTCTTACAGGTCCTGCAGAAAAGGATATGACAGCAGGCACACTGAGGAAAATTTGATATCACAGTCTAAATTTAGTCAGACTTTAGCCAAGGTAGTACGATTCAGGAAAATAGCAATCCTTCATACAAAGAAACATATTTTAAAATCCTTCGAGCATCAGTATCCTTTCATGGAGTTTATAGACACATAGTCAGGGGAAATTTTACAACTCAGTTAACTTGAGGTTACAACTTTAGATCTGATATAATTAGGCAGATATATGAATGTATAGACAGCAACTTAAAAATATTTAAGGGTCCATGAGCTCCCGAACCTCACCTATGGTATATGACCTTCCCAGTTCTGCTGTGAAAGTTTGAAATAGCTAATGGAGTCTGAGGGGGAAGGGATTATACGTCTACACCACACCCTCCTACAAGAGATGCTACAGATTATTCCCATACATGAATCTCTCCTCAGTAGAAACTGAGCATCTTCCTGTCACCTCTTCCTCAGTAGAAACTGAGCATCTTCCTGAGCACCTTCCTGACTACCAGAGGGAGCAAATACTGAAACATAATGTGAATTCATCCATGAAAGGGGAAGACAGACTTCTTCTTTTCCTTGCAGTCGTCATGGTAACAGTGGGACTGAATTTAACATTTTACTCAAGCATGTTTTCTTCTGGTAGACAGTTCTCTGAGATTCAGATATAGTTAGTAAATATTAAATGTTATGACAAACCAGTGGTAATGCTATTGCAGTTTTAACATGACCAAATAGAATTCATTCCCACATGATTCTAACACTAACTTGACAAATAAGCTGATTTTAGAGGAATTTTCTTTAGTCACTAACTGGTACCAAAAATTATAAAATAAATGTCAAGAAAGTAAATATTGTGTGACTTTGAAATAGTGACTATTTTACAAACATATTGCAAAGGACCTAGCCTCATTAAGAGTCTTTTTTTTGTCCTATGGTTCCTTTTACGATACATCTTTTTCTCCTCAGTCTGGGGAACAGTAGTTTTTCATTTATTTCTTGGACACTGATCAGTCTAATGCAAAGACAGTAAGTCATTACAGCATCTCGATAATTGAGAAGAAAACAGAAAGAAAGTGGAGTAAAACATGTTTAGAAAGTAGAGGAAAGTATGTCTTCACCTCTGGAATGTCTAGAGTATGTTCTTCCTTAATAACAGGGACAGAACATGGAAGTTTTGTGCAGATGAAACTAGTTGGGTGTCCCAGTCTTGGATGTTTCTTTGAAAGGGGTTAAAAGTTATTCTAACAGTGACTTTTAAAAATACCACGTATGGGATGCCTGGGTGGCTCAGTTGGTTAAGCATCTGCTTTTGGCTCAGGTCATGATCCCAAGGTCCTGGGATTGAGTCCCACATTGGGCTCCTTGCTCAGCTTGGGAGCCTGCTTCTCCCTCTACCACTCTCTCTCTCTTTCTCCCCTTTCCCCCCTTCTCTCTGACAAAAAAATAAAATCTTAAAAATAAAAAAAAAATTTTAAATGTCACCTATTTCAGTTCTATCAGCTCTTTCCAGGCTCTTTTTATGACTGAAATAGTCTAACATGGAAAAGCATCGTAAAACCAAATGTTCATGCACAGAAAACTGGTGTAGGTAAGAATCAAACAAAACAAAGTCACCATCCCTTACTAAGCTTCACTCAAGTGGGGCCTGTAACTTTTATGCTCCTCACAATGGGAGGCTAAGTTTTTCAAATGAACACACAGTCACTATTTTCTTGTATGGAGAATGAACATTCTGTCTTCCCAAAGGGTCTCAAAAAGAAAACACTTAGCATTCTTGAAATGGAAGACTTGAACAATTCAAAAAAAAAAATTAAAGGAAAAAAAAAAAAGGTCATTTCAGTGACGTTAAACCAGTTGACCATTCATGAACCAGCTGTTATAGTAGAACTCTTCGAACATACATATATAAGTCAGTAGGCTTCTATCTATTGAATATACATAATTTCCATTAGCCTACCAGTATTTCTTAGTTCTTCCACTTAATCAATCATTTCAACTTGCATTCTCATAATACAAAAAAGAACTTATGAGCAACTGATTGTATCTAGACAGTCAAAAGCTGATCTCAAGGCACAAATTACTGTGATAAAAGAGAATGGACAGGGAGAGAAACCAGCTTGATGTCCATTATATTCCCACAGTGACTGGTTTGTTGCTTTGTTTACTTTCTTTTTTATTTTGTTATATGGCAATCTTCACTAAACCAAAGGAACAATCCTACTTAAAAAAGAGTTTAAGTCCTTACACTGGAAGAGTATTTATAAATGACTACATTTTTCTGTACTGTTAACTGTTAAAATACATGCTTTAGCAGAACACGATTTCTATGTTGAACGTTAATTTGGAATTAATGTAAATCTTCATTCCATAAGGGAAAAAGTTTCCGGCATTTGGAGTGTGGATTTGGACATAGTCAATAGCAGGTTACTTTCATTTTCCTCAGCTACCTGGAAGATTGCAAACATAATATAGTTTAGAAACTATTGTTCAGACAATTAGTCATTTCACAAATCATTTATTGATCAGTTAGTCTTTCTCAGGTCTTGGGTTACCCTTTGAGGATATAAATATTTTTTGAAGTATGAGGAACTATCCTCTTCTTCCTTCTTCTATACATTTCCCTAAAAAAAAAACTTAGCTCATCTTCCCAAAGGAAAGTACTATGGTTAATACACATTGTTTCACTCTTAGTATTACTTCTTCCTCCTTCTCTGTGAAAAAGTGAATTTTTAAATTGTTGTAAAGTACAAAGTACTTGGGATCTATTGGGCTATTTCACCTGTGGGGAAAATGTGGATCTTAAAAACCAGACAGAGGTTCTACTGTGCTGCTGTCATATTTTGCCAGCTTCTTGGATCTATAAAAGTACTTTGTTTGAAAGCTTTTCCCCATATATGAGTTATTGGCCAGTTGTTAATCATATTATCTAGACACAACATTGATAAAGTTGTACAATCAGAACACCACATTTTCCTGGCAACCCTGTGTGGACATATGGTCCATGGAGGGCCAATGAGAACTTTCCCTAAAAATTACATCTGGCCATGGGAAGAAACCCTATCCATTTACTCAAGGGGATAAATTGGGCATGTTGGATACTCCCCATTTTCCCTTGAGTACTAAATTCCCACCTTGATCTGTACCCTTGGAAGCTGAACTCTATGGCCTGCATCATGTGGATTCTCTTACATTCAGTTAGATCTGGCTCATGGGAGACACGTGAAGACTAACAGAGAAAGAAAGAAATTTTGGTGTATTTATTCCTTCAGTTCTTTCCCTCTGGGCTGCAGTTTGGTAGTAGCTGAGTTTTTCTACTGAAGGCCACAGTTCCTGTTGGGGGGCCCTCTCTTACAACTACAGTAATCACTGGTTAATAACTAACTGGTTAATAACTCATCCTTCTGCTTATTTCTTCAGCCTAAGAGTGCAAACATCCTCACCATCCCTGTAGCTCTCTCTAGACCTGCCTGAAACTTGCAAATATCTTCCATATTAATTCTCTTTGATCATCCCTTTGACTATGCTATTTTTTTTCTTGCTCACACACACACACACACACACACACACATATACACACAATGACACCATGAATGAGCCTTAGTCTGAATAAACCCCCTTAATCTGTGTTATAGAGAAAGCCTGCATTCAAACTAAAGTCCATTGAGAGAAGTCCAGCTAAGAAATAAAGAAAAAGATTAATACCTAAAAACCTACTTGGTTTTTGTTTGCTTTGTTCTATTTTAAGTCATGGCTACAGATATGCTTGAAGCCAGCAAAACCCTTGAGCATTCCAGTTACATGAATTAATACATCTCCATTTCCTTGGAGGTAGTTTTGACTGCATCTTTGATACTTGCAACTGAAAAGAGAGGTGTATTTTCTGTAGTGGAATACATGCAGTGCTGAGAACTTCACGTTCTACATCAGTAAAAATAATATGGTTTGTAGAGAAAAGTAGGTTTGAGAGAGCTTTCAAAACCTCCACGACTACAGCTCTGTATCTCACTCACTAGCTCAAGCAATCCTAATAAAAACACACTTTATTATTTTTTTAGACATACTACATTTCCAGGAAAATTAGCCACATTAAGCAATGTTGCATAAAACACATAACAGAGTATGTGGTCAAAAATAGTCCTTGCAGAAGATGATGAAATACATGGTGTCTTGGATAGAATAGTACTCCACAGTTTACTGCAACAAGCTCTATTAATATACTTTGTGTTTAACTACTATTACTTGATGGCAAAAATTCTTAATGGGCTGAGAGGGGAAAAAGTGTATAAATCAGTGTGACTTCCATATTGTACTGACATCATTATCCTATTTACAAATAACAAATGGGTTAATTCAAACTATAGAAGCATACACTGTCCCAGGATAGATGGTAGGCCTGTAAAACTATATATTTTTTCCTTTGCTCTGTTGTTCCACTGATTTTAAAAGATGTACATGTTGCATTTATTTTATCAGTAATTACTCTAAGTCTTCTAAGAACACATCTGAATGTCTTCCATTTCCATGCAATCTCCCAGTAGCAGATGATTTGTGATAAAGACTTCTTTCAGCATCCAGATTCAATATCTTTATATACTATGAATTAAAACATACCTAAAGTGTTCTTTTTTATAATACCCACATCATAGGGTGGCAGTTGTTCTGAATAGGCTAGATGTGGGTTAATTCCTCAGTATTTATATGATCAGTATTACATTGCAGTTTGACAGAGCAGGTATTTCAGGCAATAAATGGCACAAAACTGGTTGTTCACAAAACTAATTTCCTTTCCTTCTAGACACACAACTAAATTATGCCCCCAAGTTTATTTGCTATCAGGTATGGCCTTATCATTAAATTCCAGACAATGGACTTTAGGCATGAGTAGTACATTATCTTTCCAAACTTAACCATGGAGCTCCTTTCTGGTCTCCCATTTCTCTCTTCCCCTTGTCTCTTGGCTGCTTGCCAATCATCAGAGCACTCTTGGGAGTCATGCACTAAAAATGGGAGCCCCTCTGCCAGCTTAGACCCCTGAATGATTGGGGGTGTCAGAGGTTTCCACCTAATACAGACACCACTCTACAGGAAAAAGAAACAAACTTCCTTTGTGTTAAGTCACAGAGCCTTCCAGATTCATCTATGATAGCAGCTTGTGTGGTTTTAACTAACATGTAGAGCTTCTGTTGGTCATCATCTAGGTTCTTACTCAAAAACTATAGACCCAGATAGATGGGGGGAAAGAGGTTTTGTTGTTGTTGTTTTTTTTTTAATTTTTTGGTTACTTTGCATGTAATCCAGCACTAAAGTATATAAGGAACAATTTGGGGGGTGTTCCAGCAGGAATTTTCACCTATATACTAACCAGTTTCTATTTTCAGTTGATAATGTTTTAAGACAGTTTTGGCTTCAAGGATTAAACACCAATCAAAATTACTTCACAAGGAAAGGAATTATTTTAAGGTATAGAGTCTTACTGAATTCATGGAAAACGAATTGTGTGCAAAGAAGTTAAGATATGTCAAGAACTGAGGAACCTACTGCCTTTGAGGTATAGCTAGTATTGTGTTTCTGCTCTTTCTACATGTTCATCTCATCCTTTAACAACCAGCTATTAGACTCATGGTCTAATACTTACTCATTAGACTCATGGTCCAACATGGCCACCAACCCAGCATTTACCAACATAGCTCAATAGTCTCTGAGTTCTTGACAGAATTCTTGACAGAAGGCAAGTGAATGGATACGAATGGAGCTGATAAAATAATTGATCATTCAGAGAATCTTGCATAACACACCTTAATTAAGTCTTAACTGTCCTTAGATTAGTAATGTGTTACTCTCTAGACTAATTAGTCCTGACCAAAGAGTTTTGGGTTACAAGATCCATACTCTTGCATCAGGGAGTAGATTTAAGAAAGACTACAGCAAACATGTTTAGAACAAAATGGCAGCCAGATGAAGTAACTGTGTTACTTTGTGAGGGGAGGCAGGAATCAAATGTTTCCAAGTACTCTTTCCTCAGTATGACCTTCTGGTGTTTATCATGGTTCTCCAAAACACAAGTAGGAAACAGATGACCTCTCAGGCAATTGTTATATCTTTCAATTATGACTGTTAGTATAGTTCTTCTAGTGATATTGTCAACCATGAATTATCTCTCTTATAGAACTATTTCTCTTTAGAAATATCTAGGAAGAGGCACAGATAAAATAAATACTTTTTTTGAAATTCAATCTCTTATGCACCATATTTGACAGAAATTACCCAGATTTTTTTAGTTTGTTGATGACAACCGTCTACGGTTGATATAGATTGTCTCAATTTTTGTGAATCTGTAATTTAACTGAATTTAGATGTGAAAAGATGAGAATAGACAAGTATGCTAAAAGTCAACTTTTTACTTAGTATTGTCCATTATTCATTATCAATACCAAATAATGGGCTGACCCATTATCTAGGGCACATTTGTTCAAATGGCAAACACCCTGGATTGATTGCACAATTAAAGATACTGAATTATAGAAACCTTATCTGATATTTCTTTGTACTGATTCTAAAACTGTACTGATTAGCTTAATGTTGTATATATAATAGGTACTCTGTTTCCTTTTTTTTTTTTAGATTTATTTATTTATTTTGAGAGAGATAGTGTGTGTGTGTGTAAGCGGGAGGGGCAGAGGGAGAAGGAGAGAGAATCTCAAGGCAACTCTACACTGAGCAGCCTGGTGTAGGGCTCCATCTCGTGACACTAAGATCATGACTTGAGCCAAAACCAAGTGCTTAACTGAATGTGCCACCCAGGTGCCCCATAGGTAATCTATTTCTTAATTTATTTTGATTCTCTCTTCTTAGAATGAAATTCCCTCTTTTTTGGGGGGGTCTTCATTTCTTCCTTAATTTGTGGATGGGTGCTCTCAAATTTAATCCACAGCCCTACACTCCCCGCCTAAAATTCTACAGTATCTCTTTCACGTCCACTGAACAGAAACTCTTTAGTATAATGTCCCCCATCCATTAACCAACCCATCTCCTGAGTCCCATTCCTTTCTCCCTCATCTCCTAAGATCCCTGTACTCTGAACAACTCCGGACGTTTGATTCTCATGATTCTCACCATGTTTTTTTGTTTTTTTAACATTTTATTTACTTATTTGTCAGAGAGAGAGAGAGCACAAGCAGGCAGAGTGGCAGGCAGAGGCAGAGGGAGAAGCAGGCTCCCTGCCAAGCAAGGAGCCCAATGTGGGACTTGATCCCAGGACCCTGGGATCTGACCTGAGCAGAAGGCAGCTGCTTAATCAACTGAGCCACCCAGGCGTCCCATGATTCTCACCATGTTAATATCTCTAAGAGTTCCCACACCATTCTCCTTCCTGCAAGACCCTTTAGCTGAATAGATAATAATACTGGAAAATCTGCTATTTTGTATTTAAAAAGGCTGAAGTTAAATCCCAGCTCTTACATTTACTCTCACTTTGACAAGAAAGATAATTTCCTTGTGCTTCCACTGCCTTGCTTTAAAATTCAATGATAAAAACAATTTTGCTGGGTTGACTTTTTGGGGAGGGAGTATTAAATGAGAACATATATGCAAACTGCTCAATAATGTTAGTTCCTGCTCCTCTCTTTCTGTGTCAAGTCTGGCTTATCCCATCTAGCACACAGATCAAATGCCACTATTTCTCATTAAATCTATGCTTAATCATTTTCTTCACTGAGTGTCTAATCCATGTCCATGCCTGGCTGTTTCAGTAAAGAAAGGTTGAGATATAAAACGTTTATTCTTTTTTATCACAGTTCCCAAGTCTCAGTTGGGAGGTTTTACAGTACAGTGGCTAACGATGATCAGCTCCAAGTTTGAATTCCAGCTTATTCTCTGTGGAAACTTAGACAAGTTAGCTAACATCTCTTTTATATTCAGTAAATGAGGTTATGCTAGTAACCTACCTCATCCATATTCTATGAAGATTAAATGAGTTTATATATGTTATAAACATATATGCTTATGTGTTATAAACATATGTGTTTATATATGTTACAAACATATGTTATATATGAGTTTATATGTTATAAAATTAGAACAGTATATAATATATAGTGAATCCTCAAAAATGCTGGCTACTATTATTTTTACTATTATTTAATATTATATTGCCATGTTTCATAACCAATAGTCACTCTGCAAGTACCTAAAAACAATTCAATCAATATAAAAGCGACACATCCACATTATGTGGAATTTTCAAGCACAGCCTTACGCGATTTATCTTACCCCAAATCCTAACATGAGGGATGTGCTTTTCAGGAGTCTTCCCTGCATATAAATCTTAATATTTTTATGAAAGCGTGTCACGAAATGCCTGTACTAACACGACAGTGAATTCTAAATAAAGCTTAAAGGGCATTATATTACATTCACAGAAATAGCTTCGGAGAAGGCTTATGGATTCAATGGCAATGTATTCTATAAATCAGTCACCCAGTATGACAGTAGGCATGTGAAAGGGGATGATACATCTCATGTGAGACAGGAAAATTGCTTGAGAGGTAAACAATGATATGCCTTATAAATATAAACATATGCTTCAAAGACACTGCCTTTATCTTTCCTCGTAACATTTTTTTTCTTTCCTACCTTTCACAATAAAAATAAGGCCATTTCTTCCTTTATAGACACAGGGAAACATCTAGGCAGTAAATGGAATAAGCATATTATTTTTATTTGACATGATTAATCCAGAAAGCCATTTGAGTTGCTGTAATGTTGGTGGCTATATCAAATAAACACCAAAACTGGAGTGGCTTAACACAACAAAGGTTTATTTATCATTCTTCTAACAGCTTTTTAAGGATGTTCCTGATTCATAGGCAGCTTTCCTCTCCAAAGGGATTCCTTCCATTCTGTACACTGGTGACTCCTATAGCCCAAGATTCCTCTGTGCCTCACTCAATGAGGAGAGGAAAGTAGAAAAGGCACATTGGTGTCTCACCATCTTGTCCCTACAATGATATATCCTTTCTGCTCTTAGGCAGTTAGCAAAAACTAGTCATACAGTCCCACCCAAAGGCAAAGTTGCTGTCATGGTGGTGGTGGTAACTATTAAGTTAGTACCCTACTAGACAGCCATTTCCAAGGGCTTTATACCAAACTACAGCAAAGAAAGCCTGAATCTTGGTAAACACTGGTCTCTCTGCCACAATTACACTTGAAATTATGAACCTAAGGACCTTGCCAATCATCTTAAGGCATTTACACTAAAAGACAGAAATAAAGGCCAACTGGAAGGAACCCCTTAAAAAACTTTGATCCACCTTCTTAAAAGTTCATTTTCCACCTTCTGGTTCCTCATTCAATTACAGAATCCAGGGAGGGAACTGAGACTAAATTTCTCTAAGCATATACACTTTCTACCCCCTTCTAAGAATGGAAGAATAAACTACTTTTGGAAGATTTAAGTTTCCTTTCAAGAATTCTAGGAATCTGGGACACCTATGTGGCTCAGTAGGTTAAGCCTCTGCCTTCGGCTCAGGTCATGATCCCAGGGTTCTGGGATCAAGTCCCACATTGGGCTCCTTGCTCAGCAGGGAGCCTGCTTCTCCCTCTGCCTCTGCCTGCCTCTCTGCCTACTTGTGATCTCTCTCTCTGATAAATAAATAAAATCTTTAAAAAAAAAAAAGAATTCTAGCAATCTTCTGGGGAAAATTTAGGACTACTAATGATCAACAGAGCTAATATAGACATATCTCTTGGTCTTTGGAGATGTTCTTTTTCTTATCTTACAGAAAGATAAAGATTAAATAGGAGCTTTTCTAAAGACCTTTCCAGTTATAAAAATCTGTGAATTAAATAATGCAGGGAATGAAGGAGAAAGAGAAATAGTGTAAAAAGAGGAATTATATACTGGCTCTTTAGATCCTGTGCACTAGCATGAAAATTTTTGCTTTGAAACAATAAAAAAATAAAACTGTCTCTCAGTCCTATGTGGATTCACTTTGTTCTATTTAAAATAGATATTATTAAAACACTATTAATTAAAGACAAAAATCTAACCAAATAAATGATCGAAATTTCAGTGCGACTGCCACCTAGAATCATAAACACATGAAAAACAAAACAACAAAAAAGTCACTGAAACAAAGTTGAGCCAACTCTTTCTAAACCTATATTTTAATAGTAATCAATGTGATATTCCAAACTAACCAATTAACATGGAACAGAAAGCTTTAATATAATGTTTGTGTTGAACACTTTCCAATTGTAAAATGCATAAACATAAATATGCAAGTAGAAAATTATTTAGTTCATACTTTCTAGAATTTGTTTACGGACTTTCGTAGAGCTATTACCTAGATCTCTGAGTAGCCTAAAGAAAGAAAATTTGATATGATCAATCATCTCACAAAAAGCCAAAAATCTCAACTTCTGAATTTCGATAAAATGGTATCTGAATTTACAAAATGCAGAATGCTTCACTTGCTTATTCTCATAGAAGTTAAAGTCAGAGTGATTCACACAATTCAAATGAGGCTATCACAATATCCCCAGGAAATTTAATTAAGTCACAGAGGGGGCACTGACCAAATACTAATGGAATGTCTAAGAACTAAAAGTCATATATTATATAAAACATAGCCTATCTAGATACTTGATGAATCCATGGCATTACTATGTGTCATTCATTTGCCTATGTAGGTCAATTGACTAACAAGATATTAAGCAATAAAGTATGCAGTAGAGATAGAAGTGACCTAACTCATGACACAGTGAACCATTAAACTACATACTACAACACTACCCATTCTAAAATCTTATTGAGCCTCAATTTCTCCATCTGGAAAATTCAAATTGGAAAAGATTTTAGAGATCAGTTCATCTAATCAAACATCCAAGTATTCTAAAGCAGATATGCTGTGGGTTATACATTCTTTTGAAACATATTTTTTTCTTCAAAATGCAATGACTTACCACAACTCAATTATGAAAAAGAAAATGTTTGATTTACTAGAAAGGAAGCTCTTGGGTATTTTTATCTGCAAGGTGGATCAGAATTAAATGTTTAGGGAAAAGGTTATTAAATATATTTAAAAAAATAGTAAAGTAAAATCTAAAGAGGACAATTTAAATGACCCATATTCCTATAACCAGAGATAACCACTGTATTACCTCTGTACTATACTAATTTAAAATAAGTTACCTGAAATGAAGGATCATTTATAAACAAAAGATATGTATAAATACAGGGGTAAAAAGACTTCAGAGGTAATACTCACAACTATTGTTAATTCAATGAACCTTCCCAACATTCCCTTAAGTGACTGAGAAACCTTTATTTGCATAGAAACACAACCCATATGTTAATTGAAAATCATTCCAATCTACCAATTCAAACAAGTTTCCTAGGGATCTATCACTGACAACACTTACTTTGTCAGGCTAGCTTTTCACACCAAATAGTTTTAAAATGAACTTAACTGAATTTCTTTTAATATTTTCATTAATTTGCACATTTACACAGGCTCTCCCTACAAATTCCAAGTTAGCAAGTTTAATTGTACTGCAGAATGACTTAGAAAATTTAATCAGTTAAGAAAAAAAATCCATTTTTAAAACCTTAAACAAGGACATCTATGAGGTCTACAGTAAAAATCAAGCACTAAATTATATTAATGTAATATAATAATTCAAATTCAAGTTAATATTATGATGAAATATAATACTAATTTTAGGAGGAAAATCATTAAGATCTTTGTCTCTTTGTTGTCCCACTATTTGAAAACAGACATGAAATTTTCAGTAAATTTGGATTATATATCTAATAAATATAGGTAATGTGGTACACAAAAAGTTTCCTTTGAGGACCCCATTATGAGTGATAAACAGACCTCAAAGAAATAAGCTGTCATCTTCCACAGCAATTTCAAAAACCGATAAACTACCCGGCTGCTTCCCACTTGAATAGCTGAAAACACTTGTTCTGAGCTGAGTATCAGAGGGGATTGATGATTCTCCTGATCAACAATGAATGAACCATGAAAATATACATATACATATATATATATGCCACATACATCTTTACGTTCTTGATTTGAATGCACAAGAGAGACAATGTAGCACGAATTCAACAAAATGGTTCACCACCTATAAAAGAAATGATCTGAGTAAAGATGCACCCAGCTTGTTTGGCTACCTAAGACTGGTTACTGATTTTAAAAAACAGTTTTGAGAAATAGCTAATGACAAGTAATAAGTTTCACCAGCTGACAGAAAGAAAGAAAGAAAGAAAGAAAGAAAGAAAGAAAGAAAGAAAGAAAAAGAAAGAGAAAGACTATCCTAATATATTGCTTGATAAATTAACTAGAACCCTAGAGAATGAAGTAAAACATCATTCAAAGACTATAGATTTGTTATTTGGTCCAAATAAAAAATAAACAAACAAACAAACCCCAAACAAACAGACAGAAAAAGACAAAAAAAGATATAAAACCAATAAATTAATTTCTACGTTAGGGTCACAATAGGATAACAGAGGCCCGATTATAGTTTATATATTCACTTTAAACATAGGAAAAGTAGAATACGTATATAATTCTTATAAATATATATGAATACATATATATGTAATACACATGTGTACATCTATATAATATGTATATCTTTTCAGACATTAAATACAGGCGGGAAGAGGACAGTGATCCCTGAGAGATGGAAAACAGATGAGCCCTATAATCACCACAGCTTGTTTTCTCAACAGAGATTCTAAGATATAGCATATGGAGGAGTAATCTAAACAGAACCTGGTGGGTTTCCTGAGTTGAAGAGTGAGACTTTGAGCTTCAGGGAGCCCAAGATGGCTAGAAATTCAAGAAGAGAAGGGAGGAGTTGGCACAAAGAGAAGGGAGATGCACAGAGAGGCAAGTAGCTGACAAAGACAAAGGAGTCCCCTTGAGTCTTGGGCCAAATAATGATCCATGCATGAGTGTATGGAAATTAACAAGATTGTGGAAAGTACCACAGGGAAAGACTATATGGGACAATATTCCAAGTTTACAGTAGGACTGAGGTTGTGTTCCCTTCTGCACAGGGCATCAAGTAGCATCCTCAGAAAGGTACTGCTTTAGTCATAGGGCCAAATTAGCCCTAGTCTAAAGGCTACACAGGATCTGACCTAACAAAGTTTAAAAGCAAACCTTAAAAGAATAAAACTACGTTTCAAGTAACTTAACGGTGCACTAGAACAAAATCCTACCGTAATGAAAAGGCTACAACAAACCCAGTGACCAACAAAGTAAAATACACAGTGCCAAGCATCCAATCAAAACTGAAAACAACAAACAAACAACAACAACAAAAAAAAAAACAAGGAAAGTTGACCAAAACTAGGAGGAAAAACCTCAACAGAAACAAATTTAGAACTGATGGATCTAGAAGACAGGGAGGGACTTGTTATAAAGACAAGGGAGTATGTATTATACATATTCTCCACATATTCACAAAGATAGAGGAAAGAATGCCCATGAGATGAAAGAAATGGAATTATATGAAAAACATCTAAATGGGACTTCTATAGATAAAAAATATAATATCTAAAATGAAAACTACACTGGATGGAATTAAAAGTATATGAGGAGTTTAATGAAAATAAACACATTATAATAAAAACTATCCAAGATTAAATAGGGAAGGAAAAAAAGATTTGAAAAAAGCAGACAGTTTATAAGTGAGCTGTGAGAAAAGTACCAAGCAATCTAACATGGTGGTTATTAGAGTCTCATAAAGAGGTTTGTTTGGTTTTTGTTTATTTGCTTTTTGCTTGGACCAAATACAAATCTATAGTCTAAAATGATGTGTTTCCCCGTCTCAGGAGGAGCACGGCAAGGGAAAAAAAATTGATAAAAATGATAAAATTTTTTTAAGTTTGATAAAAACTATAAAATAGAAATAAAAAAAACTGGGGCACCTGGGTGGCTCAGCGGGTTAAAGCCTCTGCCTTCAGCTCAGGTCATGATCTCAGGGTCCTGGGATGGAGCCCCGCATTGGAGCTCCCTACTCAGCGGGGAGCCTGCTTCTTCTCTCTGCCTGCCTCTCTGCCTACTTGTAATCTCTGTGTGTCAAATAAATAAATAAAATCTTAAAAAAAAAAAAGAAAAAAAAAACTTTATGCAAAGGAGAACGAACAAAAAGAAAAAAGAGGCACATCCTCAGCAAATTGCTGGAACTACTGACTGATAAATTTTAAACCAGCAAAAGAAAAAAATATGTACAGAGAAACAAAAATAATAATGATAGTAGATTTCTCTTCAGAAACAGTGTAAACAGATGGTTACTGAGTGAAATCTTTAAAGCACATAAATAGTGTGTGTTGGGGGGAAAGCAGAGATTTATACCCAGCAAAAATATCTTTCAAAACTAAAGGTGAAACAAAGATTTTTTTAAACATACTGAATTTGAGATTTAATCCCCCAAATCTAAACTTCAAAAACTCTTAGTCAGTAACCTAGACAGAAGAAAAATGAGACCAAATGGAAATCTGGATATATACTAAGTAATAAAGAGCACCAGTAGATGTAAGAGAAAATATAAAAGGATTGTTTTTTCATTGTTTAAACTTCTTTAAAAATTGTAATTATATGGTTAATGCAAAATGACAAGTCTCAATATATTTGAAAAGATGAAAGTCATACAAAAAATGCAAATATATAAGAAATTGGAACAAAAAACAAAGATAAATGAAAAATACTGAAATATTTAGAAATTAAACAGCACATTATAAAAAGATACTAAAGCCAACCAAGATATCACAAGGAGAATTATAAAATTCCTTCAATTAAATGAAAGTAAAACTGCTGTACTTACAATTTGCTGGATACATGCAAACTAATGAATGCATAGAGGGAAATTTTATAGCACTAAACACTTACTTTAGAAAAGAAGAAAAGTATCAAATATGGCATTTAAGTTTCAATCAGAAGAAACTAAAAAAATTAATAAATAACAAATTAAAATTAACCCTTTCTCCTCAAAAAAGTAGGAAGAAAATAACAAAATAAAAGCTGAAATCAATAAATTTAAAGAGAGAAAATTAATGAAACTAAAGACTTGGTCACTGAGAAGGTAAAACTGATAAACCCTTAGTCAAATGAACAGGGGAAAAAAAAGACAAAAATTACCAATATTAGGAATCAAACAGATGATGTCAGTACAGATTCCACAGACATTAAAAGAGCAATGACATATGCACAAAACCCACTTAACTTTAAGAGTTTAATGCTTTATGAATTTAATCTTATTAAAATAATTGTAAGAAGGATATATTAACAACTTTATGCCAATAGCTTGGAAAACTTAGATTAAATGGACAAATTCCTTAAAGAACCCAAACCACCAAAACTCACTCAAGAAGAAATAAACAGGGCACCTGGGTGGCTCCGTGGATTAAAGCCTCTGCCTTCAGCTCAGGTCATGATCTCAGGGTCCTGGGATCAAGGCCTGCATCTGGCTCCATGCTCAGCAGGGAGCCTGCTTCCTCCTCTCTCTGCCTGCCTCTCTGCCTACTTGTGATGTCTCTCTCTCTGTCAAATAAATAAATAAAATCTTTTTAAAAAGAAGAAATAAACAATCTGAATATTTCTCCATATAAAAAAGAAAGAAACCTACCCTCAGCCAGTTTCCAGTTCCACATGTAAGGAACCTAGAAGTCACTAATCTATCTTAACCAGCAAAAAGCCTGAACAGGCTATCAATCTGCAATTCTCCTCGGGTCCTTAAGAGAAAGAAGGACAATCAAGTCCCAAGGCCCCCAAGATTAGAGAGACAGACAACCAACACAGATAGTCATGACTTACCAGGAGCAGAAACTCATAAAATGAAACCCCGGCGGAGAACTTGGGCCAGGGTAGGAAAACCTACACTGCAGCTGAAGAATTGCTGGAATATCACTGTAAAGAACTCAGAAATAAAAGCTCTAGGAAACCCAGGGACAAGGAAGAGGAAGCCCACAATATTGTGAGACTTACCTCTTGGAGCTTCACTAGGTTAAAACCAGTAAATGCCACCACTGTAAATATCAATAGAAGAAAAAAAAATCCCCTAGTAATTCCAGCAGGGAGAGGAGGAAAGGAGCCACTTTGAAATCTACCAGAGCACTCTTCTTAACAAGGCCCGCACTCCAGGGGAAACTAATTAACCACAGCCTGACCTGCCAGGGGTATTATCAAAGCCTAATTCACCTGGGAGAAGGGAAATAACCAAATCCAGCCCTTTCTAGCCATTGTGTCCCACCTAAAGAAGAGAAGAAAAAGAGAAAAAAATAAACAAACAAAAAAGAGAACTGAGCAGAGAACTGAGAATTCTTGTAAAGCTCACAGTCCAGAGTTGGAGGCTCACCAAAATAATGAGATCTAATGTATCACTGGAAAGAAAGAAAGATATCCTACCATTTGCTACCATATGGATGGAACCTGAGGGCATCATACTAAGTGAAATCAGCTAGACAAAGACAAATACTGGGTGGTCTCATTCATGGTGTCACCTTCATGTGGACTCTGAAACAACAACAACAACAAGAACTCAAGCTCAAAGAGCACAGAAAGTAGAAAAGTGCTTACTCTAGGGGCTGGAGGGTGGGGGGAAAGGGAGAGGTTCGTAAAAGGATATCAACTTTCAACTACAGAATGAATAAGGTCAGAGGATCTTATCTAAAACATGGTGACAATAGTTAATAACACTGTATTTTATTATCGAAATTTGCTGGGAGAATAGAATTTAAATGTTCTCACATACACACACACACCCATCCCCAAAGGTAAATATACGAGATAATGGGATGTGTTAAACGGAAGGGGAAAATCCATTCACATTGTATACATATGTCAACACGATGTATATTTTAAATATTTTACAATTTTACTTGCTAATTATACCTCAATAAAGCTGAAATTATAAAAATAGAATAAAATAAACCTGATTAAAAAATGAGCCAAAGACCTTAGCACATATCCCCCAAGAGAAGATCTACAGATGGCAAATAAGCCTATGAAACGATGTTCCACATCATATGTCATCAGGGAAGTGCAAATTAATACAACAATGAATATCACTACACACCTATTAGCATGGGTCCCAAACCTGGAACAATGACACCACCAAATGCTGGTAAGGATGAACAGGAACTTTCATTCATTACTGGTGAAAATGCAAAATGATAGGGATACTTTGGCAGGCAGTTTGGTGGTTTCCTAGAAAAGTGAACTCTGCCATGTGACTGATGGTGAGCAATGAGTAACATACAGAATTGTGGAATCATATTATACACCAGAAACTAATGCTTGTTAATGCTGTATGCTAACTATACTTCAATAAACAAAAAAAAAAAGGAAAGAAAAAACCAAAAAACTAAACATACTCTTACCATAGGATCCAGTA
The DNA here is from genome assembly GCA_002007465.1 of Ailurus styani. Classification (NCBI taxonomy): domain Eukaryota; kingdom Metazoa; phylum Chordata; class Mammalia; order Carnivora; family Ailuridae; genus Ailurus; species Ailurus styani. Next base: position 184,740 of record LNAC01000732.1, read on the forward strand.
ATTGCATGCACTTCTTGGTATTTACACAAAAAAAGCTGAAAATTTACTTCCACATAAAATCCTGAACAAGGGCATTTATAACAGTTTTATCCATCATTCCCCAAAACTGGAAGCTGCCAAGATATGCTTGAGTAGGTGAATGGAGAAATAAATTGTGGTACATTCAGACAATAGAATATTATTCAACTCTAATACAAATGAGCTATCGGGCCATGATAAGATATGGATAAACTTTACATGCATATTACTAAATGAAAGAAGCAATCTTAAAAGGCTACATACTATGTAATTCCCACTATATGGCATTCTGGAAAAGATGAAACTACGGAAAGAGTAAAAAGATATATGAATGGAAAATAAGCACATGGAAAGATTCTTAATATTGTGAAAACTTAGGAAAATGCAAATTAAAATCACAATGAAGTACCACCACACACCAAATTGAATGACTAAAATTAAAAAGAGAAAAAGCAAGTGTCATTGAAGATATGGAGTAATTATACTCTTATATAACACTGGCTGGAATATAAAATGGTATTGCCACTTGGAAAAGCAGGTTAGCAGTTTCTGGAATGTCTGGGTGGCTCACTTGGTTAAGTGTCTGCCTTTGTTTGGCCCAGGTCATGATCGCAGAGTCCTGGGATCAAGTCCCACATCAGGCTCCTTGCTCCACCGGCAGTTTGCTTCTCCCTCTGGCTCTCCCTCTGCTCATATGTGTGCGCTCTCTCTCTCTCTCTCACTCTCTGACAATAAATAAATAAAATCTTAAAAAAAAAAAAGGAAAAGCAGTGTAGCAGTTTCTTATAAAATTAAACATGCATGTAACATAAAACCCAGCAAAACACTGCTAGGTATTCACCCAAGAAATTAAGACATGTGTCCACTGAAAGACCTGTTCAAAAGTGTTTATTCTTAATAGCCGCAAACTAGAAAGAACATAAATACCCATCAACTAGGGGATATACAAATAGTGGTGTATCTAAACTACTCAGTGATATAAAGAAATAATCTTCTGATATTTGCAATAACAAGAATGAATGCCCAAAGCATTAAACTGAAGGAAAGAAACCAGACACAAAGATTACCTACTGTTTGTTAAAAGGCAATAGAAAGCAAAGCAGTGGTTACAAGGTCTATGGAGGCAGAAGAAGACTGAATTCAAAGGGAGTACAACATAAAGAAATTTGGGGGATGATAGAGAAGTTCAATATTTTGTTTGTGGTGGTGATTTAAGTTTTCAAAACTTATAGAATTGTACATGTATGTTGGTGAATTTTATCTCTAAATTATACTTCAGTTAAATTAAAAATAGAAAAAATATCTAAAAGTTAATTTTTCTTAAATGCTTAGATTTGGGTAATTCTCAAAGAGTCCCATGCACAGAATAGTACAGGGAATTTTTTTGATATTATTGTTAATATAAAACTGAACAGGATAGTTAAATAGTTTAGACCAGCGCAGTATCTCTTAGGGAATGATGTTCCCAGATTAAAAATCAAGATAATGAAACTCAAAGACAATCATTCATTCATAAAACATTTTTGGTCCAAATATCATGTTACTTCTTTGTAATCTGAAAGCTCCAAAAGTAGGGGCGCCTGCGTGGCTCAGTGGGTTAAAGCCTCTGCCTCCGGCTCAGGTCAATGATCTCAGGGTCCTGGGATCGAGCCCCACATCGGGCTCTCTGCTCGGCAGGGAGCCTGCTTCCCCCTCTCTCTCTGCCTGCCTCTCTGCCTACTTGTGATCTCTCTCTCTCTGTGTCAAATAAATAAAATCTTAAAAAAAAAAAAAAAAAGAAAGGAAGAAAGCTCCAAAAGTAGACCCCTGGAGCAAAGTGTGAGAAAAAGAGAATTTCTAAAGCAATGAGATGACTTTGCTAACATGATTTATTAATTTATAGGTTAAAACTGACTGTGCTTATATGAAGAGAGGGAGGGTTGGTATCGTTTTGCCTTCTGGCACAAAGAATTAAAAATTAATTCACATAAATATCTTTTACAGCTTAGCAAGTTAATTAGATCAGATTTATTTAGTTTCTAAACTATTAAATAAAGTTGCCCATTGATGTAGAGATTACAGTTGATCTGACAGGTCAGGATCTCTTTCTGTTTTCATTATCTACATTGAATCCTTCTAAAAATGTTGTTCCGGTTGAAATCAATAGAAACTATTGCAAAATACAAGAAATCCTCTTGACCTTAAAAGGCATTTTAAATTGCTGACTTCATTTGAATCTCTAAAAAACTGAAACCAACCTTTTAAATTACAGGCACAGGGAGGGCAAAAAGGAGAAGCTTCCTATTGGCCTAATATCTTTGGATACTTTTTAGTCAAGTGGGATTGGACCAACTTTGTCAAAGATTTCAAAGGATTTTCCACACGTTTTAGTCAAAAGGAAAAACTTGCCCAAGACACATTGCTTTATATGTTCTGGAGCTAGACTCTCTTCAGACTGGAGAAGTGCTACCTGAGAGACAGAAAGATAGAAGTGAAGGTTCTCACAGACAGCCACTTGGGTCCAATTTCACAATTATTTACCCTTACAATTCATAGGAACTCCACGATCCCATCATGCTGAGCAGAAATTTATATTCTTACTGTCACTGTATTGAGCTGTCTCAGGTTCAGGCCAACCACTGTTTTCAATTAATGAATCCATCTCATAGGGTTGGGTGAAGATTACATGAGAAAAGAGTTTGAGACATTTTTAAGGTTCAAAGAAGCTTTTATAAGGAACTTTCCTGTACAAAACGGAGCTTCTGAATCCGGACCAGTGTAAACCCCATGCATGCTTATTTGCAAACACATGTCAGATTTTTACCTTAAATTAAAGCACTGATCTCCAAACTCCAAAAAAATGTGTGCGTGTGCGTGTGCGTGTGTGTATGTGTGTATGTATACATATATATGAAAATTTTTTTTAGATTGGGGAAAATAAAGTTCTAATACTTTTTGCCACACTTTCCTGAGGAGTTTTCACATGTGAATGCTAATTTAATCAAATAGGAAAGAAACAGAATTCCAATTTCAGAACAATTAAATTTTCTTTCAACTGGCATCTAATTGGTGATCAAACACTGTATGGAAAGGAGGAGAACTTAAAGTTGAATCCTACTGTCACAATAAGAGATTATGGGTGCTTCTCAATACATGCAGTTCCAAATCCTAGTGGATGGTCATATTACATAAGCAATACTCAAAACAAAAACATTTTTCTATATGTCAATTGGAATGAACTTGAAATTTACCTCCTGCATTGGTATAGGTTATGACTTACTTTAACATTTAGGTTCTCAGTTCTACCTCTGAAAAGAAACATGGATTTACTTTCTGAAACTTCATTACATTTTATTAAATAATATACTTGAATATTGATCCCTACTGAAATATTTACATTAGTTTAACATTACATTACATTATATGTTACATCTCCTAACATTACATTAGGAGAGGAATCTAAGGTAACTGTATTGGATAAAACATGGGTTTACTGGTGAAACTGTCATGGATTTAAATTTTGTTCCCATGCTAAGAAGCAGTGTAACTTTGAGAGCCACTCAGGTTTTGTAAAGCTTGATTTCTTCATGTATAGAATAAGATTCTCTTATATTTGTAAAGTTGATGTTGAACAGTTTGATGTATGTAAGGCTTTCGATTCAAAGCAGACTTTCATATTAGTTAGCAATCCTCCTTCTTCATTAACAAAGAAATCTTCTACTTCACAGTTATATGGCTGAATTCCATAAAAAATTCCATAGTTATGAAATTGTGGAGCATAAAGAGACATCCCATTGCATAAGGCACTTAACACAGACCTCTTCCCAGTCTTGTTTTTTTTTTTTATTTTATTTATTTATTTGACACAGAGAAAGATCAGATCACAAGTAGGCAGAGAGGCAGGCAGAGAGAGAGGAGGAAGCAGGCTCCCCGCTGAGCAGAGAGCCCGATGTGGGCCTCGATCCCAGGACCCTGGGATCATGACCTGAGCCGAAGGCAGTGGCTTTAACCCACTGAGCCACCCAGGCGTCCCTCTTCCTAGTCTTGTATCTTCCCTTCTTAGCCCTGTTCCAATTCGTTATGAGCCTAGCACCAGGAGCGTGGTGTGACTTCTATTTTCCATGACCACTTCTTCCATACTCAACCAGGTTGGTGCTCTTCATTTTGTAAATGAGCCATCGTCCTTCTTCTTCCATGACACACTCTTTGTACAGGCAGCTCACTTTGTTTCGGGCATTCTCCCTCTGTCCTCCACCAAACTTGAATTAACTATTTGCCTATCAGTTAGCTTTCCGCTCAAATAAACTCTGAGTCCCCAGTTTATAACAGGTTCCCTTTGTATAGTTTTTCATAGAACCACAGAAGTATTATCTTTTCCTCTATAATGCTTTTATTAGGGAGTAACTCTACATTTACTTTTGTGGGATATTTTTATTAACAGCTGCCTCCCTCACTATAATACTGTATACCTCAGGAGAGTAAGACAAGTGTGTGGTTTGGCTCACCATTTATTTCAAGTGCCTAATAGAGAGTAGGAGCATAGTGAACTGTCAATAAATACTTGTTTAACGAACAAGTGTGAAAAGAACAAATGGACATGGATGAGTAAGATGCTTCATTTCAAGGTTTTAATATTTATTTTATCCCTGAGTAATAACATTATGACAATTCACTTTTATAAATTTCAGAGATGCCTGTTCTTTTATCTAGCCGAGGAACAGAATCATTAAGGGAAAGGCATTGTATAAAACATGGAGAGACTCTCTCGGGTCCCGCTGCCAAGATGACCAAGAAAAGAAGGAATAACGGCCGTGCCAAAAAGGGCCGCGGCCACGTGCAGCCCATTCGCTGCACCAACTGCGCCCGTTGTGTGCCTAAGGACAAGGCCATTAAGAAGTTCGTCATTCGGAACATAGTAGAGGCCGCCGCCGTCAGGGACATTTCCGAAGCGAGTGTCTTCGACGCCTATGTGCTTCCCAAGCTGTATGTGAAACTGCATTATTGTGTGAGTTGTGCCATTCACAGCAAGGTAGTCAGGAATCGCTCTCGTGAAGCACGGAAGGACCGAACACCCCCACCTCGATTTAGACCCGCGGGTGCTGCGCCGCGACCTCCACCAAAGCCCATGTAAAGATCTAAGTCCTTAAGGGCTGAAGAAAAGCTGTTCTCTAGAAAATAAAAATAAATGCCAATTANAACCTCATTTAATTCTAATTAAGTTAACTCTCTCCAAGGTCTTTCTTTCTTTCTCTCTTTCTCCCTCTCTTTCTTTCTTTCTTTCTTTCTTTCTTTCTTCCTTCCTTTTCCTTTTCTTTCCTTCCTTCCTTCCTTCCTTCTTTCTTTCTTTCTTTCTTTCTTTCTTTCTTTCTTTCTTTCTTCCTTCCTTCCTTCCTTCCTTCCTTCCTTCCTCCCTCCCTCCCTTCCTTCCTTCCTTCTTTCTTTCTCTTTAAACATGATAACCTGTACTTTCTTTGGTCAGGAAAACAAAAATATAAAAATCAATTCAGCATAAAATTCAATTAACTATTATTTAAAGTGAAACTGTAGACACTGATTTTAATGACAAACTATTGATTTTATGTGTACACCTCAATGCAGACAAAATCACAATAAGAATGAAAAAATCTATTCAGTTCTCTCACATCAGATGCTAACCCAACTCTGAGTTATGTGCTCTGACATATAAAAAGACAATAACTCAGTTATGCTTGGATCAGGAAGAGAAAACTTTGAGTATAATCTGTTACTTTGCTTATCTATTATACTTGACAATGTAAGTCAGAGATAATTAAAAATATAGGAAATCAAACTTTTGTGGAGGAATTTAATAATCCAAAAACTCAATGCACAAATTTGGCTGTGCTCCATTTTGTCACAATGTTGAACTCCAAATAAGGATTATTAATTACGTACATGTTGGAGGAAGTTATTTAACATCAAAATCTTCACATTGCCAATACTTCTCATCAAGAAAGCATAGCTGAAAAAAAGATGATTAAGCACCATAGTCTGAATTACATTAGTAGAACTGGGGATTTGAGGTTCACAGAAATTTTCAAAATAAAGAACAAAATCGTCTTTTAATCAATAAAAATAATCTTTGAAGGATCATTCAAGCTTTATGATAATGCTGACCCAAAAGTTACTTCCAGGATCTTATTAAACAAGTCCATGTTATAGTGAGGTCTTCCTGTTATTACCAAGGGTTAAATGGTCTTTAGGTAGTATCCAGGAGACATGAACGAACATTCCATTATGCAGCAGCTTCCTAAACTGTGAGTGATTCATGTCAAATACTAATCAAAAGGTACCAACTTATCTATTCAAATTCATAATGTAAGCTTTCTTTATCAATTTCTAGAAACTGTATTGGCTGGAATTGCAGCAGCCTGGAGGTTTATTCTTTTTGTCTCTTACTTGCTGTGCAACCTTGGGCAAGTCACTTCACCTTTCTTGCTCTTGGTTTCCTACTAGCAGGAAAGGTGGGTGTTAAACTGGATGATCCCAGTGAACCCTTAAGCTCAATTTGAAAGTCAGACACATATTTCCCAGTGCCATGGTAGCTCTAACTATTCACATGGGATTTTGGTAACAACAATTTCCTAGTGCTTATGCATTTACTATATATAGTGTTGACAAAATTTTTCTGTAAAGGGCTAGATACTAAATAAATATGATCACTTTTTCAGGCTATACAATCTCTGTGTTGCAACTACGCAATTCTGCCAACGTAGAGCAAAAACAGCCATAGAAAATACGTAACTGAATTGTTTTTCCAATAAAACTTTATTTATAAAAATGGGTAGTGGGCCAGATTTGATCCATGGACCGAATTTTGCCAGCCCCTGGCATATATCATAGCAATTACAACTGTGGAATTAGGATTTTAAAAACCTTCTTAATTCTATCCCTAGACTTGCCCAAAGGTTTCGGGCTTATTAAATAAATAATTCCATTCTTCTTATCAGAGTTCATTTTTAATCCTTCTGCCTTCCTTTTTCCTTAGAAGAACTACTTCATTGTTCCTATGGTTTCTACCTCCCAGAATTTACTTTGAACCCAGTTCATGGCCAAAAATTCAGTATTTTCTGGCAAATGACAGTCACATCAGATTCTCCTCTCCAGAAACTACAGTTTTATCAGTCAGAATATGGCTTTTTTTAAGGGCCCTCATGAAAGTATCCATTCCCCCTCTTGCCATAATCTGACAGCTTCTAGTTTCAGTTATTAGCTGACTTTGCCTCCCAGAACAAACTCCTCAGGGAAAACACCTAGTCACCCACATAATCTACATATGTCTCTTGAACAGGAGTTCTTGTGTAAACAACCTGGAAATGACAAAATTGCAAACCAGATAATGCAACAAATATGGTTGTTGCTAGATTCTGCAAAAGAGTAAGCAAAGACAAATTCTAAAAAAAGGTAGTCTGTCTTCCCACCATATCAACCACCAACAGCAAGCAAATTGCAAACAACTTTGTGTGGTTTACCACGTTGAAGACATGTTGATATTTGTACAGAACCCATAAACACGGTGACAGTTAAGTTCTTCAGAATGAGTCCAGCTCCAGCTCACCGAGATCCCCAACTCTGCCAACTGCTCACACTCACTTGTTTAAACTCAACTTAGAGTCCCATTTAGAAATGTCTACCAACAATGCAAAAGGGAGCACTCCCAAATTTTAATGAATACCTCAAGAGCAAGGTCCCCTACAGTGCTATCACTCATAAGGGATATGAGAGGGGCTACAGAAAGGAAAAGAAGAAAGAGAGAGTTTACCCAGTTTTTGAGGGAATTTTTCATCAAACACTTCAGTTAGTTTGTTTCAGTTATGAAGATTTTATCCTAAGATACATACGCACCCGGTGATGGGTATTAAGAAGGGCCTTTGTGGCGATGAACACGGGCGTTATACGCAACCGATGAATCACTGAACACTACATCAAAAACCAATGATGTACTACATGCTGGCTAATTGAACATAGTAATAAGAAATAAAATAAAATAATAAAAATTCTTAATGATGAAAAAAAAAGAAACATATACAATGAGGCTCGTAAGTCAGAAGATAGAAAGCTTCCCCTGCTATCTTTCTGTAAAGAAGTAAGTTTATAACAAACCTACCAATAAAATGATCAAAATCCACAAGCAAAGCATGGTTACCCTGCTAGTAGCAATATGGACAAAAGCAGTCTGTGTGTGTGTGTGTGTGTGTGTGTGTGTATGTGATATTACCATGTTATGTTATGTTATGTTATGTTATGTTATGACATTTCCATAACATGAGGTGAAATTCAGCATTCCTGGCTTAAATTAGCCTGAGAAATAATCTGAATAGAAGGGTAAACACTGCTTTGTCCAGTCACCCAATTGGGAGAGGATAAAGACAGGCAGTTGAGGTTGAAGTCCATGAGGTCTATGCTGAACTGCATCAGAAATACTAATGACTTCTGTGTGTGGTGTCAGGATGGAGTGGAGAGATGAACAAAAGATGGAGGCATCCAATTATAACCAAAGAATATAAACGTGTTAGAAACTCTTAGCAGTGTGCTAGGACATGTGCAAACCAGTGAGACCAATTAAAAACGGCTTTCTCATGTGGTCTAATCTGGCTAGCTGCTCAATGATTCCTCTTTTCTCCTCCTAGTGTTAAAGACAGAAGTCACAGTCTCTCTTTCATGTAAGGTGGGACACGAAATGCGATGTTTCTTGCATACTCCCTTTGTTTATTGTCTAGGCAAAGGCAGAAGATTCAGAAATTGGTCCTAAGTTGGGTGAGATGGAAGGAACTTTCCATGGAAGGCTGACTGCCAAATATCTGATTAGATTGTATGTGCTTTGATGCTACACCATGAAGATTTTGTGCAGTTTAATACAGCTGATGCCAACAGACTATACCCAACAACTTGTGCAATTCAACCTTATAACACTTCACGGTTATGAACAAGGGCAGGCTCCACATCAAAAGCATACACCTTTCCTTACACTAACACACAGCTTCAGCAGTCACACTCACACCTGAGAACAGCTTTTAGAAAACATCATCTATTTGCATGCAGTCAAGTTTCTATATTAAAAACAAGAAAGAAAAAGAAAAACAGGACTTTGTGACGATGCTTCAACAATAAATACCAACAGGATGGAAATGAAATGCTTCCACTTATTCCACCCCAAAATTTTTGACAAGAAGTAATAATAATAATAATGATGAAGATGATAGTGATAAATCTTAAAAATGACTTGCAAAGTGGGCTGGGTAAAATAAATATCAATGTAAGTTCAGTAAAAGTGGAAAGAATTAGGATCTTTATGCATGTGGCTGATTTTTTACCAGATAAGGTTTATCTTACTGCCAGGAGGCAATTAGATACCAAGAGATATCTTGAGTCTTTACCAAAAACCTAAATCATATCAGAAATGTTCTGTGTTTTTAATGCATAAAAATGTGGATTTAATGAAATTGCTAATTGAAGTTGTCTCCTGCCAGTAAGATGAGAGGTGATCTTTGTTTTTTATTAGTTTGTTTTTATATTTGTCTTTGGAGTATTTTTTACATGGACTATTTTTACATGGATATCAAGAATTTGGATATTTGGTAATGAAGGACAATGAACTCAGAAAGACAAAAAATAAATGAGGTTGAGTCTAACGATTGCTCCAGCTTACTGGATGGAAAGAGTTTCCAAACTATGAACAGAGGGAAATGCAGGCAGAGCCCAGGGGACTTCATCAAGTGAAGAGAAAGAGCTTAGAGTCCAGGGAGACAAAGGCTATTAGAGTCCCCAGGACAGAGTACCATAGAGAAAAGAGGAAACTCAGAGAGAGAACTCTGACAATTTTCAGGGCACTCCCCAACTGCAGTACATAGCTAAGGACTACTCATTTCTTTTCTTTCTTTTTTTTTTTTAAGATTTTATTTATTTATTTGACACAGAGAGAGATCAAATCACAAGTAGGCAGAGAGGCAGGCAGAAAGAGGAGGAAGCAGGCTCCCGATGCGATGCGGGGCTTGATCCCAGGACCCTGAGATCATGACCTGAGCCGAAGGCAGAGGCTTTAACCCACTGAGCCACCCAGGCACCCCAGGACTACTCATTTCATTAATATGAAGTCATTTTCTGAAGCCAAAAGAAGAACCACTTAAAAGTATTTGAGAGAATAATAACAGGTCTCACAAAGCTAAAACTAGTTTTTTGGGTTTTTTTTTTCCCCACTATCCAAATTGGAAAACCTCACAACTCATGGCATCAGATAGAGTACTCAGAAGAGTGTTTTCCTCAGCAGTGAAGCAAAAATTAGCTCTTTACTTAACACCAATCTGGTTCCATATGTCAAAGCTTAAAAGAAAAATGAGAAAGATCAAACTGGCTTCAAGTAACTGAAATACACCCTAGAACAAAGCACAAGAATACTTGCAAAAATGCAAAAATACGAAAATATCCAGTACTCAGCAAATAAATCCACAATTTTCGAAAACCAATAAAAAATTACCAGATAAAGGTCATATATGACAAACTCACAGTTAACATCAAACTCAATGGTGTAAACCTGAAAGCTAAGATCAAGACAAGGATGCCCACTCTTGCCACTTTTATTTAATGTTGCACTGGAATTCCTAGTCAGAACTAGAAGAAAAAAAAAAAGGCATACAAATCGGGAAGGAAGAAGTAAAACTGTCTCTATTTGCAGATGACGTTATATTATAAACAGAAAAACCTTAAACACTCTACCCCTAATTTGATAAAACTAATAAATGAATTCAATAAAGCTGTAAGGTACAAAATCAACATATAAAAATTAGTTGTGTTTCTATACATTAATAACAAACTATCAGAAAAAGAAATTGAGAGAACAACCCATTTATAACTGCATCCACGAATTAATTAATTAATCAAATAAATACCTAGGAATACATTTAACCAAGGAGGAAAAAGGCCTACACACTGAAAACTGTAAGACATTTGTGAAAGAAATTGAGAAGATGCAAATAAAATGGAAAGATTCTGTGATCAAGGACTAGAAGAGTTAGTATTGTTAAAATGTCCACACTACCCAAAGTATTCTATAGAGGCAACTCCAATCAAAAGTCCAATGGCATTTTCAGACAAATGGAACAAAATCCTAAAATTTGTATGTAAACAAAAAAGACCCTGAATAGCCAAAGCAACCTTGAGAAAGAATAAAGTGACACTTCCTGATTTTAAACTCTAAACTTGTAAAGCTACGGTAAGCAAAACAGTATGATATTGACATAAAACCAGACACAAAGAATAACAGAACAGAGTAGAGAGGTGAGAAAAAAAAACCCCACAAATATACATTCAATTACCTTACAACAAAGAAACCAAGAATTTACAATGGGGAAGGGACAGAACAGACTCGTCAATAAATAACATTGGGAAAACTGGACAGCCACGTGCCAAAGAATGAAACTGGGCCACTGTCATATATCATGCATAAAAACCCATTCAAAATGGATTAAATACTTAAACATAAGGCTGAAATCACAAAAGTCCTAGGAGAAAACAAAGGGGGTAAGCTCCTTGACATAAACCTTGGCTATGGTTTTTTTGAACAAAAGCAAAAGCAATATAACAAAAACAAACAGGACAAAAATTACCAGGTATGCAAAAAGAAGGAAAATATGCCCTACAGTGAGGAGAAAAACAACTCCATTAAAATAAACACAGGGGGGCGCCTGGGTGGCTCAGTCCTTAAGTGTCTGCCTTTGGCTCAGGTCATGATCCCAGGATACTGGGATCAATCAAGCCCCACATCATCTGGCTCCCTGCTCCTCCCTCTCCCACTCCCTCTGCTTGTGTTCCCTCTCTTGATGTGAGTCTCTCTGTCAAATGAATAAAATCTTAAAAAAAAAAAAGAAAGAAACACAGGAATGACACAAATGAGTAAGTTAACAGACAAGTACATTAAAACAAATATTATAAATGTATTCCACATGTCCAAGTAGATAGAAGAACACATTAAAAGATTTTTTAAAAAGATTTTATTAATTTATTTGACAGAGAGGGACAAAGCGAGAGAGGGAACACAAGCAGGGGGAGTGGGAGAGGAAGAGGCAAGGGAGCCCGAGGCGGGGCTCGATCCCAGGGCCCCGGGATCATTACCTGAGCTGAAGGCAGATGCTTAAAGACTGAGCCACCCAGGCACCCCATGAATTTGAAGATTTATTTTTTTAAAGATTTTATTTATTTATTTATTTGACAGATAGAGATCACAAGTAGGCAGAGAGGAAGGCAGAGAGAGAGGAGGAAGCAAGCTCCCCGCTGAGCAGAGAGCCCAATGCGGGGCTCGATCCCAGGACCCTGAGATCATGACCTGAGCCTAAGGCAGAGACTTTCACCCACTGAGCCACCCAGGCGCCCGAATTTGAAGATTTTTAAAATGATGATTCATGTCAGTGGTTTGACACATGCCTGAAAGCATGTCTAACATCCTTCCCAGTGAGGGCCACACTGCTGGTCTCAGGACCATCCGTTCAGTAGCAAGGGATCAGGGCCTTACTTGAGACCCCAAACAATAGAACAAAGCAATTAGGTTAAGATTTTAGGGAAGGAGAAAAGAAGATCAAGTTATGAAATACATCCCTCTACAGAGCACTTCCATTAGAAGTGCTGAGTCATCAGCATTCAGCCATGTTGCAGAGAGGCTGGAACTGGAACATTTCTGAGCTTCCTTCCAATGCTAAAGTAAGAGGATCCACTAAACTTGAACTTGAAGTAAGTATGTTTTTTAAACTGGTGATCTTGGAATATGGCCACAGAAAGTATATACTGGCTTTGTGAAAACAACACAAGGGCAGTGGGCTGGGGAATAACTTCACTGGGGGCAGCATTGTCCACCCCTCCAGTAGATATTTATTAAGTTATTGCTATGTGCCTAGTACAAAAGATAGAGTGGATGAGCAAGACCAGCATTCCTGAACTTGGCAAAATCATTGTTTTAAAAATGACATGGCTAGGACCAGAGAAGCCAGATATGCTTTCCTACTCATAAACATTCCAAAACATTGAAAAAAATAGGAAATAATCAGTTTACATATTCACAAGAGACACTTAGTCATGAAAGACAGATTAGCAACAACAAATCAAATTCACAGTCAGTGGAACAGCTTCTAGTTTATCTAGGAATTCTCAAAGAATTTCTTCTCAGTTGTTCTGTCAGAACATTACAAAAATGACACTTGCCCTGAACTGAATTTCAACTTTGTATTGATTGACATTTCCTAGGGGGAAATCATGTCTTTTACTTTCTCCTATCATGGCACATCCAATATTATACATGTAACATGCATTTGCTATATTGTCATCTTTGCAAGCAAAATGATGCCACTATAGATTGATTAGCATATTGCATTGCTCTAATCCCTTGAAAGGGAATAAGCTGTCACAAATGTTCAGGATAAAGAAGGTTACTTTTTTACTGCAGTGCACTTCATTAGAGAAATAAAGACATAAATGCAATTTCTTGATCCATAAAATACCTGTCACAAAACATAAAAAACACTTTCTCATTTAAGATGAAGCCAATTTTCTCCACGTCATCTGCCTTCCTACATAGTTAGGATCATAAGTATCATGCTACGGGGGTGACAGTAACTTGGAAAATTTGGAAGGTTTGTGTGTTTTCCCTAAGTTTTTCTTGACAACTTATTCTTTCTGCAAAGGAACCACACAAATTCCATAATTGCAGGCTTATAAAAAAAACAAAATAAAACAAAACAGCAAGCTTAGCTGGGACATTGAACTAAGACTTTCTTTTTTTTAAACGTGGGAAAGTACAGCACAAAGCAGTGGTCCTCAGACTGGAACAGGCATCAGAATCACTGGGAGCACAGTGGAGCCACAGATGTGTGGGCCCTGCCCCCAGGGTTTCTAACTCTCAGTAGGTCTAGGATGGAGCCTGGGGATTTGCATTCTACTTCCCAAGACACGCTGTTGTTGCCTTCTGGCAGCATTTCAAGAATCACTGGCAGAAAGGTTAAGAACTTGGGGGTTGATATCAGAAAAGGGGGATTGAGTCTTTATTAATTACTGATGACCTGTCTATGACCCTGTTGAGCAAGTTACTAAAATTCTCTAAGTTTCAGCCTTTTTACCAGCATCTTTTTATGGATGAGAGAAGTATTGAGAATAATGCCTGTAAGAAACTTATCATTGAATGGCAGGCTCCAGGTAAAAAGAAAAGTTAGCCAACTAGCCATCATTAGTAGCAGTTAATAATATAGGTAGGGAGACTTTGGGGAGAGTATCCTTGGTCTTGTAACCAGGTGAGTATTTTCCTAGCTCTTCACTCTATAAAGCTTCTCCCTTCTGACCCTCAAAGCAAAAGATTCTCTAAGCCAAGTCAATGAGCTTTGCTTTTGCTGTCTCTCACCTGTTGATAAGATCTGCTTGAGGTTATTGCCAAAAGCTAGGGAAAGGAAGAATTGAGCAAGTCTGTCAATAGTTCACAGAGTAGCAAGGACCTGGGGGATAGAGATTCTTTCTTTCTTTCTTTTTTAATTATTATTTGTCTGGGGGAGGGGGGCGCTAGAGATTCTTAAAACCAGTCTGTAACACTGTGTGCTAATGCATACCTTGGAGCCTCCCTTCCTGGGTAGTTGTCCGGTGGAAGCTGGTGAAGCAAAGATCTTTACTAAAGATGATCCAAAAGAGTTTAAGGTTTAAAAAAATAGTATTATATCCTCAAACACATCATGGGGCTGCTAGGCAGCAATGGCCTGGTTCCTAGTTAAGGATGGTGCTAAGGTGGAGCCATAGTGGATAAACCCATCTTTAGTAAACAGGGGAGTTTGTATATAGGAAAATAAAAATTTTCTTAGTTCAAATGTCTTTTTTTTAATTGACTGAAATTATACTATTTATTATAATTCATCAGCAGAAGAAAAATTGGCAAGGTGAAAATAAAATAGTGGCTATCGGTTTAATATGAAAAGCAATTAGACTTTGGTTAAATTAGTAGAGCAGAGCTCAAGTACTTTACGTTTAGAATACATTTCCATGCTTATGAGGTCTCAGTTTCTTATTTAATAACTAGAGACTTGGAGAACTGCTTAGAGTATAATTTCCCCTTTGTGGTTTCTATGACTACTCTCCCTTTTATTTTATGAACTCATTGTCATTAGACATACAGCTGTTGCTGCAGTAACAGGTTTTATTTCTTGAGGCAATTAAAATATTTGTACCAAATATATTTTCCCCATTCCTAAAGGCATTTAGCACGATATTAAATATATCCCATGCTTGTTGGTTCCTTCGTTCAGTCAGACATGGTATGTTTAAATTTCTTTTCAGTTCTTCAAGAAGTGTGGGAAAATATTGCATGTCTCTGCAGAAAGGCACCTCCGTTCCAGCGAAGGTGAGAAAAGTAATAGCAATGCTTATCTAGCACTTTCTGTGTGCCAGGCACTATTCTAAACCCTTTCCATACATGAACTTACTTAATCCTTAAAACAAGCCAAGGATGCAGTTTCATTATTTCTATTTTTAAGATGGGGAAACATGGGACAAGAGCAGGTTAAATAATTCGTCCAAAGACACAGAGCTATTAAGTGGCAAAGCCACGTTCTAAAATCCATACAGCATGGTATCCAGACTCCTTCATAACTTAGTATTGTATAGAGTATATTTCTTCCCACCAGATAAGGATAACTTTGTTCTAAATGATAATAGAAAGTCCATTAGCATCCTGTCAATTGAGTCAGCTAGTAAACTGCAAGTAAAACACTGCTGTTTTCCTTCTGCTTTGGGAAAAAACTCATACAGCTATTTCATTATTTCTAGGTATTTACCCAAGGCCAAAGGTATTCTTTGGTACTTAGTGAAGCATCGTTAGAAACACTAATAAACATTTCAGCACCTAAGACATGCATCCACTGATTACCCATGCCATCTGTATTACAGGTAATTCAGGGGTTATAATGGTGAGACTGTTTCATGGATGGAGACATCTGAGACTCAAGACACATTGCTCATCCATGAATCACTCACTCTGCCACACCCTCTTCATTTCATAAATTTTGGGAAACATTTTGGCCAGACCATTTGCAGATGGAGCAATTTGAAACATAGGACAGTTCATGATTTGTCTGAATCTTATTCAAAACTTGTGACTGAGTTTGCAACTGCTCTACAGCATGCTAAAAATCAGCAAAGATGTTCCTAAATCTTTAGAAGAGCAGTGATTTAAACTGCAGAATTGTGGGGCAATAACAAAGAAATTGGAGTTTAATGTAATTTCTGTATTAAATAGGGAGCCTTTCTAGTCGTTCAGTGGAATTAAAGTATATAACATTTTAAAGAAAAAAAGTCAACCAAATAAAATGTCTATTTTATAGTTCAATTAGCTCTTCATTGAACTCTAATTGGATTATACTCCACATTCTCCCCTCTCCCAGATGATATATATATATTTTTAAAGATTTTATTTATTTATTTGACACAGAGAGAGAGATTACAAGTTACTAGGCAGNCCCAGATGATATATATATATTTTTTTAAAGATTTTATTTATTTATTTGACACAGAGAGAGAGATTACAAGTTACTAGGCAGAGAGGCAGGCAGAGAGACAGGGAGAGGAGGAAGCAGGCTCCCTGCTGAGCAGAGAGCCCGATGCGGGCCTCGATCCCAGGACGCTGAGATCATGACCTGAGCCGAAGGCAGAGGCTTTAACCCACTGAGCCACCCAGGCGCCCACCAGATGATATTTTTAATGAATTAGATGTACAAGTTAGAGATTCCAACATTATCTCTGAGCTTGGTTATCTGGATGTTATTCTGAAGATTATAACCTCCAAAGCTCTTCCCATTTTCAAAATTATCGTGCCGGTGGTGGTCAACAACATGAGGTACATTCTCACCCCAAAAACCAAGTAAAGTAAATTCACTCCCATAAATTTTAATTTTGATTAACCATGGAAATTACATTGTAATGTCATAATGCTATAGGATGATTCTTACTCTTCCCTTCTCAACCTCATTCCAAACCAATGGCCACGACTCAGCTATCGGACTCTTCTTTATCTGCCCTTTTCAGGGATATTTATTATACAATCATAGTACACTAACCTCTGTGGTTATACCTGTAAAGCATGGGTTATACAAACAATTGGTTTGAAGTTTGATAGACCTGGATTCATGTCCCAGTTTTGTCCTTTTCTGGATCGCTGATCTTAGATAATTTAATTCACCTCTCTATCTCCTTATCTGTAAAATGGGAGTAATAAAAATACTGTATTTGTTATCAAGAATAAACAAAATGATGCACACTGAAGGCAGCGGAACATTTCACCCCAATATATGAACATAGGAATTCAGAACATACCACCCCCAAATATGCCACATTGGTATAACTGATTATTTTGAGCTCTAGGCACTACAAAAACAACATACGTGGAAAAAGGCATTTTCTCAACTCTTATCTACCTAAAGAGACAAATCCTCCAAAAGGAAATCAGTTTCCATAAATTCTCCCTCCAGGGATTTTATCAACCAAAGATGGTCAACTCATCACAGCAAAGGAGACTAGAAATGGATACAATGGACACCCAGATAAACTTAGTCACAAATTAACATTTGAGCCCTATTCTCCTGAGGGCTCATTCAAACTTCCCTAAAAATCATTTACTTTCCCTTGAGAGGCCTACATCCTCCCCCACCCCGTTCCATTCCCCCCCCACCCTCCAGCTTCTTTTTCCCTATTAAGATGGTATTTAATCCTAAATTCTAAAGCCACCTCTTTGAGAGTCACTCACTTTTCCTGGATCGCCCATATACACATGAAGGATGCATGGTAACAACATCTCTGTGTGTTTTTCTTGTCAATATATCTTTTATTACAGAAGTCTCAGCTTAGAGCTCAGAAGGATAGAGGAAAAATTCTTTTTCCTCCCCTACAAAGTCATAACTTTAGCAACAGAGCCTAATACATAGTATTCATTCAATAAAATGTTAGCAAACAGAGAATACTGATGCACGCTTAACCACAGGTGTGTTTCATCTGGGCTAAAACAACCCACAAATATTTTCAACACAAGGGAGCCAAGAAGATGGTTCTGAGACTAGTCTCTGGAATGTCCCCACATCCTTGACATTCCCTCACTTTACGTGTCTACAGGCTCATGGGAGGCCAGATCATTGTTATGAACTACTATCACGATTTTTTTTTAAAGATATTATTTATTTATTTGACAGAGAGTGAGAGACAGCATGAGTGAGGGGAGGGGCAGAGGAAAAGGGAGAAGCAGATTCCCTGCTCAGTAGAAAACCCCACATGGGACTTGATCCCAGGACCCCTGGGATCATGACCTGAGCTGAAGGCAGACAATCAACTGAGCCACTCAGGTGTCCCTGATACCACCTTCTAAATGAGTTCTAAGTGGACATGTGACATTCAGGTTGTTTCTTACAGGTGGCGCCTTCCGTATGCAACTCCTTATGGGCCTTGAAAGAGCATTCTCTATTGTATATTTGTTTTCCCCACCCTTAATATGACCACATTTTATTCCAATGGGATTCTTTCTAAGTTACTGGCTAAAGTATCTGAAACATCTTCTTTTCTAATTAGGAAGCAAGAAGCCCTAATGAGGCTCTTCTGTTTCCATTTTCTTCTGCAGCCATTTCCATAGTCCAGAACTCTAGGGTCTCAGGCACTGCATGTCTCTGTGGTCAAAGAAGAATTTTCTTTCAACAAGTAACCCCCCCCCTTCTGCACAGGGTGCACCCACAGTCCCTCAGAGGGTGCAGACGCTCAGTCCCCAAAAGGTGACCAGTGCTAACACTCATACCTCCACTCGATCTTCTAGTCCTAGTCAAACCCTTATCCACGGACCTCCTCAGAACTTAACAAAGATCAATCCCCCATGAAGCCATGTGCTCTGTACAAGGTGACTCGCCCAGACCTTGAACCTCGGGCTTCTTTTATTTTATCCGGTCTTATCCTTTCTGAATATCTAAGAGATCTCCCTCCATACTGCCACACTGTGCCCTAGCTGCCATCACA
This sequence comes from Ailurus styani, assembly GCA_002007465.1. Classification (NCBI taxonomy): domain Eukaryota; kingdom Metazoa; phylum Chordata; class Mammalia; order Carnivora; family Ailuridae; genus Ailurus; species Ailurus styani. The sequence goes on from LNAC01000732.1 coordinate 203,760, forward strand.
ACACTCTGCCCTCCTGAGCTAGGGAAATCACAGACTGTCAGGCTGACGTAGACTCAGCCAGTCACCCTCTAATTGTTTGGGGTCCTGGCTACTATACACAGATCATTTGACTTTTTATTGCTCTTCATCACAAACATCTGTCCCTGGTTCCTGGTTTATATTTGCCAATGCTGAGAACATAGCATAATTTGTGATGGACTGAGAGTTCTCAAATTACATGACTAATAAAGTCTAGAAGGAAGTCATAAGATTCGAGTTTTATTATTATTTTTATGCTTCTAGAGTAGCTACAAATCAAGTAGCGATGCAGTGATGCTTCTAGTGGTGAGAGTTATTTGTTCAGTCAATGCTTTGGTGTTTGTTCTTTTGTTGATAATTCATATGTAGGCCAAATATTTCAATCATTAACTGTTTTTCCCAAACTTGGTTCATTATCAGAGTCACCTGGAGTAGCTATTGATAAACACAAATTCCTAAGCCCCACCAGAGACCTATTAAACTTCTGGACATGGGGTCAGAAAGATTTTTTTTTTCCCCAAAATGATCCCCAAGTGACTTGGGTAATGAGCCCAATTTTGGAACAAATGAGCAATGGTGGAATGACACCACTCAAGAAACCTGGTCCAGTCTTACCCAGAGGAAAATCTTCCCCTCGGCCCAACCTTGGCTAACTCCAGTATCATGCTATATGTCTCTTCACTTAAGGGGGAACAAAGTATTAATCAAGTTGAAGGTGACAGCTAGATGAAAGATTCAAACTCTATGTCCTATAATGATGCCTAGGCATGGCTGCAGATAAGCATACTTGAATATTTTAATCATTGTTCTATCATACAAGTAAACTAAGGCAATCTCCAGAAGCATGCACTTTCAGAAAAATAATAAATTCACTAATGAATACTAGTTAGTCCTCTTTGTCACTTTAACCCCCTTGGGTCACCTTCCCACAAGAGCCCCCTGCCAGGGTGACCAGCCCTCCCAGTTTGCTAGAGAGTGAGGGGTTCCCCAGGACGTGGGACTATCAATGTTAAACACAGGACATCCTGGGAAAATTGGAATGGTTGGTCCCCCACCTCAGCTCATGTTTCTTGGGCAGTGAGAAAGAAATCTAAGAGCCCTGGAGTGGAGGGAAAAGGAAAGGGGGACAGTGAAAAGCCCACCAGCAACCTTAGGGGGCAAATACCTTCAGAAACCTTTTGTATATGGCTGGGCTATGAAGGAATCATATCTCAGGGAAGAATAAATCTGAAAATATACGTGTTTAAGAACTATAGTTTTATATCTATATCTTGAAAGTGGTTGGGGCGCCTGGGTGGTTCAGTGGGTTAAAGCCTCTGCCTTCAGCTCGGGTCATGATCTCAGGGTCCTGGGATCGGCCCTGCTTCGGGCTCCCTGCTTGGTGGGGAGCCTGCTTCCTCCTCTCTGCCTTCTTGTGACCTCTCTCTCTCTCTGTCAAATAAATAAATAAAATCTTTAAAAAAAGAAAAGTGGTTTTCATGAATATTATTGCTTTTTAATATTTATCACTAACATTATAAACAGAGAAAACTTGATTTTAAACTCATTTTATTTTTTAAAAATTCACAAAAATTTTATGTGTTTTGTGAGTTGAATAACATACTCCAAAATTCATGTCCACATGGAACATCAGGATGTGACCCTTTTTGAAATGCAGTCTTTGGAGATATGATTAGTTAAGTTCCAGTGGATTAGGGTGGACCCTATATCCAGTGGATGGTGTCCGTGGGAGAAATACAGAGACACAGACACACAGAGAGGAGAAGACCATGTGATGACACAGACAGAGACTGGAATGATGTTATCTACAAGGCAAGGAATGTCAAGGATTGCAGCAACCACTAGAAGCTGGGAGAAAGGTATGGAACAAATCTTCCCTCAGAACCTTCCCTCAGAAGAAGCCACCCCTGATAACACCTTAATATCAGACTTCTAGCCTCCGGAAATGTGAGGGGATAAATTCCCACCCAGTTAGTGGTAATTTGTTATGGCAGCCCTTGCAAATGATTCCACTGTAGAAGTGAGTACATTGAAGGATACTCCCCTGGAATGAGAACAGTGTCTAGGTTCTAATCCCAGGATTGCCTTTGACTCACTTTGATACTTTGAACATGTTACTGGACTCTAATGTTTTCATTTGTAAAATGAAAGAATGGATTAAAACTAGATGATTTTTAAAAGGCTCCCCTGTACCCCCCAAAAATCTGTGATGTGAGTATCAATGACTCTTTTATCATTTTTGTTGTATTAACGTTGTGTCATTTGTACGTAGGTTTACAAGTAACTTCCTACTTAAAACTCATACAGTAGTATCTCTGAGCAAACAATTTGAAACCCCAAAGATCTATCAGACCCTGTTATAAAAAATATCCTCAGAAATGGATCCAAAACGTGGTTGGGAAAAAAATACTAAGCATGAGAGTAACAATAATAATAATTATTATATAGTAATATTTGTACCTATTATCTCCTTTAACCATTACACAACCTTATAAAATTGCAAGAAAATATTATAGAATTGCCTACCTTTCCTGCTCATATATAACTGAATAACCCACAGGATAAATTCCAGACCATCAGTTTGGGCTAAAAGCCACATTTTCCCACAGCTACTTAATCAGTCATGCATTTGGGGATGAAGTATAGAGTCTACATTTCTCTCCAGCAGAAGGCCTACATACATTTTTAAGAGAAAAATCATCACTTAAAGTATAAGACATATTGTTCCACAAGCTGGCTTACCAAATTAACTCCCATAGCGGCTGACAGCTATGTAAGATGTCTTTTACATATTTTAGGAGATCAGATGCTTCAAATGTAATATTCATCTGCAATTCCTTCCCTTAGACATAGAGGCATTGATTACCATTTCCCTCAAATGTTAGAGTCTGGGAGGGTTAATGGAGAGGACACAGGTAAGTTAGCACATCACGGTCGTACAGTCAGCTGTGTTTCTTTGGGCAGGGCACTACCTTGTTCATGTCTGAGTTTGACTGATTGTTTTATTTTCACTAGAGATTTACTAGAAGCCTATGTGTGCTAGGTCTTGTACTATGCTCTAGGGATAAAGTATTGAACACAGTGGAAACAGCACATTTGGTCCACTGGAAAGACAGAAATTAAGCAAAGTCAGATATTAATGTGTTCATATTAACAAATCAACACAATAATTACAACACAAGATATTAGCAATGTCTATAAAGAAAAAGTATTCAGGGTAATATTATAAAAGAGGATCCAAATTCAATGGAATTCAAGGAAGGTCACTCTGAAGACATGAAAGTAATATCCAAACGACGAAAAAGTATCCTAGGAGTATTAGGTGTGAAAGAACTTGGCATTTCAAAGAATGCTATGAGAGTTAATTTGGTAAATTTATTTAGAAATTTCTAAAGAAAGCCAGCATATCAGAATAGAAAATACAAGGAGGACAGTGGCATGGTATGAAGTGACTGTATTTGTTATCCTGAGTAGAATTTGCAGATAATGAAATTTTAAATCTCTAAAATAAAGACAGGAGTATTTACTGCATAGTCCTTTTTTTTTTCTACCTAAGGAAGAAGGTATGAATATACCTTATACAAGTGTCATACAAAATAAGGTACTTCTTACTATACATCTTTTTCAATAAATACAACATATAATCTATTCTTTCATCTGTTTCAAAAATTGCCCAGAGAGAGCCAGTTGAGGAGAATGCTTTAACATTACACTTCAAAAGAGCTAGAGTTTTTGGTAAACTTGATTCTGAATCATGTGCTCCTAAATAATAGATGTTAGATAATTTTATAACATACATATTAATTATTCATTTGGATAATTTAAATTGATTTCAAATTATACTATATCATTTTCTATTAAATTACAATAAGCCTGCAAGGAATCCATTAAATTCCAAATCATTATCATTAATTTTCATTAAGATACATGGACAACAAATACATTCCATCACTTAGAGTCAGTGGTTTCCATGATCCATCTGATTATATTATTGTGAATATCAGCTAGGTCTTGGCATGTGCCCTTCATAAATAACAATGGCTTTTGGATCAGAAGGCCTGACTACACATGTAGATATTGTGATAGTTTAACACCCTTTATTTGGGTATAATTAAAATACAACAAACTCCACATATTTAAAGTGTTAAATTTGATGAGTTTTGACACAAGTATACATTTATTAGATTAGCACTACAATCGAGTTAATGAACATACCCTCCTCCAAAAGTTTACTAGTGGCTCTTTGAAACGCCTCCACCTCACCTTGTCTTGCCATCATCCTTGCTTCCCCACACCCACACACAAACCTGCAGGCCATCGCTGCTCTCCTTTCTGTCACATAGATTAGATTGCATTATCTAATGTTTTCTATAAATGGCATCATAGAGTGTACACCTGTCTTCTTTCACTCTGCATAATTATTTTGATATTCATCAAACTTGATGTGTGCCTTAATAGTTTCTTTCTTTTTATTCTGAGCATTATTTTATTGTATAGGTGTACCATAATTTGTTTATTCATTTATCTGTTAATGGATATTTAGAATGTCCTCAGTATTTGGCTATTATGAGGAAAACTGCTATGAACTTTCACAAACAAGTCACAAATAATTGTGACTATTCTAGGTACCTCATATAACTAGAATAATAAAGTATTTGTCCTTTTGTGTCACGTTCATTTCACTTACCATAAGGCTTCAAGTTTCATACACGCTGTAATAGCAAGTGTCAGAATTTCATGTACATATTTTGTTCATTGATTCATCTGTCAGCGGATATTGGGAAGATTTCCCATATTATAAAAGACTATTGTGAATGGTGATGCTAATGACGATGGTGTACAAATACCTTTTCAAGTCCTGGTTTTCAGTTTTTCAGGGTATATGCCCAGAAGTAGAATTGAGGGATCATATGGTAATTCTATGTTCAATTTTTTGAAGACCACCACATTGTTTTCCCAAGAGGCCATACCATTTTACATTACCACAAACAATGTATAAGAGTTCCAATTACTTCTGTTTAGTTTTAAGAAACTGCCAAATTGTTTTCTAAATGATTGCATTATTTTACATTTTCACTGGCATTTCCAGTTTTTCTGTATCAATCCAAACACAAGGTATGGTTAGACTTTTTCATTTTAATGATTCTAATCATTGTGTAGTGGTATTTTATGGTGGTTTTAATTTGCATTTCCCTAAATGGCTAATTCTCTTGCGCACCTTTTCATGCAATAAGCTAACAGAAACACAGGTATCACACCTTGCTTTTTTCCCTTCCCTCAGGAATCTTTGTCCTTAGTTGCTTGATTTTTACTGTCTTAAAAAGACATACAGGGGGTGTCTGGGTGGCTCAGTTGGTTGAGTGTCAGACTCTTGATTTTGGCTAGGTCATGATCTCATGGGTCATGAGATGGAGCTCCACATTGGGCACTGCTCTCAGCTGGGAGTCTGCTTGAGATTCTTTCCCTCTGCCCCTCCCCCTACTTGTGTTTTCTCTCTCTCTCTCTCAAATAAATAAATCTAAAAAAAAAAAAAAAACTACAGATGGCCAAAAGACACATGAAAAGATGCTCAAAGTCACTAATCATCATGTAAATGCAAATGAAAACCCTAGGATATCACCTTATCAGGATGATAAAAGGATGGCTAAAAGAAAAAACAGAAGAAATAACAAGTATTATTTCCAAGGATGTAGGGAAAAAGGAATGTTAGTACACTGTTGGTGGGAATGTAAGCTGGTGTGGCCACTGTGGAAAATAGTATTGAGGTTCCTCAAAAAATTAAAAATAGAAATATCATATAGTCCACTAATTCCACTACTGGGTGTTTAACCAAAGAAAACAAAAACACTAATTTGAAAAGATAGATGTACCCCTTTGTTTATTGCAGCATTATTTACAATAGCCAAGTTATGGAAGCACCTTAATTGGTACCCATCTGTAGATGAATAGATAAAGAATATATGATACAATATATATATAGTAAGCAGGCATAAAGAAGAATAAGATCTTGACACATGGATGAACCTAGATGGTATAATAGTAAGCGAAATAATTCAGTCAAAGAAAGATAAATACCATATTTGGAGGGAGAGGCAGAGGCAGAGGGAGAGAGAGAATTTCCCTCAAGCAGACTCTCTGCTGAGCACGGAGCCCAACAAAGGACTCCATCCCAGGACCTGAGACCATGACCTGAGCCAAAATCAAAAGTCAGACATTTAACCAGTTAAGTCACCCAGGCACTCCCAAACACTCTTAATTAGCGGTTGCCAGAGAGGAGGCGGGTGGGGGAATGGGAGAACTACCTGAAGGAAATTAAGAATATACTTATTGTGATGAGCACTGAGTAATATATAGAATTGTTGAACCATTACATACTACACTTGAAGCTAACATAACACTGTATGTTAATTATACTTCAATTAAAAAAAAAAGAAAAAAAACATTACTTCATAATGTTCTGGTTTTTGTTTTTAAATGGTTGTTTCAAACAAGAGGATAAATATGGAACCTATTACTCCAATCTTGGCCAGAAGTGCAAGTATGGATTGACTATTTTTGAGCTGCAGTTGTCATTACCTGAAAGTTTTAAAACTAACATAGTTAGCACATTTTTTCACCCTGGCCTATTAAATCTATTCTTGAATCAATCTATAAACATATTGTCAAATGTCTACTAAACATCTATAAAGAGCTAACTACTTTGTACTTTTCAAAAAATTAGCAGACAGGTATCCACTTATAAGATGCTTACAAACTGATTGAGCAGTAAAAGCACAAGTATCTGTTTTATGACGTTATAAACCAGGCATCAGATAGGCACAAATATTCAGTAAGCTGTTCACCTATGATTGCTATACTCCGTGGTAGGCACTGGGAAAACTATGAGAAAGACAGACATGGTTTCTGACATACTGGAATTTATATCCCAGTGGAAGGAAGCAGAGAAGGCAAGGATTCAAATACAGAAATAGGATCATGTTATATACATAATCAAAGAAAATAAGATAGGGTAAGGGGGCAAATATGATTTGGGAGGAAGAATGAGGGTGACTTCATTTGGGTGATCAAATAATTAGTAGAACTTAAATAATGAGAAGAAGCCAGCCACGTAAAGATTTGGAAGAAAATCCTCAACATTACTTATTACTACAGAAATGCCAATCAAAGCCACCATGAGATATCATCTCACACCTTTTAGAATGGCTATTGTCAAGAGGATAAGAGATAATAATAGGTATTGGTGAGGATATGGAGATAAAGGAATCTTGTGCACTGTTGGTGGGAATATAAACTGGTGCAGCCACTGTGGAAAGCAGTATGGAGGTTCCTCAAAAAAATCAACAATAAAAAACTACTGTATAATACAGCAATTCCACTTTCAGGTATATATCCAAAGGAAACAAAACTACTCTCCCAAAGAGTTATCTGGATCCCTATGTTTACTGGAGCATTATTTACAATAGCCAAGACATGGAAACAACCTAAGTGTCCATCAACAGATGAATGGATAAAGAAAATGTGAGATTTGTGTGTGTGTGTAAATATTTGTGCATGTGTGTGTAAATTGTATACAACCATAAAAAGGAAGTAAATCTTGCCATTTGCTACAACATGGATGGACCTTGAGGGTGTTATATTAAATGAAATAAGCTAGACAAAGACAAACAGTGCATTACCTCATTTATATGTGAAATCTATAAAACAAACAAACAAATAAAAACTCACAGGAAAAGAGATCAAATTTGTGATAGCTAGAGGAAGAGGGTGGGAGTAGGGGGTGAGAGTTGAAGATGGTCAAAAGGTACAAACTTTCAGTTATAAGATAAGTAAGTACTAGGGATATAATGTACAACATGATGACTATAGTTAACATGGCTGGATGGTATATTTGAAATGTGATAGAGAGTAAATCCTAAAAGTTCTCATCATAAGGAAAAAAACATGGTTTTCGTTTTGTTTGTATCTATATGAGATGATGGATGTTAACTAAATTTATTGTGGTGATCATTTCATAATATATGTAAGTCAAGTCATTACACTGCACACCATAAATGTATATAGTGCTGTGTCAATTATATTTCAATAAAAATAGGACAAAAAAGATTTGAAAGAAAAACAAATGTATACAGATTGAACAACCTGGCATATTCAAGGAAGAGAAAAAAGGGCAATGTAGTTGATGCAGAATGAGTAAATGGGAAATGAGTCTCAGGTAAGGGAGGGTATCATAGGAATATGCGGTTTATCTAAATTCAGTGGAAAATCACTGGGGGAGGTGGGTTAACGGAAAGAGAACAACCACTTATATACTCTTTGTTTTGTTTTTCTTCCTTTTTAAAAGATCATTCCACCTCCTACATAGAGAGTGAGCAGTGGGGAGGCAAAATAGTAAATATGAGAAAGACAAACAACAACAGCAAAAAGGGTAAAGGCCAATGTGTGCGCTATGTCACAGTCCTGGGAGAGCTAATGAAGGAATAACAAAAATGAGTAAAGTTGGCCGGATAAAATCAAAAGGGAATAGTACCTAGCAAACTGAAGTAAATATTTGCACATATGAGGAATGGGTACCACTCAGTTCTATTGGATTTTTGCTACTTCAAATGTAGGACCAATGGAAGACATCCCAAGGTTTAAGATATGCTAATTCAGAAATACTGTATGGAAAGCCACAAAAGGTCTGTGAGATAAACAGGTACTGTGGATCAGGTTTGCAGTCCTTGGAATCAACTGATAATACGAAAGTTTAAAAGCAGGATGTAGGTACCCAGGAAAAGAGAAACTGAATGTTAAGTTTTGTGATTTCTGCATACTAGAAGTCCACCACCAGGGTGTGCGTCAGGCTCCCTGCTCTGTGGGGAGAATGCTTTTCCCTCTCCCTTTGCCTCCTCACTCCTGCTCTGTCTCTGTCTCTCAAATAAAGAAATAAAATCTTAAAAAAAAAAAAAAAAAATAAAAAAAAAAAAAAAAAAAAAAAAGAGCTCACCACCAGATAGATGATAGTGCTCAGGAATGGCTTCATGGGAAAGGTAGAGGCATTTTTGAAAGAAGACATGGTATAAACTGAGGCAATGAGTTTTGAAAAGCCTAAGAAAGGTTGGGGGAAGATGAGTCAACTAGCTAGCACCAGGGGTTTGGTAATGGAGCAGAAGTAAATCCAGCTGAAAAGGTAGACTGGGGTCAAATACATTAATTTGGGCAATTTTGGAATTCAATCCAGAAATGTTACAACAAATCCCACATTTTCTAAAGAAGTACAGTCAGGGAGTAGTGACTCAACAATTGTGCTTTATTAGCAACAATTACATTGGGTGTTGAAACTAGCTAAATGAAGGGCAAGAGAGAACTTACTGGAGAAAAATAGAGTTGGTATCATCAGTGATTATTCTTATGTGGATATAATTTCTGGGCATGCATTATCATAAATGAGCATTTTTTTTCCTCTCTTCTCCTGAATGCCAGGAGGATGTTTCTCTTTTATATAGGTGTCATGGTGATAAATATTCCAAAGTACTTTAGTAAAGGTAAATTTAACCCCATTTTCAAAAACACAGCAGACGAAACTCCCAGTTTTAGAAAAAGCCCTTGGACTTTCAACATCGTGAGTTCTGTATAAGCAGGAATAAATGATAGGATCCTAAAACAGGCGTTCTATTCAGGACTCAGTCATCCTCCTTTGAATGCAATGACTAAAGCGATTCTCATGATGGCATTTCTGCTGAACAGCATAGATCTGTCAAGTACTGAGTTGTCATTCCTGGTCCTACTGGCCACAGAATTCTTGGCAACTTAGAGGTGGTCCTGATAGATAACACTCTTGGCCACTGCCTACAGTGCAACCCAGCTTGTCTTAGGGAGGCTGTCTTAGGGAGTCATGTTCCCCAAATCACCAGATTACGGCAGAGCCCATCATGCTCTCTGATATGACTGATCAGGATCCACTCCCTCCACCTCAGCCCCCTTTTGCTTAGCGTATAAAGTAAGTGATCGGCACAGAGAAACTGCAATTTAGTCATTGTCAGGGGGTTGGGGGGATGATAAATAGTCACAGGAAGTCACCTAGATGCAATCTTTTAGCCATGTAAGGCTTTGCAAGGTATGTGTCATGAGATAGAAGGGATATAAATACATCAGTACAATAATTCTGATGCTGGAGACTCCTACTACTTGTAACTAAATGATAGATCGCATACAGAATAAGTTCTGCCTTTTAAATGCAGATGCTATAAATGTCATTCTCTCAGCATGGTCATCTGCTAATCCCCTTTAACTTTTGGGCAAGGAGGCTTCTAAAAGAGCACAGGAGGTCAGGGTTAGAATAAGAGGCAGGCAGAGCAAAACACACATGTAGGAAGGCCATAAATGGAAAAACCAGCAAAGACACAAGGGAGAGAAAAAGAGGGCAGGGGAGTGTTCCAATAATTCTGTTTTTGAAACATACTCATGTGCCCTGGAGCATGACTCGGGGAGTTGGCATCCCAGCCTTCACAGAGATGATTGAGAGCAGAGTTCTGGGGATATTTGAACGTCATATCTTAAGACATTTCTCAAGATCTGCCCCCAGCTCTGCATAAACAGAGAACTGCTGACACCCACTCTGCTATATATTAAGTCCTAAAATGAACTACCCTTTAACTTCTTCCCATAGCAGAGATGTGTTGCACCAAAATCTGTACTTCAGCAACTCCTAGTGGTAGGCAGAAAGGTGTCCAAACCATAACCTCTGGAACCCAGATATATCTATTATAAGGCAAGGGGGAAAGATTGTAAATGGAATTAAGATTACTAATTAGCTGTCCTTGAGGAAGGGAGATAATGATGATCCTAGTGGGTCCAATGAATCACCAGGGTCCTCATAAGTGGAAATGGAAGGCAGAAGAGAGTGTCAGGGTAATGGAACATGAGAAACACTGGACTGGTCATGGCTGGCTTTAACGATGGAAAGGGAGAGCCATGGGCCGAGGAATGGGGCAGCCTCCAAAAGTTGGAGAAGGCAAGAAAACAGACTCTTTCCTAGAGACTCCTGGAAAAAACACAGCCCTGTCAATACCTTGACCTAGCCCAGTAAAATTCATTTCAACTTCTGATGATCAGCCCATTAGATAATAAATGTATACTGTTCTAAAGCTAGAGAGTTTGTGGGAATTGTTATGGCTGTTGTGGAAAACTAACACATTCCTACTTCTACCCAGGAGCATCTGTACTCTAATGCCACTGTTATGTGTGGACGTACCTGGGCCAGAGGCAGTTGTAGCTTTTCAGTAACTCCCCACTCAGAGTCCCAGTAAAAGATGTCTAACAAATAGCCCTTTGTAGGCTCAATCTTGTTCTGCCACCACACACTCTAGGTCAGTAGACACACTGGACAGTTATTTTGTGAACATGTCACCTGTTGTCACATTTGGGGTCTCTGTTCATGCAGTGATCTCTACCTGGAATGCTCTCCCCACCCACTTATCCCAAAAGCTGTCTGTCTGTCCCTAGCGATCTATTTGTCCACTAAGACCCAGTACCAACACCACCTCCTCATAGAGGCTTTCTATGTTCACCACTTCCTTCTTAAAAAATACTAACTTTAGGGCGCCTGGGTGGCTCAGTGGGTTAAAGCCTCTGCCTTCGGCTCAGGTCATGATCTCAGGGTCTTGGGATCGAGGCCTGCATCGGGCTCTCTGCTCAGCAGGGAGCCTGCTTCCTCTTCTCCCTGTCTCTCTGCCTGTCTCTCTGCCTACTTGTAATCTCTCTCTCTGTGTCAAATAAATAAATAAAATCTTTAAAAAAAAAATACTAACTTTGGGGCACCTGGGTGGCTCAGTCATTAAGCATCTGCCTTCTGCTCAGGTCATGATCCCAGGGTCCTGGGATAGAGCCCCGCATCAGGCTCCCTGCTCAGCAGGAAGCCTGCTTCTCCCTCTCTCACTGCCCTCGCTTATGTGTCCCTCTCTCGCTGTGTTTCTCTCTGTCAAATAAATAAATCAAATCTTAAAAAAAAATACTATTTTTTCTCTCCTCTGTGGCTATGTCAGGATATACATGGTCAGTTTGCCTTATCTTGGAACCACAGAGATTGCATTTGGTTTGGGGGTCTGAGTTGGCTTCTTTGCCACAGAAGGCGATATATTCCCCTTCCCTCTTGGGGGGATTTAAATATTAAAACTTCCCTGGCCTAAATGAGAGGGAAACTAGTTTTTCCATTACTAAAGTTTTAGACTTGGAATTAAATAGGTCTGTTGCAAGTAAGAAAAATGAAAATCTGAGGAGAGACCACCCCTAACAGAAACAAAAGAAGGTGATATGATTTCCTCAGAATTAAAAAAATACTAAAAGAAAGAAGTTATCAAGGCAGTCTGTGCAGCCAGGAAGTGGGCCTGCAGCCATGAGATAAAGGTGTAGTTTGGGTTCTCTTTGCTAGATCACACAGCTCACTAGCAGAGAATATGCTGGGCTTCCAACATCAACAGTACCTATGAAGACTTTACTCAGCATCTCACCTGCCCTCAGCAGGGATACCACCAAATTTTGTTTTGTCCCCTTCTGATTATCCCATGGAAATAATCTCCACAGTGGACTTATGTCCCCCCAAAATATATGTTGAACTACTGACCCCCATTACCCATGAATATGACCTGATTTGCAAATAGGATCTTTGTAGATGTTATCAGGTTAAGACGAGATCATTAGGGTGGGTCTTAATCCAACATGACTGGTCCTGTAAGAGGGAAATTTGCACAAAGACATTCAGGGAGAATGCTGTGTGATGACAGAGGATTGAAGCAAAGCGACTACAAGCCAGGGGACAGTAGAAATCACCAGCTGTCATAAGAAGCTGAGAGAGAGGCATGGGATAGGTTTTCCCTCAGAAGGAACCAACTCCCCAAATACTGATTTGGGACTTTGACCTCTCAGGACTGTGAAAACAAGTTTCTGTTGTTTTGAACCACCCAGGCTGCATACTTTATAGAGAGTCCTAAGAAACTAACACACAATCCTTCAGAAGGAAGCTATTATAAGCCAAAAAAGGAAAAGGAATCCTCAGGACACCTAGTGGGGTAAGGGTGGGAAACCCCCCCATTTCTGCTGCCATGGCTGCATTATGACATTCATGGGCTCCAGGCTCTTTTGCTTTCATGGGTCTCTTTCTCCACTAAAAAAATAAAATAAGGGCGCCTGGGTGGCTCAGTGGGTTAAGCCTCTGCCTTCGGCTCAGGTCATGATCTCAGGGTCCTGGGATCAAGTCCCTCATCGGGCACTCTGCTCAGTGGGGAGCCTGCTTCTCCCACTCTCTCTGCCTGCCTCTCTGCCTACTTGTGATCTTTCTCTCTGTGTCAAATAAATAAATAAAATCTTTAAAAAAAACCACACACACACAAAAGATAAGAAAACAAGAAATCGAAACATACTTTGTCTTAAAACCTTTCAAGTCAAGGCTTGCTCTAAGATTTCCTAGACAGGGTTCACCTCTTTAGTTCATTCATCAGAAATGTTCTTCCTCCCAATGGGCTGGGGGGGGAGGGGTTTGAGAATGGCATCCCACAGTGCTTCTGGAAGTTCAGCTTCTTGATCTTCTAGCAATTATCACATAAGTGACCTTTCCTAGGTAAGGAAGGCACTGCCATCACTCAAAGGTCTAGTAACTTAAAGTTCATTCACTTAATGTTCTTTTTGATGCACTAAGTGGACAATTATGAGCAGGTTACACCTATCCCCACCCCAGGGGGGAAAAGTCAGTTTAAATTAGTAGCTTCTCTTCAATTACAATGAAATTACTCTAGTGCATTTCATAGGTATTTATTATTGAGTCAGTTAGATAACGCATGCTTTTATATATATATGTGTGTATATATATATATATATGTGTGTGTGTGTGTATATATATATATATACATATATATATATATATACATATATATATATTGCCCTAATGTCCCTGTGAACATATAGGGGAAATAGAGAATTCATCAGCTTAAGTTCCATACAGTTATTTGGGAAGAAAGGGAAAATGCATATAGTTAGTAGCTTTAAAATAATGATTTGGTCATTATTTTCATATTCATATCATCAACGAATTATTAAAAAATTGTGTCTAGGAAATACACAAACTGGCTGTTTAGTAAAGTGGTCTGTTCTACTTCACATGCGGCATTTTTTAATTTTTTTTTAATTTAAGATTTTTTATTTATTCATTTGACAGAGAGAGAGATTACAAGTAGGCAGAGAGGCAGGCAGAGAGAGGAGAGAGGAGGAAGCAGGCTCCCTGCTGAGCAGAGAGCCCAATGTGGGCCTCGATCCCAGGACCCTGGGATCATGACCTGAGCCAGAGGCATCGGCTTTAACCCACTGAGCCACCATGCGACATTTTAAAAACAGGTCTCTTTCCTTCCTGAAAGGCCCCATCCACCATCATAGCTGGGGATGTCTTCTTCTGGACTCTGAGAACATATTTTACATTATGTAACCTGACACTCATCAAGCTGAATGATAATCTATGTTCTGTCAACCAGACTGAGCATTTTTAGACAAGAGAGAGTATCTTATTTTGTCATAAATTTCCCAGCATCTAAACAGACTTGCATGTAGTAGATACCCAAAAAAGATTAGATAAGTAAACCAATGCATAAATGAAGCATGAATAAAATAAAATTCCCTATTTACACACAAGATCATTGGGATGATGTTTTAAAAAACAATATTTTATTTATTTAATTGGGGGAGAGAGGGTGGGGCAGCAGAGGTAGACTCCCTGCTGAGCAGAGAGCCTGAGGCAGGGCTCCATCCCAGGACCCTGAGATCCTGACCTGAGCCAACAGAAGCTTAACCTACTGAGCCATCCAGGCACCCCAAGGATGATTTTTATAGTGCTGTATTCAGCCCACAAAAGAGGGCTTTCTGTAGTAGATTTCAAGTAGCATTCATTCCTCTGAACTGTAGTTTTCAAGCTTTTTTTTTTTTTTTAAAGATTTTATTTTATTATTTATTTGACACAGAGAGAGAGATCACAAGTAGGTAGAGAGGCAGGGAGAGAGACAGGGAGAGGAGGAAGCAGGCTCCCCGCTGAGCAGAGAGCCCGATGCGGGCCTCGATCCCAGGACGCTGAGATCATGACCTGAGCCGAAAGCAGAGGCTTTAACCCACTGAGCCACCCAGGTGCCCTAGTTTTCAAGCTTTAATGGGTATGCTCATTGTGTAGGTAGCTTCTTTAAAATTCAGGTGCCTGAAACTATTTTCAGACAATGTAATTGTAGTAGGTATGAGGTGCACCACAGAAATCTGCATTTGAACTATGAAGCCATGAAGCCTGCCTGATGCCCCATAAACAATTTGAGAAACTTTTCTCAATAGTGAGATTTCCTGTGATGCATTTGACTGAAGGTCCTAATTCACTTTCTAGAAATATACCTATTTTATACAGTGAAATAATCACAGAAGTGTCTTAAACAAACAATTAATTGAGTACATCCTGGTGCAGTGCATTGTTTTTGAAACTTTAGTGTACTTATGAATTGCAGGGCACTTTGTTAAAATACAGATTCTCAGTGAAGTCTGAGGTGGGGCTGGGATTCTGCATTCTAAAAACTTCCAGGTATGGCCTTTCAGTTGATGAATTCTCTATCTCCCTTGTATGTATCCAGTGGCATTTAGGCAATGTATATAAATGCATGTAGAGGCTGCTGGTCCATGAAACACACTGAGTACAGCATCTCTCTGTAAAATGTGATACATGATGCACTTGTCTTATAAGATACACCTCACCAAAAGTATTCCTTGTGTTACCAGCTAGACCCCAAGACCTGGCCTTTACTGCCCACCTGCCTGTACTCATTAACTTTTGTCTTACATTTTTCCCTAAGCTCTCCTTTCTGGATTTCCTCTTAACTTAAGTAAATGAAACCTGAAACCACCCCTCAGGTGATGTGATGGTGACTGTCCTCACAAGACCAATCTGTTGGCTCAAACCAACCAGACTCTTTGAGCTAAACCTGACTCACACCTCTGCAGATGGGACTGTGGACTGGCCTCTGGAATGACCTACAGTCACCTTTACCTCATTATAATACTAAGATCTTCACCCAAGAATGAGCCTCAGTCATATTTACATAACATACTGTGTATGTATAGGCATGTTTCCTTAAGGTGCACGTATGACCTTATGCCCACCTCTACATATACTGACAGGGCTTTCTGATCTAAATACTCATCCTAACCCTAAACAAAAGGAATCCATTCACCTTCTCTCAGCTGGCTTTGGAAGCCATTCCCATGAACTCCTTATTTGCTACAGTTACAAGTTTCTTTGTGGGACAACTTAACCTGGTGCAGTTTCTCACTCACCAAAGAGCAAACTCACTTTGGTTTGGTTGCACTTGGACAAATAAACATTCTCAATGCTATATGCTATAGCATGCTCTTGAAAAGATCACAATACATGGGAATGTAATATATCAGAAGTTGTGGCAAGTCATACAAAGCCTTTAAACAATTTTAAATTCACAAAATTTATTTTTAAGTAACAAGATCAACTTCCTGTGGAATTGGTATTATCCAGGGTATAGGACATCTCTCTTGTGCCACTCAGAGCCTCTCAGCCCCACCCCTACTCCAACCCCTGCTGCAGGGACTATTCTGGGCTCTACCTACCTCAGGAACCTGATGTGGGGAACAAAGGCAAAAAAAATAAAATAAAATAATTTCCTTACTATCTACAGCTCATTGACAAGTCCTTGAAACTGGCAGAGTGACATTCCTCAAGGAATTCTGCTGCCTCCATGTTAATACTTCGCCTGACCCTCAGGATGCTGTTAAGTCTATTTTAATATATGAAAATTCCTTTGGAAACTTCCTTTATCTCTGCCCCCTCCCCAAGATACATATTGGCAATCATTCCCCAAGCATATGACCCACTGATGTACATCTAAAGAGTCTCAGCACTGAGTTTTTACTAAACAGTAATAAAATGACCTTTTCCTAACAACAGCTGGCCCCATCAAAGTCCTGGAAACCTTGCTTCTAAAATACCCTGGAGACTTGTGCTATCCCTAACCCCCTTCTAACTTGAAAGTATATAATGGGCCACCTGTCAGTACCCCAACATTTCCTATATCAGAACCCGGTTGGCCCACAGGCATTGACAACACAGAAATGTGGGGGCTCTTAGAGCTATCGGGGCACCCCCTGTCCAAAGAGTGATGGATCAAACTTTGTTTTTCAACCCAGCTGAACAGTTCTCAAATATATTTAATAAGACTCCTGAGAAGGTGTCGAACACCAGACACCTGTAGGAGTGGCCATCATGGTAACACATCTCTGCCCCCTTCTCTGTAATTCTACTCTTTCCCTCATTCCAACTCTCTGGTATTATTTCCCAAATGAACTGACAGGAAATGTTTGCTAGTCTGAATTTAGTTGTACTATGACTATAAAATATACACTTGATTTCACAGTCTTTGTATTAAAAAAAAATCCAAATATCTTCTTAACTAATTGTGATTACATGTGAAAAGAAAATTTTGAATATATTCAGTTGTGTGATACTGTGATTTATATAATAAGGAATATTTATTTGGTTTTCATCCCCATTCCTGACATAGAGCTCCTAAAAACCTTGGTATTTTCTAAGTGATAAGAATGATAAAGGTGAAAGGTGTGTGTCATTTGTTATTCATAACAAGCCTCTTTTAACTACAACTGAGTTTATATTAGTGAGGTGACTCTGGAGAGCTTCCAAAGCCTGCTGCTTGCCAGGGGAAACAATCACGGAAATTTCAGGCTCCCTTCCCTTTTTCCCAGTCTCCTGGGCAGGGAGATCGGCTGCAGACCGGGTTCAATCACCAATGGCTCATGATTTTTATCAATCATGCCTATGTAATGAAACCTCCTAAAAATCCCTCAGCTACAAGGGTTTAGAGAGCTTCCAGGTAAGCAAACACATGGAGGTTGGAAAGGTAGCCTGTGTGGAGAGGGCATAGAAGCGCCACACCCTTTCCCCATACCTTGCCCTAGGCATCCTTTCCATCTAGCTGTTCCTGAGTTATATCATTTTTTAATCAAATGATAATCTAGTAAGTAAATTTTTTTTCCTTGAGTTTAGTTGAGCTATTCTGACAAATTGTCAAACCTGAGGAGGGGTTTTGGTAGCCTCTGATTTATAACCAGAGGTCAGAAGCACAGATAGAAATGTGGATTCTGAATGGCATCTCAGTGTGTGTACATGGGGGGAGCATTCTAACGGGACTGAGCCCTTAACCTGTGGGGTCTACAATTTTAAGTCAAGATATTTAATGTGTTGGAAAAGTGCTTGACATGGGAAAATCCAGAAACATCTGATATCCAATGTATTGAGAGGGGCGTAGAAATACGGAAAAAGCAAAGGTTTTTTTTCCCTTTCATCTGTTAAATAAAATATATTATTGAAATTAAAACCTTGGCTTTATTTATTTATTTATTTATTCACTTACTTATTTATAAAAAGTACAACTAGAAATATAAAATAAGATATATGGTTCACAGTTGTGTTGGATAGCACCTTGGTGGACTACCTCAAATCCTTCCAGAAAATTACCCCTCACATCTATTAAGGTTGTATGTGATTAAGCTGTTTGCAACCTAAAGACCTAACCAGTAACTCTAGTAGGACAACAGATGAGATGTTACCATGTAACTTTTCATTATATCTCCACTTCGGCTCACTCAACTAGGACTAACTGAACAATCAAGAAGTAAAAAGATTAGAGTTCACAGAAATTCTCTAGGTCAATGGTTCTCAACTCAGATTTTAAATTAGACCTATGTGGATGGCTTTTTAAAAACTTTGGTAATGGTGCCTCATGGAAGACCAAGTAAGTCAGGATTGCTGGGAAAGAGGCCCAGGTATCAGTATTGTTTTAGGAACTTCCCATATGATTATAATGTGTAGCAGGTGGAGAATCACTAGAAAAGCCTGTCTAGACAGCACATTTTATCTACTTCAGATTAGGGGAAATATGACTATTACTGACAGACTGTGGGAGTAGCACTACCTTCCACATAGTTGCTTTTGAGCACATAAGGTGATGAAATTTTCCTCAACTCCTATATGATTTCGTTCAATATCAATTAGCAGAACAGACTTGCCACTTGTTGGAGTTGATACTCAGTGGTCTTAAATTTCATTTTCTCTTGGGTATGGAGAAAACTGTCCCCAAGTCCCTGCATTATTAATTATTATAATTATTAAAAGTACAGTATCAAATTCCTCCCTCTTTGAAAACTCTGAATGGTTCTTCTTTTAAAAAAAAAGGTTTTATTTATATATTTGAGAGAGACAAAGAGCGTGTGCACACTCATACAGTGATAAGTGGCAGAGGGAGAGGGAGAGAGAAATCCAAGCAGATTCTGTACTGAACACAGAGTCCAAAGTGGGGCTCAATCTCACAACCCTGAGATCAGACTTGAGCCAAAACCAAGAATAGGACACTTAACCAACTGTGCCACTCAGGCACCCCCAAATGATTCCTCTTCATTTTGTTGAAAATTGTCAGGAAAGGAGAGATGTATTAACACCAACAGTCTCACTGTAGTAACAAGTCAAAAGTTTCATTTTCTTTTATGTACATATCTCCCACATGGTTATTATATGTACAGAATTTAGAGTTATTTTTATGGCTGTAGGTTTCCTTAGAAATATCAATACCATAGTCCTTGTAAAAAGTGCTTCTCAAATTTTAACATGCATCTGACTCAGTGGGGGCTCTTGTTAGAAATGCAGATAATACTTCAGTAGGTCCAGGGCGCCTGGGTGGCTCAGTGGGTTAAAGCCGCTGCCTTCGGCTCAGGTCATGATCCCAGGGTCCTGGGATCGAGGCCCGCATCGGGCTCTCTGCTCAGCGGGGAGCCTGCTTCCTCCTCTCTCCTCTCTCTCTGCCTGCCTCTCTGCCTACTTGTAATCTCTCTCTGTCAAATTAATAAATAAAGAAAATTTTTAAAAAAAAAAAATACTTCAGTAGGTCTGGAATATATGGCCTGAGATTCTGCTTTTCCAACAAGCTCCTAAAAATGATGCTAATGCTATGAGGCCACAAACAACAAATCAAGAGGCACTGTTTAAAGTCCAGGGTATAAACTGAAATAAAAACTGTTGGAGTCTGAATTCTGTCTCTACCAGTGGGTGATCTAGGCCAAGTTACTCAATCTCCCCAAGCTGCATTTCCACGTCTCTTAAACAGAACAGAAGTAGTTACCATGATGACTGAAAGAGATACTTCATCTATAGCATTTAGAATTTCAGTGCTATAGTATATGGTGTGGGAAACAAAGGTAGAAGAAAAACTATTAAATTTCATTACTACCTACAACCCATTAAAAAGTCCTTGAAATAGGCAGAGAAACATTCCTCTAAAGACTCAACTGCCTTGATCTTAATACTTTGCTAAGGGCAAGAGGCAAATACAGCCTGATATCCAGCATCCTTTAAGTCTACTTTAACATAAAAATTCCTTTAGAAATTTCCTTTACCTTTAACCCCCCCCCAAAGATACATGTTGACAATCATTCCCTAAGCATATGATCCACCGACATACATCTGAAGGGTCTCATGACTAAGGTTTCATTAGACAGTAATAACTGACCTTTTCCCAACAATAGCTAGCCCCCCCCCAAGGTCCTGGAAATCCTGCTTCCAAAGTTTCTCAGAGACTTATACTATCCCTAACCCCCCCCAACTTGAAAGTATAAAATGGGCCACCTCTCCTGACCCCAGTGCAGCTCCTTCTGCCCAAGGGTCCTGTCCCCATTCTTCAATAAAATCACCTTTTTTGCACCAAAGACATATCAAGAATTCTTTCTTGGTCATTGGCTTCGAACCCTAAAGTGTTTCCTACCTCAATAGGTACCTGATAAATGTTATGTCATTTCATTGTTGTTATAGCCAAGTTCAATTCCAAACTTTTTATCAGTTACCAAAAGTGTGACTCAAAAGAAAAAAAAAAATAATAATTTGCCCAAAGTTACCTGTTTAGCTTATAACAGTTAGCCAGGATTCGACTCAGATTTTCAAACTCTTATTTCATTGCTTATTCTTCTGCTGTGGCCTCCCAGTGCTTCTAGATCACTTTGGACATCTCTCTACTATAGCTTTTCCTATACATCATGGTAATCATTATTTGTGGTGGTCTAAAAAATGTCCAAACATCCTTTGGCACTTTCTTTAAAAGATGTAGCCTAATTGTTGAGTATGGACTGGAATTAGTGAATCATTTCTAATGCACAGAATAAGGCAAAAGTGAAAGTGTGTAACTTCTAAGATTAAGTCATAAAAAGGCACTGTGGCCTCCTTCTTGCTCTCTCTTAATCATTCACTCTGGGAGAAGCCAGTCACCACGTTGGGAGGACACTTAAGCAGCTGTATGGAAAGGTCCACATGTCAAAGAACGGAGGGCCCCTCCTAACAGCTGGCAAGGAAATGATATCTGCCAACCGCCACATGAGGGAGCCATGTTGGAAAGGTATCCTCTGGCTCCCATCCAATATCCAGATGAATACAGCCCCAAACAACAGCTTAACTGCAACCTTCTGACTCGTCCTAAGCTGGAAGCCAGTTAAGCTTCTTCTGAATCCCTTACCCATAGAAACTATGAAATAATAATTTTTTCTTGTTTTAGGGTGCTAAAAGTTTTTGTGTTAATTTGTTGTGTAGTAAGAGGTAACCGATACATTATTTACTTATTTGTGTTCTCTAACTGACTGAAAGCACAGTGCCTGGAAAAGCATATATTACTCCATTTATTCACTGAATCACTCATTCACTATCATAACCAGCCATCTAGCCATCAAATATTTATCAAGAACCTATGATGTGTCAGGTATCGCTTCTGGATGTTGGGAATACAATGGTTGAACATAATACAGATCCTTTCCTTAAGGAGCTTACAATTAAGGCAAGAAGACAGGTTATTATTCACTAAATATCTGATAATGACTTGAGGTAGAACGTAGTAAATAATGTAAAACCTTGGCTAACGTTAAGTGTTTTAAAGATATGCTAATTTTGCTGATTTAATCACACTGAGCCAAACTGTACCTACTCTCCAAGTTCAAGGTAAGCAAGAAATTCTAGAGCAGTCATAAACTGATGATAGTACCTAGAGTTTTTATTTTAATCCCTTAGTAAATTAATAGATGTAGGCATTGATTACTAAGAGGTGCAACATTACTAAAAGACAGGCATCCAGAACTCATATGCATCTAAAAGGGAGTACACAAAAGCACACACAATGGTTACACATATTCTTAAAACAAACTACCAGAATTTGCTTAAACCTTTATATATACACTAATAAATATACTGAAAATTCAAGGAAGGGACACACATGTTAATATCACAAAGAACAAAATCCAAATTGCAGAAAACTACACAGGAAAGACAAGTAAGTTTCGTCTACAAATTCTTTACAATAAAAATAAATAAGAAAAGGAAGGACATGTTAATAGATGAACAAATAAAATACTTAAAAGACATAGCAACCAATTACAATGCATCACTTTTATTTAGCTGTCAGAGAAAACAAACTCTTAGATGAGATGAAGAAATAAAAATAGGTAAGCACTTAAAACATTCAGGAAAATTATGAAAATATCAGAACTTAAACACTGACTGTATATTCAATGATCATCAGGGATTATGATGTTTTGATTATATATTTTTTTAAGTCCAGGACATTTACAGAAATCCACTGAAATTGTTACAAATGAAATAATATGGTGTCTAGAGCTTGCCTCAAAACAACCAAAGCAGAGGAGAGGGACAAGAAAGATCAATTTGGAAGCTCAGTATTTGGAGTTTTTTTTCTTTTTTTTAAGATTTTATTTATTTATGTGACAGAGAGAGATACAGAGAGAGAGGGAGCACAAGCAGGGGGAGTGGGAGAGGGAGAAGCAGGCTTCCTGCTGAGTAGGGAGCCCGATGTGGGGCTCGAACCCAGGGTCCTGGGATCATGACCCGAGCTAAGGCAGATGCTTAGTGACTGTGCCACCCAGGAGCCCCAGTGTTTGGAGTTCCATTAAAAACTATCTTTTGCCTTTATTTGTGTTTGATATGTAATGAACATTTCTTTAAATTAGGAGATTTCAGATAAAACCGCAGGTTTTCAAGTCATCTTAAAATATCCAAGTATCAGGCATCAAGGAATTGTCACTGAGCACTGAGAGCTAGGACCTCTTCTGTAGATAAGCCATGCTTACCTTAGGCTGACCGCAGCCCGCCCTATTTCCTATTGTCTTTATTTGACCAGCTTCGTTCATGTACACTATTCTCTTGTGCACTCACTCAGTGCATGTGACCTCTGGGGAGACTAGGCTTCTCTGCAGCACCAGGTTAGAAATCAAGTGTACTTCAGTTCTCTAGTGGCAGGGAAAGAACATGCAGCCCAAGTAACAATTCAGAGGCCGGGTTAATCTGATTCAGCAGTTTAACCTCCTTTGAAGGTTAATTCAAAAGCTTTATCTTAGAGGAAAGCTCTCTTCTAGGAACCTTCGTTTGCAAGACAAAGGACAGAATAAAAATGAACCATGTACACCCAAATGGCTGATATGCTTTTACCTAAGGCTTTTATAGAAGCTCACATATAAAATACCTTTCCCATTGTTTCTATTACAAATTCGCTTAACATTTTAAAATCTCTTTTTAATCCTTTAGGAATGAAGAAAAGAGACTCCCATTACCATACATACACATGGCTCTCAGTAGAGGTAACTCTGCCCTTTTTGTTTGTTTCTAGGTTTGCTTTCACTTGTTAGTCAATTATAGGAATAAGTTCTTGGTGATATTAAATGGATTCCATTTTAGATAAAGCAGATTTTGCCTTGCTAAAACCACTGGCATTGAGTGATAGCAATGTAAATGAAAAATATGAGATAATTACTCTGGCTTCGTTCTCTACATTAAACTGAAAGGGGGGCAGCATGCAAAGACTAAAAATGGCCCAAAAGCACCTCATGGTGGTCACATATCACCAAAGAAATATAAAACACTCATTTTAAAATTAAGGTATTTAATGAAACAGCTTATAAATGCTTCTAAAGAGAAAACTTGGCACTAAGAACATCAGAGACTTATCAATAAACTAATGGTAATAAAGGTTATTTTCTTCTATTTATTAATAGCTCTTTTATGTATGGGAGTTCAATTATGTCCATGTTGATAATATTATTAATTATTATCATTGATAATATATGTGCCAGGTACCATTCTAGCCATGTGTATGAATTCTCTCATTTAATTCACAAAACAATCCTACAAATTAATTATGGTGATTACCTATTCTTCTCTAACATTTTTGCCACATAAGAGAACCAAGTCTTTGAAGGCTAAAACCTTCATAAACTGTAGAGTTAACCCAAACGGAAACAGGATGCCAAGCTAAGAAATCTGGTTTGACATTCTAAGCACTATGACAAGTCCTGATGTTATCCATTGCAGTAGTTTTCTTAAACTAAGTATCAAGAACATGATCTGAAGGATCTGGAAGACGCTTCTTCCCCTGACTCTGCTTCCATAATCATTTTCCTGAATGTTCAATGTCACAAGGAAAATGCTTTTGCATTTTCTGGAAGTTCCATGGTCTCAAATACCCATAGTCTTGCCCAACAAATTCCCTACAAAGAGGACTGAGACTTGAAAAATGGTTGCTGCTTTTTGCCTCAAGTTGGGATTGTAGATGTATCTGGAAAACAAATTGTTTCTAACGTTGAGTCTAGAGAAAGGGTCCCTCTGATAAAAATGAAAGTTGCTAGATTTAATTTATTTTTTTATTTTTTTTAAAGATTTTATTTATTTATTTGACACACAGAGAGAGATCAGATCACAAGTAGGCAGAGAGGCAGGCAGAGAGAGGAGGAAGCAGGCTCTCTGCTGAGCAGATAGCCGGATGCAGGGCTCTATCCCAGGACCCTGAGATCATGACCTGAGCCGAAGGCAGAGGCGTTAACCCACTGAGCCACCCAGGTGCCCCAAGGGTGCTGGCATTTTGGAATCCAATTTGAGAATCTGTAAACTATTCACCAACTAAATGTTGCATTTAATTCCAGAGATTTCTAAGACTCCCAAAGCCCATTCAAAGGATCTCCTAGATGGCCATGGATTGCTGGTTAAGAACTCTTTCTCTTAGGACTACCCAACACACAGTGTCAAAAGATGACAATCATTTTTAACCACTAAAAGCAGGCAGTGTGCACAGGATCAGTCAAATAGAACTGGACATGGAACACATTCTGTCACTTACCACCTCAATGACCTTGGGCAATTCCACAAACTCCAATTTCCTCATTTCTAAAGAAAGTTTGTGTATAGTTCCTGTGTCATTGTTGTGGACGAATTCATTGTACTATGTAGTTCAATGTTTAACACACAATAAATACTCAATACATGTTATCAAAATGATGAATATATGGTAATACAGATCCTATTATCATATGACATAATAAACCTTTTTTTTTTTTTTTTTTTTGACATAGAGAGACACAGTGAGAGAAGGAACACAAGCAGGGGGAGTGGGAGAGGGAGAAGCAGGCTTCCCGCCGAGCAGGGAGCCCAGTGCAGGGCTAGATCCCAGGAGCCTGAGATCATGACCTGAGCCGAAGGCAGCCGCTCAACGACTGAGCCACCCAGGCGCTCCTGACATAATAAACCTTAATAAAACAGAGGTAAGGATGAGGAGGAGTTTAGGCTCCAGGTGTTTTATTTCTGAACACAGAATAATAGGAAACTGGTTTAAATGAATAAAGCAGGATCTACTTGCCTTGGGATAAACAAAGGTTTAAGAAGAGTTTAAGAATTTAAAGAAGGTTTAAGACTTTAAAGAAGTCACTAGATCCTAATAAGAAAGACTTACAATTTTGGAGAAGATCCTTTCACATTCATTATTTCATCCAATTCTCACACAAATTTTCTGAGATAGTCATTATTACCACCTGCATTTTTCAGATAAGAAAAGCTAAGTTTCAGATAAGGGAGGTGTTTTACTTAAATTCATGGTATTAATATTCAGCAGAAACATAATTTGAATATTATTCACTGGTTCTAAACTCACTGCAAACACAAAGGAAGGAAAGAGAAAGGAGGGTGGAGAGGGAAAGAGGGACAACCAGAGGAAGAAGGGAAGACTAGGACCATAGAGGAGATTTACAGGTAAGCCTACTCACCTACTCAAGTTCTGAAGTACACCTATAGTCCTAAAATAAGGTAAAAACAACTAAATGCTTCACTTAAAATTTTAGATATAAACTTGTGTTTGAGAGAAACAAAATTCACCATGTAGTAATTGTAAATAGTGTAGTAAGTGTCCACAGGTCTCCCAAGATAATCTGAGTTGTCATCAGAGTCCGCATTAGTTATGAGTGTTTGCTTGGAACCAAATCAACTACATAATTTCCTTAAGGACCAAGCCCTCAACAATAACCATCCTTGATAAAGACAACAGACAATTGGAAAGACAACTCCCACTGATGCTCCAGATATTTCACAGATGCTTCAGAGTCAATTTAGCTTTATAATTCTTTCTGATTAAAGAGGCACCTTGTCACAAGGAGAGAATCCATCCATTGTAAATGACTCCAATAAAAAGGCCAAGAAATAGCTATAGATGGGTGCTGTATACATACTTTTTGAAAATTGCATCCTAATTGTTATTTACAGACATCATCCAAATCTTTTTTTTTTTAAAGATTTTATTTATTCATTTGACACAGAGAGAGAGATTACAAGTAGGCAGAAAGGCAGGAGAGAAAGAGGAGAGAGGAGGAAGCAGGCTCCCCGCTGAGCAGAGAGCCCGATGCGGGCCTCGATCCCAGGACCCTGGGATCATGACCTGAACCGAAGGCAGCGGCTTTAACCCACTGAGCCACCCAGGCGCCCTACAGACATCATCCAAATGAACACTGCATCATCTTGCTAGCAACTCTGTACCATCTTTCATTTCCTTGTGACATGCTGGGCTTTTCACTTGGAAAAGATTAGATTTACCTTCATTTCAATGTGGGACAGGAAGGGAGGAATGTTCTGCACAGTTCTTGTATTTCTAGTTTTGCAGGAGCAGTTGAGCAAAGGACCAAATGTGCTTGACGTCAACAGTCAGTTAATGGGTATAAGGCCTATATCCCAATATTAAAATCTGTCAAACCTATGTACAGTTTCAGTTTGGATTTAATTTGAAGCCACTGCTAACTACTGTATATAAAAACAGTTTTCAGTTTCAAGAAAGGAATAACCCATGAATGAACCTGAACTTTTTGTGGGGGCATCAGATAATTTAAAATTATTTCGTAATTATACCAAAATTTCTAGCAAGTGGGAAATACAAGCCAAATTTTTCAGTACAGAGAAAACTCAGACAGAAGTTGATAATCCAAAACTTTTCATTTGAGGCCATGAGGTTACTTCTGGGCACAAGTGTGACTAGGAACTGAGAGAATAATGAGAGCATAAGATAATTTGTGCTTAGAGACCTCAAACTATTCCAAGTATTTAAACATACTTGCTCATTGACTTATCCAAATCTTTGTTAGTTGCCATTATGACAGGTATTATCTCTATTTTGAGGGATAAATATCTGCTACAGGAAAGTTAAGATTGCAGAAAAGATCTCCAAGGCCAGTTTTATCAAGAGCTAATATTTATATTGATACTTCTATTGCTTTGTATAAACTGTGCCATTTTATCTTTGCAACCACCATGTAGGTTAGATGCAGCCTTCATTTCCGTTTGACTGATGGGAAAACAGAAACATAAAATGCCAAAGTAAGCCATGAGAGACATACAGCAGCTGTTAAATGGCAGAAGAGAAAGTTGAGAGGTCACCTGCCCCAGTTCTGAGCTTTATCTTCATCAGCCTCACTGTCACTAATTATTTGAGAAATTTACTGTAAGCTAGAAACACAAGTAAAAATACCTCTGACCAGTATATTCAATCTATCCAGAAATAATGGTCAAATTAGCTCTATCAAGTTGCCTGTCAAAGTTTGTTACTCTTAACAAACAGACCTTCTTATACTCAAGATATTCTGTACCATTGGAAGTTATTTACCACGTCTTATCAGTATTACTTGTCAAGGCTTTGAAGGAAAGTCCCCTCTTTTCTATCTTTGTATTTCCCTCAGATCCTAACACACATTAGGTGCTGGAGAGTGCTTGTTTAACTCTATTCATTAAAAATATTTCATATTTATAAACTGAAATCTGTATCTCTTATGTTCTTTCAGATCTATACATACAAGTACACATATATGTATATATATTTACACACGAGATATATATGTGCATATATATGGCTTTGTGTAATATTAAAATTTCATAAAATATTTTTCTAATTGTGAAAATCAAGGATTTTTTCTAACTTCTCCTTCCAATATGATTTAGTATGGCTCATATTATTGTGTAAAGTCAAGCACTGAAAAATAGTCATGAGGAAAGTAGAAAAGATATGACCACAAAGACTACTATTATTACTATAGCAAAACAATACCTTTTCCTTTGAGCTTCCTTGCCTCTAGAGTAAAAAGATAATGATAATTGGATAAGCAATCTCTATGATCTGGTGGAAGGAAACACATCAACTCATTAAGAATTGATATTAACAGGAATTTATCTGTGGCCATTCATTCACATAGCTCTAACTATGTGACACTATGGATTTCTCAGACTACAGTTCCTAGCAAACAGAGATATTCTTCACACACTTCCTGGTGATCTAACTGGTATGACTTTGAAACTCAGGGTACCTACTGAGTTTCAGTAAGGATTAATGACCCAGTTAGTTTTCTGTTATCCTATCTATCTTGAAATGAAAAAGGCTGTAATATAGCAAACCAGTGCTGCCTAAATTCCTGGCAAACTCTTTCAAAATAAAATAAAAATTCAAAGCCCTACTCTTTTGAAATTCAGTTTGGCAGATATAATGTATTTGCGAATGGGGAAAGCAAAAAGGTTGCCAAGTATCTATTTCCCCTTCTGATTATAGCATCTCATTTTTCCTTTGAGGAATCCGGCCTCTCCTATATCTCAGCGATGTAGTTTGAATGAAGTTGGCTCTATAACCTTCATTACATGGGTAGGCATGGGAAATAGTTCTGGCCAGAGCAATCCTCTCCTCTGACCATACTGCCTGGCTTAGCAACAGGAAAATGAGACTCAATACTGAGCCCTTTGGTAGAGCTGTTAGGAAAGAGGCAACCTCTATATGATAAGCATAGTGTGAAGATAGAAAGTAAGCCTGCTGCTGCCTATACATAGAGCCAGCAGAGAGAAACCCAGAGCACCAGTGAATATTCCAATGCCATTTTTGGTGCTCCTGGATTTTGGTGCTGAAGTAATCCTGGATTTTTAAATTTAAATTCAATTACTGACAGCTGCTATTGCAAGGGTAATAGCGAACAATGCCTAATCATTATTTTTAAATCATACAAACAAACCTCATGGGACACCTGGGTGGATCAGTGGGTTAAAGCCTCTGCCTTAGGCTCAGGTCATGATCTCAGGGTCCTGGGATCAAGGCCCGCATCTGGCTCTCTGCTCAGCGGGGAGCCTGCTTCCTCCTCTCTCTCTGCCTGCTTCTCTGACTACTTGTGATCTCTCTCTCTCTCTCTGTCAAATAAATAAATAAAATCTTTTAAAAAATTATTAAAAAAACAAAAACAAACCTCATGAAACCCAGATGAGTTTCATGATCAGCCAAGGTAGATAAACACTATATAAAGTATTTTCAAGAAGCACATCTTAGTATATCCGCAAATACCCAAATCAATGTACATTATTATTAAATGTAAGTTCATTCATAAAATGCAGTAAGTATTACTGAAAAGTTTGAGATGCTTTCTCAACTTCAAAGATGTCAGGATTAGATTATAGGATCAAATTCATTTAACAGGGCGCCTGGGTAGCTCAGTGGGTTAAAGCCTCTGCTTTCGGCTCAGGTCATGATCTCAGCGTCCTGGGATCGAGGCCCGCATTGGGCTCTCTGCTCAGCAGGGAGCCTGCTTCCTCCTCTCCTTGTCTCTCTGCCTGTCTCTCTGCCTACTTGTAATCTGTGTCAAATAAATAAATAAAATCTTTAAAAAAATAAAAAAAATTCATTTAACAGACTGTTAAAATACGTTATTCCTGTGCTATGAGCGAGTTACAGTTTTGGCAAGGGATAGGGATCCCATGTACTTGGTAGGGGTTGGAAATAGAGCCAATCAACATCTAATTGGACAGAGCTACTGATGGTCACCTCTACTTGCGGGTACAGTCTAGGCATCTATAGAAGGTAGCCCTGAGAGGACATATACTGGGTAAAATCATTAAGCCCATGATGGTCCTAACTGGCAGTGAAAATGGTGAACAATATCCAACATTGACTGCATCTTCATGATATGCTTGGTCAAGGATATGACCTACCACCTGGGTATCTACCTCAACAGCTGGCTGGCTACCAAATGTGGGCTTTTCCATGTGGACAAAGGACACTATCAAGCTTTTTACAAGGCTTGCTGCATAGACGAAGGACAATCTGTAGAGGTGACTGTGCATTGGGATGGCAAGCAGGACTCCTAATATATACAATTCCAGGCAGCAGCCTAAGTCCTCTTGAATATTAATTTATTTGTCTGTTATCTGATATGTTTTTTAGAGGCATCTGTCTTTTTTTTTTCTTTTCTTAGGACTCCTAATCCAATAACACAGTGCATTTCATAAATTAGGGTTTCATCATTACTTTGAAACACTTGACATAGAAAAAATTTGATTAGATTTGAAATCCATTCACATTACCACAATAAATTGAAAAGAAAGACCTGTTAAATCTGAAAACATAATTTTATATAAATTCCAAATGGGTATAAAATGATTTTAATTCTTTCAGTATCTACTTGTGTGAATGAAGTTTCTTGTTAAAGACACCAATCAAGAATTCGAAGAGATCATCATAAAAAAGGCTTGATCACAAATTGCATGTAACCATTTCAAGCACAAAACCAGTTCTTAAATAATTTTGTCCTCAAAGAAAGTTCAAGATTCTTTTTTTTTTTAAGGTTTTATTTATTTATTTGACACAGAGAGATCAGATCACAAGTAGGCAGAGAGGCAGGCAGAGAGAGAGGGGGAAGCAGGCTCCCCACTGAGCAGGAAGCCAGATGCACCTCGATCCCAGGACTCTGAGATCATGATCTGAGCCGAAGGCAGAGGCTTTAACCCACTGAGCCACCCAGGTGCCCAAAAGTTCAAGATTCTTATTAGCAACTTAAATAGATTTTATTTAAACATTTTACCCAATTCAATATTTCATGTCTGTCATATTACTTTTATAAATCTAACCAAAATTATATATATTATATAAAAAATATTTTCACCAAACCTCACTTGTATACCTTCAAATTCTTCCAGTTTATCCCAGTGCACTATAAACATGTAACTCTTGTTTTTACTTTAACTCCTTTAGCCAGGGTCTTAGATGGGCCCCAATTAGTCTCACCTCCTTTTATTCATTCACTTACTTAGTCACCTTCTTCATTGAATGAAGGTGACATGAGGCACTGCATAACGATGGAGTGTGACTTCTAAGATGAAGTCATAAAGGTCTATGAGGTTTCTGCCTTAAATTAAGCCCCTTGGGATCACTTACTCTGGGGGAAGCCAGCTGCCACCATGTGAAGACACCAAGCTTCCTTAGGTAGTGGTCCACCTTGCAAGGAATTGAGGGCTCTGTCCTACTGAAAGGCCTGGACAAACCTCACCCACCCGAAACTTGTTTAAGCTTGAAAGTATTATCAACTAGCTACTTCTGCTTCTGTATGAATGCTTGCTTATCGCGCACGTGGGTTCCCCACACCAATCAACCAACACCAGGTATGAAATGTTGACCAATCAGCTTACCTGCTTATAAAAATCCTGCACCTACCCAGATCGGGACCTCTTAGCGTCACCGGCAACGAGTGCGCGGAGGTCCGGGTTCGAACTCGTAATAAACGACCCTTGCCGCTTGGCTTTGACTTACATCTCTGGTGGTCTTCTAAGGTGGGCGTACAACGCATCCGGCATTACACTACAGTCGGGGCTAACTTGCTAGCTACTTGAATGCACCGAGGAAGTGAATCGCCCAATTCTAAATGAGCCTTCAGCTCTAGCTGACATCTTCACTAAAACCCCATGAGAGACGCTGAGGCAGTTAAGCAGTTCCAGTTATTACTGACTCACAGACACTGGGTGAAATAATAACAATAACAACAACAACAACAATAATAACAAATGGTTATTGTTGCTTTAAGCTGCTACAGTTAAGGGGAAATTGTTACACAGAATAGATGCATGTACCATTGCATTATATCACTATGCTAACACTACACTGCATTAATTACTACTATAGTAGCAATCACCCAGCACTTAGCTAAAATTGCAAAATAAAACAAAATTGGAGCATGTGCTTGACATAGATCTAGACTCATTCACCAGCTCAGTGACTCATTTCCACATATCAGTCTTAAAGTGAACAGAATTCATGGTTCCCCAGTGATATCTATGAGTTTTGTACAGTATAATCCTGTGAGGAGTACCCAAAAACGTTAAATCATTATACTGCAATGGTCTATGGTATAAGTTTATTACAGAGTACTCTAACTCCTACTATCTCTCCCATTAAGCTAGGAACCATTCCTGTTTTGGCACATCTCTGTATGCCCAGTGGCTAGCAGAGTGCTCAGGATAAAGTAGGTATTCAATAATATCCTTTCATTTATGTATTCAAAATATATTTAGGCATCTTATATGTGTATATTAGTGATTCTTTGTCAGTAATCTGTATGTTTGAACATCATGTAATCTCTGGAATGGTGCATAATATGAAAGCTATGCTTTAATGAGGAACACTATCTGCTAGGCACATTAGTTATAATTTAATGATCAGAGCAACGCTATCATTATCCCATTTTTCAGATGAAGGAAAATAAAGTATAATAAAGACTATGCAACTTCCCAAACACAAATTGGGAAAGTTAAGGAGTAAGATTAGAAATAAGGCAGATCTCTCTGACTCAGAGCTCATGCTCTTAACCACTACACTGTCAAGGTATCAGCCTCCCTTCATAATTCTTAATGATTCAATCTTCAAATCAAATTATTTGTCATTTTATACTTCTGGGGGTTTTTTAAGTTGAAACAGTAGATATATAAGGAAGTGTCTCTACTTGTCTGGAATGTTTTCAATTAAAATGGGATATTGGTGCTATATAATTTAAGATTATTTCCACCATTAATAAAAAGTATATAATTAAAGATAAAAATGAATTAAATGTCTCAGGTTAGTAATTGGCTTGGAGCACTTAGTGCATCGTTCAATAACAGAGCATGCAGTGTGAATCAATGTACAGATGGAACTTCCACCTGCAAGTGGTGTATAATTCATGTTTATTATAGAGGGAAGTTTGATGCAGGGCATAAATGTGAAAAATAAAGTTTTAAAATAAGTTTGTTTTTCATTCAAAAGAATCAGTCCAAAGACAAATTAATAACACTTATATTGAGCACATTTTGTTCAAAAATAAATTAATTTCAAAGCCCTTAATTCAGTTTTAAAAAGTGAAACCATTCTCATAACTCAATTTATCTGTAACTTACTCTTTTTTCAACTCAATTTAAAAGTTAACCTTATTATATTTTTAAACTCTAAAACAACCTGTTCTTTGTATGTGGGGAAGAGCCTTTTTTCCAGCCTACAGATAGTTTTTCATTTGGTCTTAACAGATTTATGAATAAGTTCATAATTTAACTATTTCACCTATAAATTACACATACATATATTTAATATGCATGCTTCTCTAAAATATAACATATTCACATGCAAAAAAATAGACTTTATAAAGCTTTGCATGGATATAAATTGTCCAATAGTTTGACTTAAAAAATATTGTTGCTTTTTACCTTATTTTGGGTTATGTTGATAGGCTATTAGTTACCACCATAATCTGACTTGAGGACTTTCTGAAGAAGGCCTTTACTGCACAGAGTATCCCCCAAGTGGTAGTAGCCCTGAGGCATGTTACATAATTTCTAATCATGGTTTCCCTTATTCCGCTCCATAGACATATTGAAGTATGCTCTCAAGGATCCTTGTAGTCAGAGTGCGCATTTCTACACAATTACTAGGCTCTGTTATGACCTGTTCTGGCCAATGGCATGTGAGCAGGGGTGCCATAAAGCCATGATGAAGCAGAAGTTTGCCTCTGTCCCTTGCTTTACTTACTTCATGAGAATGACTATCCCAAAAAGTGGCCAACCCTTGAGCCTGGGTCCCAGAAAGAGAAGAATCATGGAATTGCATCAGTCAGTCCACAGCTGCTGATACATTTGGCCTATACTTGTGGTTGTAATCTACTAAGATTTGAGGACTGTTCATTAAAGCAGTTGACTGAAACAATCATCTTTCAATACTATCTCACTCAAATGAGGCAGTTATCTTTAAAAGACAACAGATAGGACCACTGACGAACTGCCTACCAATGCATTTAACTCAGATAATGCTAGGTGAGGTAGGGATTTGTATCCATTATACAGAGAAGGATACTAAGGTTCATAGAAGTTAAAATGTTGCAAATCACAGAGCAAACAAGTGCAGAGAAGGAAATTAAACTTAGTTCTAAAAGGCTATATTTGTAGTCCATGCTTTTCCTCTTACACCTGGAAATCTCAGAATGCACTTTATAAACTGTCAGACCCTGTATCATTATTGTTGCAGCTGCATTCATGTTAATGAAAAAAATGGTTACAAAATACTTGAACATAAGAGAGGTAAATCCTGAACAATATTATGTAAACCACACTACTATGTGCATAAATAATCCAATACTGTTTATTATTAAAAGTACAAATTATGATGTGAAGTTTAATTTGGAAACAAAATTAATATACCTTTTATTTCAAATGTAGTAATCGTATTCACTTAAACTATTAAGTTATTAGCCAAAGTTTCACTTAAAAGCAGATAACATATGTTATACCTGTAGAAAGGCAATCTCAGTCATGGCACCTGACCAAGAAAATAGTAACTGTCCAATATAGCTAATAAAACTAGCCTTAAAAGGAGGGGGGGAAAAGGAAAAAAAAAGAAAAGAAAAGAAAGAGAGAGGAGCAAGAGAACCCAAGAGCTATGGAGTAATAAATTAAATATATCCATATTCAATTTCTACTCTCACATATAGTAAGCAAATAATAATGCTAAAAGCAGGATTCTAAAATTAACATATCTGTTTTTGTGTTTAAGCACAACTTCTTACTATGTTGCCGCTACATGAGAATTTTTCATTCTCAAGGTTTGTTGTTTTGTTTTTTTTTTTTTAAGATTTTATTTATTTATTTGACAGAGAGAGACACAGCTAGAGAGGGAACACAAGCAGGGGTAGTTGAAGAGGGAGAAGCAGGCTTCCCACTGATCAGGGAGCATGATGTGGGGCTTGGTCCCAGGACGCTGGGATCATGACTTGAGCCAAAGGCAGACACTTAATGACTGAGCCATCCAGGCGCCCCTCATTCTTAAGGGTTTCATCTGTGTTTGTGGGCCAGGGAATTGGGCGGGTAGTTTTCATTTCAGCCTGTCTCTATGCTCTCCCCTTCCCAGGATTTATTTGCCACAGGTTTGATTCTGGTGAATAAGATCCTCTCAGCTTCCATCTGGAATCCCTGGCTCAGGTTTCTGTTTACACAAAGCAGGAAATCAGCCACGTGAATGACAGGAGATAAGACATAAAGGCTGAAGGAAAGAAAGATACCCTCTGCCTTTGCAAGAGAAAATGTGAAGGATGTAATAAATTTGCCTGAGATGGCCCTTGCTGTTAATGGGAGGAGAAAATCTGGTAGGCTTTCTCACCAAGAAGGCATTGGATACTTGTGAAGTTTACCAAAAGAAGCAATTTAGAAAATAAGGGATTTCAGGAGCCAACTCACAAAGACAGCCTTACATGAGCCATTACTGTCACAGAAAGCTGAAGTTGACTGACATAACAATCACACTTTACAAATCACTCTGAAAACCAGATTGTGCATTTATTTGGTAGCATTTCAAAACTGATTTCCCTCACTTTAGTTTTTTTTTTTTAATAATTAGTTGTAGGGCGCCTGGGTGGCTCAGTGGGTTAAAGCCTCTGCTTTCGGCTCAGGTCATGATCTCAGCGTCCTGGGATCGAGGCCCGCATCGGGCTCTCTACTCAGTGGGGAGACTGCTTCCTCTTCTCCCTGTCTCTCTGCCTACTTGTGATCTCTCTCTCTGTGTCAAATAAATAAATAAAATCTTTAAAAATAATAATAATAATAATTAGCTGTAAAATCTTTTTTTTAAAGATTTTATTTATTTATTTGACAGTGCAAGAGAGGGAGAGACAGAGCACAGTAGGGGGAANAATAATTAGCTGTAAAATCTTTTTTTAAAAGATTTTATTTATTTATTTGACAGTGCAAGAGAGGGAGAGACAGAGCACAGTAGGGGGAACACTAGAGGGAGGGGGAGAGGCAGACTCCCCACTCAGCAAGGAGCCCATGCAGGGCTCTATCCCAGGGTCCTGGGATCCGGATCTGAGCTGAAGGCAGACACTTAACCCACTGAACCACCCAGGTGTCCCTGTAAAATCTTTTTATCGAAGTAGAACATACACGCAGAAAATATCACATATTGCAGATTTACAGCAGTACACACTTTTACAAAGTACTCTTCACAAAGAGCATATTGATGCAACCAGCACTGAACCTGAGAAACAGAAAATTATGAGTATCCCAGAAGTTAATTTGTCTCTTTCTAAACCTTGATAATGATCACTTAAATCCAATTTCCATTTGTACTGGGGTTTAAGTGATATGGAGGAAGTCAGAAAACCTCTTCCCATGAACCCTTTCTTAGAGATCCTCCTTTTCTGGGTATTATTTCTCTGGCCATCATTACAGCTGCTCAAAGTGGCTTTCTTTTTTTTCTTTTTTTCCCCTCTGTGTTCAAATTGGAGAAACTTTCTAAATGTTTGGCCCATTTTTTCTTAAATAGCTGTCCTAAGTAGATTTTATGTCCTTATTTCTTTAATTCCTAATAAGACTCATTCAGTTTAAAGATCTGAAACCCAAGTGATTTTACATGGTCTCATTTTAACAAACATTCTCCCAGAGAAGCACAAAATGCCAGCAACTCTTCAGGTCTCATATTCCCTTTGTAAAGTGTACTAATAGTTATTTAAGACAGTATAGGCTGGGTGATGCAGCCATAACAAACTCAACAATTCAGTGGCTTAAAGCAGATCCCAATAAAGTATGGCTCATGGGCTGAATCTGACTGCTGCCTGCTTCTATAGATAACATTTTACTGGAACACAGCATGTTCACTTATTATCTATGACTGCCTTTGCACTACAATGGCAGAGTTGAGTTGTTGATGACAGAGACCATATCACCCACAAAGCCAAAAATATTATCTTTTCCTTTTCAGAAAAAGTTTTGTGACCTCTGCTTATAGCCATCAATTTTACTTCTACTCATATCTCATAAAGAACGTAGGTTGACTGAGAGGGACTACGCTCATTGGGGTCATGCAGGGTTCCAGGAAGAATGAATCTCCATTCCTTTAGGATGCCAAAATGGATTTATCAAAGGAGAGCGGTACAATTCTCGAATGCATCACTTCTGCTTACTTCTTATTAGCTAACACAAGTTATGCAACCCTGACTAATGTCAAGATGGCAGGGGAGTGTAACCTGTGTGCTCTGGGTGGGAAGGACCAAAAAATAGCAATAGCATATCCTCAAATAAAATCTTCTTCTAAACATAGAAGTATAAAACTCAACTGAATCCAGCCATTCAGACATACAATTCCACCATGGAAGACTTCACGAAAACACTAAGAATTATTTTTAAACACCTACCATAGGACCAGGAAATATGATTACTAAAAAGATAGCAAAACTATTTTATGTTACTATCACTGGCTAAGATCTAATCATACCAGCAAACGGCAAGTTGTCCTTAAAAAAGAAAAAAAAATGCTGTGTTTTAAATTAAAGAATTAACATGTTCAAGATAAATGTCCCACTAATGTTATTTAAATTGTTACTTTTAAAAATTTTCAACAGAAGAAAAAGGGGGCTTCATCTTTCTGCTTTAAGTATGGGGATATTATGGCAATTTATTTACTCATTGAGTCACTCTTAGAAACTAATATCTCCATCCTGTGGACTCCAAGCATATTGTTACTAAACATTTTTTTTTTTAAGGACAACAGGTACTGTTTCATTTATATAAAATCAGATAGAAAATATGAGAATAAGAGAATTGCTTCCCTTCTCCCTGCAAATATGCTCAGGTCTTCTCTGTTAGAGAAACAAAAAAACCACATTCCTGCCCAACCACCTCCCTGCATATGGTCTTCACTCATTCTGCTCCTTGACCATCAGAGTCTGCAAGAGTAATTTACAAAATTACACAATCCAACAGTTTTTCTTAATCCTGATTCTTATTTGAAATATTTTACCTTAAAAATGCTCTTTCCATGGATTCTAATGTTCCAGTACTCCCCCCCCTTTTTTTTTAAAGATTTTATTTATTCATTTGACACAGAGAGATTACAAGTAGGCAGAGAGGCAGGCAGAGAGAGAGGAGAGAGGAGGAAGCAGGCTCCCTGCTGCGCAGAGAGCCCGATGTGGGCCTCGATCCCAGGACCCTGGGATCATGACCTGAGCCGAAGGCAGCGGCTTTAACTCACTGAGCCACCCAGGCGCCCTCCCCCCTTTCTTTATTAAACTCTTTATAGAATCACATCTACTAAGATGTTATTCACCAAATGTCCACTAACAAAGCTGTTATTATTTTCTATTCTTAGCAATCCTATTCACTCTTAGGCAACTACCATCTTCAGGCAGTTGACTACCAAATCTACAACTTCATCCTATAATCCATTTCCAAACTTCACCCCACAGCACAAGTAACTACAAATGAATTCATCACTTTCTCCTTCAGTTCTACTTCTTGCTGACTTCCTTCCTTGTGCTACATTATAACGCAGGTTACCCAGGTTCAAGTCTTTATTCTTATATTTCCTTCCATATTTAATCCATTGCTAAGCCCTGTAGCCTCTAGAACCATAATTTCCTGCTTTCTCCCCACTGCCAACATCCTTTTCAGACCCTCATAATTGTTTGCTTTGAACACTGCAATATGCTCCTGAGTGGTTTCTCTGCATAGAGTTTCTACCACCTCCAACCTACCCTGACATTAGATTAATTGTTTCAGCATGCTATTCTTTTTAAGTCAAAACCATTCAACCATGCACCACAGCACACACCACTGCTAGGCATCTGTGGCTTCCCTCTATATCCCTCTCAAGACCATTTACTTACACATGCCATTTATTAGCCAATCTGAATTATCATCCTTGATTTTCCACTTTCTTGCTTCTTCTCAATCTGTTCACACTCCTGGAAATGCCCTTCCCTGATATTAACCATATCATTTATGCTCCAAATCTTACACCATTATGTGACCTGCTCCTTTCTGATACATTCAATGAGGGCTCTCTATTTTCTTCCTCATCCTCAGTTCTGTCTTTTATCTTGCCTGTGCTGATCTGTGTCCCAGAAAGCTGACCCTATTGACTGCATTACCCAGCCTCCCATATCAACTGACTTTGAGTTTGCTTAACCAATAGCATGCAACAGCAAGAGATAAGAGGATCAGAAGAGGGAAAGTTGGAGGCATTTCTTCCTTATTCTTTCCTTATTCAAGGCTGTTTTTTCTGGCAGTGGTCACTTTTCTCAATGACTACAGCTCCTGTGGGGCAGCTCTCATTTACTCCTTATCCAGCTCAATAAACTCTTTTCTCTCCTGGTGCCTTTGGTGCTGAAGATGAAGCTTCCCATGATTGTTAGCCTCTATAACCTCAACATCCCTTGTTAGCTCCTTGGAACCTATTCACATTTCTATAAATAGTATTTCATTAAAGGTTTCTGAACCATTCAAATTAGATTCTTTCCCCATTGGTAGTCTTATTAATATTGAAAGGTGACATTACCCACTTATGAGCCCCCAAACGCAATCTGTCCCTGTTTTTGTGACCCATGTCCAATTCTGCATTGCATTTAGGTTATTTGTATGTGCATATCATCTCTTCTGCTCGACTGTAAGTGGTTTCAGGCTATATATTTATCTTTGCAGACTTCAGATAATCAATATCCAGTCTGGCACATGTAGAGACTCAATAAATACTTGTTGAATTGAGTCTATGGAATAGTAGTAAATTATGTCAAATGTGCACAAGGCACAATAGATTAGAAGAGGAATACTAAGAGAAATTTTCCTCGATGAATGCTCATTTTCAAAACTGTTTTATCCCTCAGTCTGTGGTTGTGCCCCTGTCCTCCCATTACTTGTGTCTTTCCACTTCCATCTTTCTTCCTGTGGGCATACCTCTTCTACCTTTCTGCTTTCTTATCTCTGAATCCTTTTCTAGTTTTCCCTTACATGGCACAATTATGGAAACCGAATGTTTGTTAACATTTCTATGTTTCCCACCAGTGACTTTATAAACAAGGAGAGTAGTTATAACTTCTAAATGCCTCAGATGCCTGCTGGTTCACTAACAAAGAAAAATGAAGAAAAAAAGGGTTTCCTTTTTATTTATATGTAATTTCTATTCACAGATTCCCAGTCCAGGATTAATGGACTTTCAGAAGTAAAGAGATGTTCATTTGTTGAACCCCCAAACGAATCCATGAAGTTGTACCATTAGATTTTGTTTGCTTGTTTCTAAAGTTTTTATTTTCTTCTTATGGAACTTCTAAATGTTAAGGAAGCAATGGATTAAAATATATGTCCAGAGTAGCCATGTATTTCAGAAATTTTGGCAAAATAATGATTAGATTCAGAATACCACCACCAGCCTTCAATTTTCAATTAGTTCATGATAAAAGAGGAAGTTGGGAAGGACTGCCTATATCTAACATCCAGAAAGTCCACAGAAAGCCCTGATCAGTGTAAAAAATAAGCAGCTCTGTTAACACAGCTTTTCAGAAGTGGAGGAATGAATATAGGTAATTTAGAAAGGATTTAGAGAATCAGCTGGCATCGTGTGCTCTTGAAAGTCACAGGATCTGAGCAACTTAGGGAATAGAAGCTCTGAAGATAAGTGGAAGCAATTGTTGTTCACATTTCTGAATGCTTAGACTAATGCTCCAGGAGAAGACTAATTAGCACATATGGGTCTTCCTCTTTTATTTCTCTTTTATTCTGGAAACTCTATTTCAGTTCATGCATCCAAAGATAATATTAGCTCTTTTCATGGCTATGTTACACTGAGAAGTTCATATTCAGTGAGTGGTCA
The DNA here is from genome assembly GCA_002007465.1 of Ailurus styani. NCBI lineage: Eukaryota > Metazoa > Chordata > Mammalia > Carnivora > Ailuridae > Ailurus > Ailurus styani. The sequence continues at coordinate 245,108 of LNAC01000732.1, forward strand.
ATTAAGACCACTGCATCCATCTAACCCGCAAAACTCCTCAGGTCATATGAACTATCAACTTTTTGAATCAAAAAGTTGGAACTTTCTTTCACCTACAATCAGTTTTGTCTTCTTTAGTTTGGCCAATTTCTCTTCAAACACTTTTTGGTTCTAGGTTCAGATGTCTCATGTATTTGTCATCATGACCGTTCATCATTGTAAGTTTCAGAGTGAGAATTTGGGGGAAAAAAGAAGGGCTGTAAGAGTTGAAAGGTAAGTCTGAGATAAGGGTAGGTTTTCCACTCAAAGATGGTAGCTGTGAACATAGTAATTAAAAGTATAGGATAACTAATAGAATACAGATCTCTCTCCTAACCAGTAATATCACTACAGGCAGTTCACCTAACCCTAATGTATCTGAGTTTTCTCATTTATAAGTTGAGAGCAGCCTTTTAAATATTCCAGACATCATGGATTTATTAATCTATGTTCATCTATACAGTGCTAATAGTATTAGTCAATGTATTAAAGTATTTGAAGTCAATGAAACCATAAGTGCATATTATGTCTTTTGGACCAGAAAATAACTTTTCAAACTGCTATTTAAACATAGAAGCACCTTCAAGTGATATCTCTTGATTTGTAATTCACAGACTACTACATCTAGAAGCTTTTCATAATTGGAATATCTTGTCAATTCGCCCTGAGAACTGTGGTACATTCTACTCACCTGCTCAGTTAGAAAGTCAGTTAGAAAACCTCAAGGCACATTTGCAACCTGAAGGATTTGCAAAATCCCATCCTAAAGAAAACTGATTTTGTTAACTTATTAGAAAAAAGATAGCTAACCAGGAGTTTGTACTGGCAATAATACCATTAACATCTCAAGAATCAACTTGAGCTTTTAGAAAACACTGCCTTAGCAAGACTTATTTACATGACCTAAGAAAAATCCTACCTTTGGTGTTGTATGGAATAAAGAAATTGACAACTTTCATGATGGTGTGCAATTAAAAAATAGAAAATATAAATGATTTGGAGCTTTTGGTCCAATGAAAAATTTGGCATAGTGGAAGTACACACAGTGGAAGATTTGCAAATAAGAATTAAAGTTTAAGAACTCAATCTCTAGTGCTATCTTGTGAAATGGGGGAAAATGATATGAAATACCATGACATTCTGGTACAGGAAAAAAAAAAGTAAAAGTAAGTATATTTCACAGTGTACACCTGAGCTAGAGCTGTGAGGGTTGATATTCTAAGCCTTTAGAGTTAATAATTATGAGAATAACATTAAGACATGTCATTATGAGACTCAATCTGTAGAAAAAGAGTGCTTTATTTTTTAAAAGATTTTATGTATGTATGTATGTATGTATGTATGTATGTATGTATGTATTTAACACAGAGAGAGAGAGAGAGAGAGAGAGAGATCACAAGTAGGCAGAGAGGCAGGCAAAGAGAGAGGAGGAAGCAGGCTCCCCACTGAGCAGAGAGCCCGATGCAGGGCTCGATCCTAGGACCCTGAGATCATGACCTGAGCCGAAGGCAGAGGCTTTAACCCACTGAGCCACCCAGGTGCCCTGAAAAATAGAGTGCTTTAAAAAAGATTATTCCCTCAGCGATTTAACAGCATTCTTGGATAGTACTGGGTCCATCTGGTGCCTGCTGGAACTTCTGATGGCCACCCAAGAGGTCCATGTGTTAATTCCTGAAAGAGTGGTTCATGATGACCAGCAAAAGCTGGAGCTGATGCAGCTTCCCTAAATGCCAGACTAATTCCCAGGGATAATTCATGCAGGGAGAGAACCTCTCTCTGTGGGCCCGAGTTTATCCTTTAATGATACGTTGTTCTTCTGGGATGAGTGCAAATCAGAGATGAGTCTGCCTTCATCACTATCAACCTGGCCCAGGCCACTGTCAGGTCTTTCCTGGACCACATCCATAGACACCTTCTGGTCTCCCTGTTTCCAGAAATCTTCCAGTATTGGGCTCCAATATTTGATTCTTCATAGATCAGCCACTGCGATTTTTTAAATACGGGAGTTTGATCATTCCATTTTCCTGTTAAAATCTCTCTACTGGCTTCCCACTGCACTTAGAAAACAGTAGTCTATAGGCAACTAGCACAATCTGGCCTGGAAAAGCTCTTAAACTTCACCTCAATATAGTTCTGCTCCCTTTCATTCTGCCTCTTGAAGACATGACACTTGACTCAGAACATTTACTCTTGACTCAGAACATTTGCACTGTCCTGTTCCAGGCAGGTCTGCTTCCTCTCATCACTCAAGCCTCAACACAAACAGCTCTTTATTAGAGAAGTTTTCCCTGACCCCCCCTTATTTAAAGTAATGCCAGCCATTTTGCCATAAATTTATCCCATTCCCTCCTTCCCTCCATTCCTTCCTTCCTTTCTTCCTTCCTTCCTTCCTTCCTTCCTTTTCTTTTCTTCCTTCCCTCCCCTCCCCTTCCTTTCCTTTCCCTTTCTTTCCTTTCCTTTTCTCTTTTCTTCTTTTTTTTTGTTGTAGCACTAACAAATTCTTTATTTACCTGTCTTTATTTACTTCTTGCTTGTTGTTTATCTCCTCTCCACTACTATAATATTAGCACCCTAAATGCAGGGAAATTGCTTGTGTTTTTTGTCATTTTGCTCTTGGAATCCATATCTGTCCCTGTTACAAAGTAAGTGTTCAAGAAACACTTGACATAAACTGGAAAAGAAAAGGCTTATGAAAGGAGGGCAGCAAACAGAACTGTTGTTGAATGGATTAAGAATTAACTGAGTAACAGAGGCTGGGATCAAATTTTGGAAAAATACATCATTCACTTATTCATTCATTCACTTATGTGGCATATGTTAAATGCTTATATTAAATGCTGCTGAATGCTAAGATGAAAACATGCAAAGAATGGCTGTGGAACTCCAATGAGAAGCCACTACTCTCATGTATCAGTATCAGTGGAGACAGGGCAGGTTTCCTGGAAAAACAGCATTCTCATAAAAAAGCAGAAGTTAGCCAAGTGAAAAATGGCAAGAGTTTATTCCAGGCAGAGGGCACAGAGGGGAAGAAGCAAAGACAGCTTAGAAAATCATCATGATTAGTTCCAAGACCATGAAATAACAAGTTAGGGTATGAGGCAGAAGTCAAGTATGAACCTCAAGAGGGTGATCATAATAAGTTAGGAAAATAAGGAATACATTTCAGGAACTAAAGTACTGCTTGTAGTGGAATTACTGGGAGTTTGGAAAGCCTCCAAATAGGTGAATTTGAGTCTTGATAACATTATTGGTGGGGTGCCTCAGTGGCTCCCTTGGTTAAGCAGCTGCCTTCAGCTCAAGTCATGATCTCGGGGTTCTGGGATGGAGCCCTGCATTGGGTTCCCTGCTCTTTGGGGAGTCTGCTTCTCCTTCTTATTCTCACTCTGTTCTTTCTCTCTCTCTCTCTCTCAAAAATAAATTAAAAATCTTAAAAAAAAAACCCAACAGTATTTGGCAGGGTCTTCTTATACATTATTTTAGAAAAAAATATTAAAGTACTAGATATGTCTTTATAATTTATTCCCTTTGTAAATCAAGCCCTTTTTGAGAATTAATAATATGCCCTTGCCACATCGAGTCCAAATTGTTTCTGCCATTATTGGCATCTCTGTCTTACCACCTAAGCACTAGCAGCTATAGAATAGTGGAAAGATAAATAGAGTTCAGTTGGAAAATAGAGATTCACATTGCAGGTCTACCTCATATTGGCCGTGTGATATTGGGCAAGTCATTTTAGCCCTGCAAGCCTCAATTTTTTCATCTGTAACATGGGATTCATAAGTTATACCTACAAGTGTGTTGTGTAGGTTAAACAACATGATACTTGTGAAAACGGTTTGGAAACAATACATTGAAAATGTGATAAATGATAGAAACACAGTAAAGTGTGAGCTTTGCCCACACCAGTGCCTTTTTAATCTCTCTGAAGATGAAGAAAAAGGTGAGACACAGAAATGGATTGCTTCTTCACTTGAAGCATAAATACAAACTTTTGTTTTGGCACATGAATGCCCATCATAATGAAATGCATTAAGTCACCAACCTACTTGCTGGGTCCCAGTGGGAAATGCCTTTGTTATACTCCAGGAACACTTTCTCAACTGTCTATGACCTTACTCTTCTTGCACTTCATTTTCTAGCAAACACTGACCTATAACTGTCACTGGGATATGTCAGTGCACTAGAAGGGTGGTCTGACAATTTCCCTCCATAAAGGCTAAAGATAGCATTCAGGGTGATTCTAATATCCACAAGAACAGTTGGTCCACCAGAAGACAGATGTAGATATAAATTATGTTAAGACAAATTCTTCTACAATGTTCACAGAAGAAAAAATAAATTGGTATAACATAGATATGGAACCTTTAACTGTGATTACTATAAAATACCTGGCAATCGATCATAATGAAAAAAAAGAGATTACGGGGTCCAGTAAACACTCATGGAATGAAATCTATATAATCCTTACTAAGGACTGCCTTTGTAATGCATACGCCTTCCAAAGAATTGAGGGATACAATTTAGGAGGATTATCAAAGCAAGACACTTTAACTTCAATGATACAGTATTATTCCTTCTCCTAACCTCTTCTGTGCTCTGCTTTTTGTCATGAGATGGGTATTAATTGGTGAGATAATGAGGATGATAATAATAATACAGTTATATTCATTTTGCTCTTGATGTTACAGTTCTCTTTCTTAACTATGAGGCTCCACTTTCTCCAAGATGATGTTCCAAAGAATGTATATATATTTTAGCAGGGGTTAACTGAGGATAATGTCTTAATTTAAAGAATGTCTAAAATGTGGCAAATTCGTGGGAGAAATATTTTCCAGCAGTTAAGCTTTGATTTGTCCTTCAAGTTATTCCATGGAAATGACTGCCCGTCAGGGTTCTATGGCTGACATAAGCTCTTTGCTTCATGACAGAAAAAAAAAAAAAGCATGCAACAGTTATTTTGGTTGTTTTATGGGTTAAATAGGATAGTCTTTTCAGTGCAATCTATCAATTTTTTGGGACTCAGAAAACTGAAAGAGACGAGAAGAGGCAAGGAGAGAGGAGGGGAGGGGAGGAGGAAGAAAGAAGTAGGAAAAGGTCATTTGAGGGTAAGATTGTAGGAAAAAGTTTAATGCACTTAAGTCTATAAATACGAATTTTGTAAAAGTTGGGTTCTTCCACAATGTTTAATTTGCAGATGAATTGCATGTATAATGTCAAGCCAGAAAACAGAAATATCCCAGAATAATTTGCAAGGTTATAACGCCCTGGTCAAACATGAAACTTTTTATCTTTTTATTTTTATTCTTCTCTTTTATTTTATTTTGGCCAGGGGTGGGGGCGAGAAAGGGAGAGAGAGAATCTTAAGCAGGCTCCATACCCAGCGCAGATCCTAAGGTGGGGCTCGATCTCACAACCCTGTGATCATGACCTGAACTGAAATCAAGATTCAGACAATTAACCTGCTGAGCCACCCAGGTGCCCCTGAACCTTTAGGGGTTTTTTTGTTTGTTTGTTTGTTTTTATAAATCCTGAGCTCCTTTTATGTATGGAAATTATGATAAACTATAAAGAGACCCTCACTAAACATCTAGTTCACACAATATCACTGATGAATCCCTATATTACTCGTGAAAATAATTAATTTCTTAAAATCTTCTAATTTCTTAGAATTAAAATAATTAATTTCTTACAGTAAGCCTTCATTCTACCCAATCCTTAAAGACTTTTAACCACAGAAACCTGAGAAATTTTCTTTTGTGGTTTTAGGACAGTTCCTTCTTTCCCCCAGGCCTAATTTTTTTTTTTTTAATGAATGAAACAGGGGTGACTGGGTGGCTCAGTCTGTTAAATGTCTGCCATCAGTCCAGGTCATGGTCCTGGGATCCTGGAATGGAGCCTGGCATTGGGCTCCCTGCTCACTGAGGAGCCTGCTTCTCCCTCTTCCTGCCCCCTGCTCATGCTCTCTTTCTCTCTCTGCTTCAAATAAGTAAATAAAATCTTTAAAAAAATAAACTATTTAACCATTTTCTTGAAAATAAACTATTTACCATTCATTATCATTGATTTATTGATTCCCACCTGCAGTAATTAAGTTGGCAATTTTCCCCCCAAATATTCTTGGATAATCAGAGACAAGTGTGACTTTTTACGATTTGTGAGAGTGTCTAAATTCTCCAGCATATCTTGTTTTTGTAATCTTTCATCTTTTCATTGAGCACAAAGATAAAAAAATCAATAAAAATAGAATTTCTAGAGGAAAAGTGGAGATTTGCTAGAAATACTTTCTGAATATCTTCACCCACTACATTTTCCCCCACAAAAACCTTAAGTGAATAATTCCATTCTGGGTTACTTACTCTAGAAAAATGAAAATATACATTCATACAAAATTCTGCACATGAGTGTTCCTAATAGTTTTATTTGTAATATTCCCTAACTGGAAACAACCCAAATGCCCTTTACTGCATGAACGAATAAATAAACTGTGGTAAATCCTTACAATAGAATACTACTCAGCAATAATAAAGAATGAGCTATAAATACAAAAAACAATTTGGATGAATCTCGAGGGCATGTTAAGTAAAAAATGCTGAGTTTCATACTGTACTGTTCCGTATGTGTAACATTTAAACGGACAAGACTACACTGGTGGTGATTGGATCAGTAGTTGCCAGAGGTTAGCCACTGGGTAACCATAACAGATTCCTAATCTCAGGAAACAAACTGAGGGTTGCTGGGAGTGGTGGTTGGGGGGGTAGAGATGGGGTGGCTGGGTGATTGACATTGGGGAGGGTATGTTCTATGGTGAGTGCTGTGAATTGTGTAAGACTGATGATTCACAGACCTGTACCCCTGGGGCAAATAATATATTATGTGCTAATAAAAAAAGAATATAATTATAAAGAAAGAAACAGCATGAGGGACTTTTGGGGGAGGGTGGGGTGGGTAATGGAACTGTTCTGTATCCTGATTGTGGTGATATTTCCACAGATCTATACATGTGCTAAAATTAAAAGAACTGTATACTAAAAGTGGCTATATTATGTGATAATTTATACAATAAAACTAGAAAAAGATATCCTAGGTATCCTAGAGTTTGTTTTTATATTATACATTCTAATTTCTTCCCACTGACTTCCTTGCGGTATACTCTCACAAACCAAAATGTGATTTCAGTGGAAAACAAGGCCGTCTTCCCCTGCAAGCTAGAAAACTCAGAATCAGGGGCTATTAATTTGAGGGTGATCAAGTGGCTAGAAAGTCACCTGTGAGGGAGATGAATCCTCCAACCCACTAAGGGGAATGCTAGGATACTAAGTAGTTATCCTGTAATGCAATTTTTACATTCCAGAGGGACAGGCCTTACCCAACACTAGCCTCTGGATGGAGACAATTAAAAAGAACCAAGGACACTTATGGAGCCTCATTTAACTAATTTTGAACAGGGATGGAGAGCTTCCATTACCTTTTTCCAAGGGCCTTGTTCACCTTCAACTACTGGAGAAAAACACCCACAGCAAAGAAAGCCCAGAAGTTGTGGTGAATTACATAATACGCCTAAATTTAGACAGTACATGTAACTATATTAGGGTTCTCAAAGCCAAGATATTTTTCCCTTAAAAGAATGCATCTGAATTATAAATGAATCAAACATTTATAATTTAAATAGCAAAAATATGCAATCCAGAAATCAGTTAGGTTCCAACCCCCTTCAGAGTCTTGAATGAAACTTTGAATTCCATTCCAGGCCCTGCACAAATTTCTATAAATTCTTGCCAGGAGTCCCTGCTTTTATCTCTGTGTCCATTCTCTTAGTTCTCCCCAAGGCAGGCTAAAGATAAAATTTAGCTTCTTTGAGTCTTTGTATTAGGGAAAAAGAATCCCCTCCTAATCTAGCATTTTGTACTTCAATAATTTCACCAGTTCACATTGGCTGGATCATGGCCAGGGGTCACCCTCACAAATCTGTAGCCTTTCCCAGTTCTTCTAGCTTCACACCTTTCCTTCTATGTACTCCCAGTCCTTCTTTGGGGTAGTTAGCAAGTTATTTTTTTTCTTTTCCCAGCAGGGAAACTCATCCAGGCCCTCCTGAGAAAGTTTTCCTTATTTGTCACTTTAACAGGCTAAGAGAATTCTAAACATGTCATTATATGTATATTGGGTGTGAGCTTGCTTAATATTGAAAGTGGTCACATTCTTGTGATAGATAGGTGCATACAGATATGTAGATATGTTTCATTCATTTAATACATATCCTCATAATCAAACAATGGAAGTTCTCATATAAACAATTTATTTCTTTTATAAGTTAGTTAGTTGAAGGGGCGCCTGGGTGGCTCAGTGGGTTAAAGCCTCTGCCTTCGGCTCAGGTCATGATCTCAGGGTCCTGGGATTGAGCCCCACATCGGGCTCTCTGCTCTACAGGGAGCCTGCTTCCTCCTCTCTCTCTGCTTACTTGTAATCTCTCTGTCAAATAAATAAATAAAATCTTTAAAAAAAATGTTAGTTAGTTGGAAATCAAGGAGATAGAGCTACACATCCAAGCTTCCACAGTATGAAACAATCAGGGAGAATTGGCATTCAATTTTTTTCTTTCATTATAAGGATTTGTTGCAAAGTTAAGAAAGTGGCTAGTGCCATAAACAGGTAAGGATACAAGACTGACCTTTGTTTTAGTCTAGAACACAACTAGAAAGGATCTCAAAGGTTATTTAGCCAAGGAGTTCCTAAGCTGATCTAAGGAAAATGACTTGTGACGGGCATCAAACCATTCATGAACACCACTTTCTCCCCAGAATTGTATAAAAAGTTTTGTGTATGTGCATTTTTCTGGAGAAAAGATGAATAGTGTTTATCAGATTAGACATAGGTCTGTGATGCAGAAAATTGAATTAACCATTAATAGTATGACATGATTATTCAGGTAAGGGTTTTATTTGCTTTTCCTTCCCAAGGTTTCTTCTTCATTAGAAGTTAAATAAACAAACAAGAAAACAAACAAACATATAAAGTTGAGATTAGCAAAATATATTCCTTTTAAACATTTGGTCCTATAGAGCATTAATCACAAAATACCAGAAGTGGGCTGGTAAACAAAAGAAGCCATATTGAGATTCAGGGTTGTTAAATAAGAATGATTAATTGTTATGTGTTATTCCCATGTCTTTATGAAGTGGAATATGCTACCTCTTACAGAGCCACATGAACATCAATATATATATATATATAATTGGTCAGACTGATAATCACACATAACCTAGTAAAGAGGTTCTGGTACGAATTCCAATGTTGTAGGCAGGGAGGGCCGGGTAGGGGGATGGGGGAGGTTTCCCCATAACAATTATCAGGATACCAACTGGGTGTCTTGCAGTTCAACTCAGTTCTGACACCATCTACCTAGAGATAACCAGTTTCTAAAGGTTAAGAGCTTAGTCCTATAAGATCCCCACCTTTCCCCACTTCAGATACCAGCTGCAAGTCCAGATTGTTACTGGTACTTCTAACCAACTGGCTATAAATCAGAAGGTTCTAGAAATCCCTACTTAGGTTCAATTAATTTGCTAGAGAGGCTCACAGGACTCAGAGAAACATTATACTTACTAGATTACTGGTTTATTTTAAAAGGATAAAACCAGGAATAGCCAGATGGAATTGGTGCACAGAGCAAGGTATAGGAAAAAATACAGAGGTTCCATGCCCTCTCCAGGTGCACAATTCTCCTCAATCCCCATGTGTTCACCAACCCTAAAGCTCTCTGAACACTGTCCATTGGGGTTTTATGGAGGTTTCATTAAAGAGGCATGATTGATTAAATCGTTGGCTATTGGTGACTAATTCTACTTCCAGCCCCTGTCTGGTCCCTGGAGGGAGGGATGGATTCTAATTCTTTAATCACTTGAATAATTCACCTGGAAACCAGTCCCCATCCTTAGCTTACCTATGGGCTTTCCACAGTCACTCATTAACATATCAAAATACAGCTTTATGGTCTTTATCACAGGAAATTCCAAAGGTTTTAGAAAATCTATGCCAGCAAGATAAAAAGCTTCTGCACAGTAAAGGACCCCATCAATAATACTAAGAGGTAACCCACCAAATGGGAGAATATATTTGCAAATGATATTACAGATAAAGGGCTGGTATCCAAGATCTATAAAGAAATATCAAACTCAACACTCGAAAAACAAATAATCGATCAAGAAATGGGCAGAAGACATGAACAGACACTTCTCCAAAGAAGACATACAAATGGCTAACGGACACATGAAAAAATGTTCAACATCACTAGCCATCAGGGAAATACAAATCAAAATCACAAAGAGATGCCACTTTACACCAGTTAGAATGGCAAAAGTTAACAAGACAGGAAATAACAAATATTAGCAAGGATGTGGAGAAAGGGGAACCCTCTTGCACTATTGGTGGAAATACAAGCTGGTACAGCCACTCTGAAAAACATTATGGACCCCAGCAATTGCACTACTAGGTATTTACCTCAAAGATACAGATGTAGTAAAAAGAAAGGGCACCTGCCCCCCAATGTTCATAGCAGCAATGTCCACATTAGCCAAACTGTGGAAGGAGTCGAGATGTTCTTCAACAGATGAATGGATACAGAAGATATGGTTCATATATACAATGGAATATTACTCAGCCATCAAAAACAATGAATACCTACCATTTGCATCAATATAGATGGAACTGGAGGGTATTATGCTAAGTGAAATAACTCAAGTAGAGAAAGACAATTATCATATGGTTTCACTCATATGTGGAAAAGAAGGACTAGCACAAGGAACCATAGGGGAAGGGAGGGAAAACTGAACGGGAAGAAATTGAAGGCGGAGACACACCATGAGAGACTCTGGACTCCAGGAAACAAATTGAGGATTACAGAAGGGAGGGGGATGGCAGGGGTTGGATAACCACATGGTAGGTATTAAGGAGGGCATGTGCTGTGATGAACACTGAATATTATATGCAACTAATGAATCACTGAATGCTACAAAAAATAAAAATTAAATTAAAAAAAAAGAAAATCTTTTCCAGGAACTGGGTCAAAGACCAAATATATATTTCTTTATTATAAATCACAATATCTACATAGTATATAATTTTCTAGTCTATTTTTTGTGCACGTACGTTTTTAACAAAATTGAGATGATGCAGTAATCAATACTTTTCAATCTGCCCTTTCAATAGCTCAATAAATACAGATCTTTGTAATTTTTAAAAACTGATTATTTTATAATCTAGACGGGTAATTATTTAGTTAATCTCCATATCAGGATATTAAGTTGTTTACACTTTTCAGCTATTAGTAAATACCATTGAGATAAACATCCTTGTAGATAAATCTGCATGCATCACCATGCTTACCATTAGTCCTCTCTAGGTGAGCAATATTGCCACCCCAGAATGTGTCTCTTTGGCATTTGGATTATTTTAGGTTGATTATATTTAAGAACAAGAGAGGTTCAGGAAGAAAATCTAACCTTCCCCAAACGTCTAGAAGAATTTATCTAGATAGATAACCTGATCCAGAAAGAGAGCTATTACCATAGAGAACAATATATTATTAACTAGGTGTGTAGACAGGAACTTAGCAAAGTCTTTTTGTTAAAATTCCTCTCTGCTTCCCATTGTTGCTGTAAAACCAAGCGAACATTTTTTTACCAAACATTTATTCTGTCCATTATTCCTGTGAATTGCCTTCCTTCTCTTTAAAGCCTCAGACCCCTACCTCCTTCTACTCAGTCCAGAACCTCATTTTTCCTGACTGCCTTTGGATGCTCATGTTTATGTGATTCCCCATACATACATAAGTAAATTTTATTTTCTCTTGTTAATCTTTCTCATGCCAATTTAATTCTTAAGAGCAGGCAAAAGAATTTTAAAGGGTAGAAAAGAAAATGTTTCTTTCCCAATGCCAGGAAATATGGCTGTTGGATTGGAAAGGTTGCAAAGAATAGGATATTGGTATGTTTCCCTAAGGCTCATGGTGAACATCAGAGATACCAAGTGTTTTCCTCTACCCATTGGGAGGAAAACTTTGATTCTCAGTGTAGTCCAGACCAGTCTTCTCCTTTTGAACATCTTATTGAACATAGTGTGACTTAAGATCATGACTAGTGACATGTCTTACTGTAGAAATTTCTCCCCTGCTACTGTTTAGATTCATTCTCTTATTATCATTAATAGGAAACATTAGAAAATTCCCTATTAAAAAGTTTTGGGGTGCTTGGCTGGCTCAGTCAATAAAGGGTGTGACTCTTGATCTCAGGGCCATGACTTTGAGGCCCATTTTGGGCATGGAACCTACTTTAAACAAACAAACAAATTTTAATGAATTAAGTCAAATGATGGGTCTTTTTGGTTGACCTTACTGGGAAATATTTTAGCACAAATACTTGGTATTCAATTAGTCACTTTCAAGAATGCAATGACTATATTTTACCTCCTCACTAAGTATTTGGCAGACAGGCTACTCCGAAACATGTATACATTCTCCCAGAAGCTTCTTCCTTTAAGAACTTGGGTAGAGAGAAAAGAGAGGTGTGAACTCTTCTTTCTAGGTCCTCCCTTATTTTAAGTCACTATCAAGAATGAATGTTTATTCTGGAAGTGTTTAGGTGTCTGCCTTCCAACTTGGAAGAACAATACTTAACAAATGCATAAAAGACACATGAACTCTGGGTTAATAAATTTCTACTTGTTAATAAAGTCTTTCCTATTATTTTTAATAAAGAAAACTGTTCTAAGAGGTCTTTTTATTTCCTGCCATGCTACTATGTTCTCTAATGGAAATAATGTAGATAAGTTATCCTCACTCCTACTCACCTTCATCAGGGGAAACAGTAGATACAACATCCTCATTTAGCAGTTTTACCAAACCCAGAATTTATCTGACTAAATAAAGTCTCTGCTTGTAGAAAATGATTCTGGAAAACAACGGAGTTCAACGCGCAATAGCAATTTAGTTGTTGGCTATTGTAGGAAAGAAAACAATAATTCTCATTGCCCTTGCTGTGTTTGTTTCTGACTGGTATAGCCATTAAAAAAATTATCAAAAACTCAGTAATTTAAAACAATAGAAAATTATTCAGTCATATTTCTGAAGACCACAAGTCCAAAATCAAGATGTTGATATAACTGTACTCTCTCCACAGCCTCTAAGGGAGAATATTTCCTGGAGTCTATCTGGTGGCTCCAGAAGTTCCTTGACTTGTGGCTGCATAATTATATCTCTGTCTCCGTCTGCACTTGGATTCTCCTTTTCTCTGCATACCTCTTCTGCTGTCTGTGTTGAATCTCCCTCTGCATTTCTCTTAGAAGAGGCCTTTTTTTCATCATTGGATTCAGGGCCCACCAAGATAATCTAGGATAATTTCATTCTTTTAATCATGTCTGTAAAGATCTCTTTTCCAAACAAGCTTGCATTCCCCGGTCTGAGGGTTTGGACATGGACATACCATTGGGGGAGCCACCATTTACCCCACTTGCTCACCTGGAGTTTTTCAAATAAACCTAATAAGTGTATTAACATAGGATGAAAGCATAACTTTATTTTCCCAGTCCATTTTTCAAGAAAAGTATTTTATCTTCCTGGAATCACTCAACCACTGACCGAAGCACTATCAGATAGGATTACATTAGAAGGCACTTTTCCAAGAATTTATAAGTCCTTGACTCATCACACTTGTGTTTGAGCCCAGCATTTGGCAATACTCATATATCTTATTGCACTTATTATCTCCTGTCTGACTACACCTTGGCCCATTCTAGTAAAATCTACCAAAGTGCTCATCAACAATATAAGGAATACATATTGCATTGGTTTTTAATCATATTTACAGCTGATTTGTTTGTTTGCCTGCTTGTTTTTTACCTATGTTTGTGGGTTTGTTTGACTTCCTCCATTTAATGGTGGGTTGATATCACTAGATCTAAATTCCAAACTTCTGTGACTCCTGACATTGAAGAGAAGAAGAGATTAGGAGGCTATAGTTTTCATTATAGAATACAGTAATCTTTAAGACCTATTTCAGTCATTCATCCTATACAAAATAACACACACACACACACACACACACACCAGTTTAGCTTCTGCCATTATAGGTATGGGAGAAGTATCTCAGCACAATACAAAGAATAAGATACACTGCAGACTGAAAGCCCTTTTGTTTTGGTAGTTAACTTTTAGTCTCCTTTGCTTGCTTATGATGCTAACTAGCTACCAGTCTTTCCTGTAGTCTCCTACTTGGCTAACAGTTCGTTTTATCACTCCTTCCTGGTTGGTCAGCAATGGGAGGAGGAAATGGATCACACTGCTTGGACAGATCAATGAATGGCCAGGAATCATACTATGTAGCAGTTCCCTAATCAGTGACTATAGATTTGTTCATAGTCACTTTATATCACAGCCTCAGTCTCTGCACGGGCCTAGATTATCTCTTGGCTGTATTCTAGGGGCTGGGTCATCTACCTTTGAAATGGACAGAGAAGTGTGAGGTAAAGGACTGACCCCAAAGAGTCTGATGTGACCCCATGAAGGAATTTATTCATGCTATTATCAATATCCTTTTAAATAGTACTAGAACTCATCTCACCTATGCATATGGAGGCAGGGATAATAGATTTTGTTTCAGAACTCTCACAGGAGAAAAAGTGGACCCATGGGATATGAAGATGAAAATGCTGATAAATTAATAAGCTTAGGACCACAAATGTTTAGCAATTAGAAAATAAATGGAGAATTGATGGTGAACATGAGGGATGCCTTATGTTCTGCACAAAAGAGGGAACAAATCAATGACTCCTGATTTTAGAATTGTAGCCTCCTCTTACTAAAAATAAATAAATAAATAAATAAATAATAGTAGTAATCTATAGTTACAATGACCATATAAATTGTTATCCAAACCAGACGTTTAAGAGTGAAAGGAGAGTTATTGCTAACAATTACACTTGAACAATAGGTTCAAAGTGAGTGTTCCTAGAAAAGTGAGACGTATGACCTCTTCATTTATAGTCAGTTGTTTTTTTGTTTTTGTTTTTGTTTTTTGGTTTGTTTTCTGGCATCTGAGTCAACTGGGTACCTGATTTCCTATTATCTATGGGAAGTTTATGCTCTCATTAAAGTATTTTAGGTGAATTATCATCTCCCTGAAGGAATTCACTTAAAACTCCTCTTTTCTATACAACTTCTAACAAAATGCTAGGCATATTTTTGGTGCTTACTGAACATTTATTTATTGGAAGTTTAGTTAGTTGGTATTGTCCTTAAACTCCAGGAAGGATGACAAACTCATATGCCGGCAGCTTTAAGGGAGTGGCCTAGGTGAATGACTCGATTCAAGTGTAGAGAGAGAGAAAACAGACTGGAGAATCCAAGGAGGGACTAAGGACAGGCTCATCGATTCTTCTGTTTTTAATTTGTTTGTTTTCTAATTTACATGTAGAAATCTAAATTGTAGAATTATCCCATTTTAAGATCTTGAAAACTAATTTTTCTAAACAAAATCAGCCCATAGCCTGGTTTTACTTTCTGACCACATATTCTTAATATGCTTGCTATTTTCTCTCATGATCTCTTTAAGAGGTCACAGAATTTCATAATTATAGATTAGGAGGCACTTGCAGGAGTGTCTTTTAAAACTATTCTTTTCTTTTCTTTTTTTTTTTAAGATTTTATTTATTTATTTGACAGAGAGAGATCACAAGCAGGCAGAGAGGCAGGCAGAGAGAGAGGAGGAAGCAGGCTCCCTGCAGAGCAGAGAGCCCGATGCGGGCCTCGATCCCAGGATCCTGGGATCATGACCTGAGCCGAAGGCAGAAGCTTTAACCCACTGAGCTACCCAGGCGCCCTAAAACTATTCTTTTCATGTGGTATATACGTACAATGGAATATTACTCAGCCATCAAAAAGAATGAAATCTCAACTTTTGCAATAATGTGGATGGAACTATAGTGTATTATGTAAGTGAAATAAGTCAGTTAGAGCAAGACAAACACCATATGATTTCACTTACATGTGGAATTTAAGAAACAAAAAATGAACATAGGGGAGGGAAGGAAAAATAAAATAAGATGAAAGCAGAAAGGGAGGAAACCCATAAGAGAGTCTTAACTCTAGGAGGCAAACTAAGGGTTGCTGGAGGAGAGGTGGGTGGTGCGATGGGGTACTAGGAGATGGGCCTTAAGGAAGTCACTCAATGTAATAAGCACTGGGTGTTGTATGCAACTAATGAATCACTAAATTCTGCCTCGGAAATTAATAATACAGTATATGTTAAATTTAATTTAAATAAATAAGTAAATAAATAAAATGGAAAGCCTATTATAATAAAGAAAACAGATGAACATAAGGGGAAAGAAAGGAAAAATAAAGTAAGATAAAAACACAGAGGGAGGCAAACCATAAGAGACTCTTAACTATAGGAAACAAACTGAGGGTTGCTGGAGGGGAGGGGTTGGGGAATGGGGTAATTGGGTGATGGGGATTAAGGAGGGCATGTGATGTAATGAGCACTGGGTGTTAAATGTAACTAATGAATCACTAAATTTTTCCCCTGAAGCTAATAATACACTATATGTAAATAAATTGAATTTAAATAAAAAATTTAAAAAATAAAAATAAAACTGTTCTTTTCAAACTGTGGATCATGATCCACTAGTGGTTTATGAAACCTATTTCACAGTCAGATTATCCAGGCTTAAAAACAAACAAAAATTAAAATGCATTACTAAAAATATATTAGGACAAAATAGATTAACACAGATAGAAAATATCAGACAGTATCACATATAGTTAGAATAAACATTGCTTTTTAATTTTTAATTATTTATTTATTTAAATATTTTATTTATTAATTTGACAGAGAAAGAGAGAGAGATTGAGAATGAGCAGGGAGAGTGGCAGGTAGAAGGAGAAGCAGGCTCTCCACCGAGCAGGGAGACCGATGCGGGGCTCGATCCCAGAACCCTGAGATCATGACCCGAGGACCCTGAGATCATGACCCGAGCCAAAGGCAGACGTTTAACTGAGCCACCTAGGCACCCCAACATTGCTTTTTAAAACTTTGGTTGTGTAAGTACATGTGTCTACATCAGCATGTGTCTTTAATGGGTCTGATACAAAATGTCTTAAAATGATACAAAATGTCTTAAAAAGAGTTCTGGTCAAATAAATGAGAAAGGCCTGATATTTTTGCCTGATGCCTACAGTTATAGTCAAAGAAACAGAGGCCAAAAGAGGTGAAGTGATTTTCCAAATCTCACACAGCTAGAAAAGGAGAGAATTAGAACTAAAGTTGAAATTCACATGTATCTCCTTGAAAATCTCGAATAGAATCTTTTTTTCAGAAAGGAACTATGATCAAAACTGTCGCCTTGAGATCTTTCCAGTGAGAATTTGAGATCTTCTGGTAGATTTTATTCTGACCATTACTCTCTCTTCTCTAACTTCAAGTATGTGTTCCACCACTCCTTTTACCACTCATGAATTTTTACTCAGAAGGCAGAAGAAATCTGGAGATTCTCCACATATTCTTCCATTGAAGCTACTCATCTACATGCATTTATACACTCAACTATGCATTCCAGCAAATGCACTGCCTTTTCTCCTAATGGCAACCACTCTTTGTGCATTAAATCCTGCCCCCCTGCTTGTTGAATAACTCCTCTACTAAAACTGTCCCCATTTTCTCCTGCATTGGGATTATCTGGATCAAATACATTAATATGTAAGCATGTACTGATATTCTCCATATGTCCACAAAGCATAATCTCTTCTACCTCTCCCTCTGCCATGACCTCTTTCCTACCCCCCCTTTCCAACAGAAGTCTTTGAATAACTTCTGTACACAATTCCCAATTCTTACATTTTCTATAAGCAAAACAAATCAAAAACAAAAAAAAAAACACCCACAGTTTTTTTTTTTTAAGATTTTATTTATTTATTTGATAGAAAGATATCACAAGTAGGCAGAGAGGCAGGCAGAGAGAGAGGAGGAAGCAGGTCCCTGCTGAGCAGAGAGCCTGTTGTGGGCCTCCATCCCAGGACCCTGAGATCATGACCTGAGCTAAAGGCAGAGGCTTTAACCCACTGGGCCACCCAGGCGCCCAAAACACCCACAGTTTAATCAGGTTTCCACCTCTACCTTCTACTCCTCCAAGAGACACCTCGTCATGGTTATAAAATAACTTCACTGTGATATATCTGATAGGCCATTCTCAGTCTCCATTTTACCTGACATGGCTGCAGCTCTTGACATAATCGGCCATTCCCTCTTCCCTGAAATACTTTTTTACTTTGTTTCCAGGGTACCACTTTCTCTTTGTTCTATTCCTACCTCACAGGAGGCTCCTTTTCAGTATTCGTCACCAGTTTCCCCTCATTCTACAGATTGCTAAATTATGATGTCTAGGGCCCAGTCCATCTTCTGTCTTTAACCCAAACTTGTTCCCTTAATAACCTCGACAATTGCTTTCTCTAGGCATTAAATACAATCTTTAGGCTGGCAGCTCCCAAAATGATATCCTCAGTTGGATCTTCAGAGAGAGAACTTTCACTTAGTTGCCTATTCAATATCCACACGAGAATGATTACTAAAACAACTCAAACTCTGTCCCAAACTGAGCTCTGAATCTTTCCCCAAACACTGCCTTCAATGCCCCCTCTGATATGCTACTGTTATCATCTTTTCCTGTGTCTGTAAAAGGCTATCCTCCTTGTTCATGGTTAAAACTTTATGGAGGGGTGCCTGGGTGGCTCAGTGGGTTAAAGCCTCTGCCTTTAGCTCAGGTCATGATCTCAGGATCCTGGGATCGAGGCCCACATCAGACTCCCTGCTCAGTGGGGAGCCTGCTTCCCCCTCTCTCTCTGCCTGCCTCTCTGCCTACTTGTGATCTCTCTCCCTCTGTCAAATAAATAAAATCATAAAAAAAAAAAAATAAAGCCTCTGCCTTCGGGTCAGGTCATGATCTCAGGGTCCTGGGATTGAGGCCCACATCGGGCTCTCTGCTTGGCAGGGAGCCTGCTTCCTCCTCCTCTCTCTCTGCCTGCCTCTCAGCTTACTTGTGATCCTTCTCTCTCTGTGTCAAATAAATAAATAAAATATTTTTTAAAAATAAAAATAAAACTTTATGGAGTCACCCTTAGTCCTCTTTGACTTTCAGGTCTCATCCTCTCCATCAGTAAGCACTGTTGACTTTATATTGAACACATGTTGAGAATGCAATCACTTCACTTCAAAGTTAAAATCTGTGCTGTGTTCTGAGCTATCATCATTTCTCTCATGGATTATTGTAGGGCCATATAACTAGTCTTCCCACTCAGGACTACTCTTCATACACTCCATTCTTAACACACCAGCCCAACAGATCCTGCCTGACTCTGCTCAAAAATAGCTTCCACTCTCCTCAATCAACAACAAAGTCTTTAAGACACTGATAAGTCTCCACAGTATCTACCTCTCCAACTTCATCCCCTTTTATACTCCCTTTGTTCACGCATTTCAACAACATGTGATGCCTTGTTGTTCATAGAACATTCTAGGCACATCCCCACTTTAGGGGCTTTGCACCTGTTATTCTGCCAAACGGTTCCTTTCCCAAAACTCCTGACTCACTTTCACTTTATTTTTATCTGGCTCAGACATCACCAGATCATTGAAGTCTGCCTTTACCGCCATATGTAATATGTTATCCTCATTCCTCCTCCTGTATCTTGCTTTATTTCCTCCTAAGCAGTTATTACTACCTGGTATATTATATATTTATTATTTTTTATTGTCCACTTTTATTCCCACTGGCATTTAAGCTCCTTGCAAACAGGGATTTTGTCTGATTAGTTCACTGCTATAATCTCAATGCTAAAAGGGAGCATACTACATAATAAGTCCACAATTAATAGCTATTCAACTAATGAATAAATTATTCTCTTTGGTGGTAATAATAATTACATAAAAATTCAAAGCATTTATATAACCCACAATAGTCTCCGCATGTGCATGACCTCATTTTTGCCTTCCTACCCCTTTACAGAGAAAGAAAGTAGGCTCAAAGTGCCATAGCCAGTACATAAAGAAACCCAAACTGACACCCATATTACCTGGCTCTACTTCAAGTCCTAGTTCCTAATGAAATGGCTCATAACTACATCACTCTGTTGCAGACAGAGAAACTTGCCACTGAGCTTGACCCTCAAGAAATGGCTTGCTGCCTAGCTACAAAGACTATGATCTGCTAACGGCCTTGCCATTGGCTTCATTAGAATTCCCCTCAGCTTTTGACCTGAGGTCAAACTGTTTAGGGGACCAATCACTGAACAAGGTGATAATGTAAGGTCCTAACCATTTCTGCTGGACACAGATGCTTCCAGGCAACCATGTATGCTTCAGAGCTGCCCACTGGCCTGGCAGAGACTTTCTCAGATCTAAGCCACAGTCTAAGGGCTCTCCCTGCCCATCCCTGCCCATTCTTGCTTCCTCTCTTTTCCTCTCATAGGTTCCTCTATAACAGACCTTATAAACTTCTGTCTTCATCTCAGCATCCACCTGCCAGAAAATCCAAACAAGCACACATGAACAGATGATACTCAAGACACCCCAGGGATGGCACTGGACGAAAAGCAAAAAAGAGTGAGAGATTTCGCCAGATATGCTTTACCATATATTTCTCCCAACACTGCAACAATGACATTTTTTTTCTTCCTCATCTTCATTTTCTGCTTTCTATGAAGACTGAGGGACAAGGAAAGTCAGAACCCTCTCAATATGAAAAATTTCAGGAGGGCAGAAATTTGAGGAAGGGCCTGTGTATTCAAAATCTAATTCAGAGAAAAGTCACAGGAGTCTTTTTATAATTGAATGCCTTCCTGCCCTCAGAGGCCAACACATTTCAAAAGGGAAAGACACTACTTGTTCTGACATCAGTGAGGTGAGAAAACAGTATCTAATACAACCTACATGTCTCTCAGAAGTTTGTGCTGATACTACAAACCTCCCTTTTACAATTTTAGCTGGAGATAATGGCAGATAGATGGTCAGATACTTCAACTATAAAATAGGGACACTAACAATAATAATGCCTACTTGTTAGGTTGGGTGGGAATTAAATGAGATAATACATTGTAAAGAGCTTAGTATAATGCTCAATAAGCATCACTTGCTGTTATTATTGTTGTTGTTATTGTTGTTATTATTTCTACACCTAAAATGCAATAAAACCTGTCCTTTAAAATTCACAATTATTTCTTTTTTTTTTTTTAAGATTTTATTTATTTATTTCACAGAGGGAGAGAGATCACAAGGCGGCAGAGAGGCAGGCAGAGAGAGAGAGGGGGGAAGCAGGCTCCCCGCTGAGCAGGGAGCCCGATGTGGGCTTCGATCCCAGGACCCTGAGATCATGACCTGAGCCGAAAGCAGAGGCATTAACCCACTGAGCCACCCAGGCGCCCCACAATTATTTCTAAATTGTATTTTTAGCTTAGTAAAATACCTGCGATGAACCCTGTAGAAAATTATTGCTGCTTTTATTTTATTCAATTTGACTGTTTCTCTTCATTGCTTTAAGGTGTCTCTTAACCCATAATTATCTCTTTCTCAATGAAGTAAATGAATGAATACATAAATTGAAAAGTGTGGGCAAAAAAAAAGAGAATTTGGGGCTAAATATATATACATGCGAATATGTATATGAAAGCTGGTATTCATCTGGTTCAAGTGTATCAAAGCCAAACATTTTGCAATGCATGAACCTGAACTAGATTTTTTTTTCCATAAAAGATACCTCTGAAAAAATCACTGAAATTTGATGGGAACAGCAGTAATGTATCAGTGTCAATCTCTTGATTTTCATGGCTGTATTGAGGTTTTGTAAGAAAAATGTCCTTGTTTGTAGGAAATGCAGACTAAAATATGCAGGGATGAGGGCATGAGATAGGCAAACTCATTCTCAAAGGGTTTACAAAAATAGGAAGAAAAGCTCCTCTGTAAACTTCTGTAAGCTTGTGATTGTTTCAAAATTTTAAAAAAAAGGTTAAAATACCATCAAATTTTTTACTTTTCTTTTGCCAATACATATGGTTTTAAGCAAATGTTTTTTAAATATGCATCCAAATTAGGACCAATTAGCATAGTGCCTTATTGTTATTTTTGATGTCTGTTTTTCTTAAACACAAACAATTACCTTTGAAGACAAAATATTCATTTTGAACACAGTGATTTAGCTGGGAGGCCTAGCTGACTCTAGTTTGATAAGTTAACATCCCCTAATTAAACCGCAGTCATTTAAGCATTTGTTATAACCTGTAGATCAAAAGAAATGTCTTGTTTCTGGTTTCAGAGAAGGACACTGGTTTTCTAAGCTGAAAGGTGTCCTGAGTCATTTTTGGCTAAGAACCAGGTACACAGAGGAAATTTCTTTTTTTTTTCTTTTTTTTTTTTTAAGATTTTTATTTATTTATTTCACAGAGGGAGAGAGATCACAAGGAGGCAGAGAGACAGGCAGAGACAGAGGGGGAAGCAGGCTCCCTGCCGAGCAGGGAGCCCGATGTGGGCCTCGATCCCAGGATCCTGAGATCATGACCTGAGCCAAAAGCAGAGGCTTTAACCCACTGAGCCACCCAGGCGCCCCACAGAGGAAATTTCTTTTTTGAAAGATATATCTAGAATTAAACTTTTACCAAATTAGGTACCTTCCAGCTTAGTTCTCTTCTCAGTTTTGGGAAGAGGTAAGGGGAGCATCTGTTGTGTTCCTTCTCATCTCAGGCAGGAGGAAATTCCTTCCACTTCTTAGGAAAGGATACTTGCATTTCTGCCTTACAAGTTCTGAAGATGCCATTGAGGAGACAAGAACTAAAACTCTAATCCTATCCGGTACTCACTTTTCCTGCTAACACCCTTGTATGCTAGGAAACTACAATATGCCAAATGTATTTGGGGATTAAGACCTACCATATCCCCAACCACTACTACCTTTTATCTTCGAAGAGTATAGGTTAGAATTAACAATTTTCTAAGAGAAGGGGTGCTCAGGGTGAAACCATGGTAACATTACACAGTTTTCCCTTGAACTCCTAAGAATTGATAAATTTGCTTTTCTCCAAACCATCCATTTATTCATTCATGACCTACTGAGTGAGGTCAGGAAAAGAAGTCTCACAATCTATGATATTCCCACTGCTCTTTAAAATCCCTTAAATATGAAGTGAGTCACAGTGGTCGGGATACTGGTA
The DNA here is from genome assembly GCA_002007465.1 of Ailurus styani. Classification (NCBI taxonomy): domain Eukaryota; kingdom Metazoa; phylum Chordata; class Mammalia; order Carnivora; family Ailuridae; genus Ailurus; species Ailurus styani. The sequence goes on from LNAC01000732.1 coordinate 268,365, forward strand.
TAGAGTTAGAAGTCTTGGATTCAAGTATATATTCATGAATTCACAAACCATTCATTAACTGTGTGACCTCAGGAAGTTTAATAAACCTCCGTGAGTAGTTACTGCCTTCATATGTATATGGAGATAATAGTGATTACTTCCCATGAGTATTTTGAAGATGAAAACAGATTATGTACCTACAAATATTTCTATGAACTGCCAAGGGGCTATACTTATATATAATGACCTCCTTTAGTCAGGAAGGGATATATATAATTCTTATGACATTATTATGACATACTACCTACCCTACCTTGATGGGGCCAACTTTTAAAACTACAACTTTAATAAATTAAAAAAAATCAAACACAACAACAAAAGAGGTGTGCTTTAAACTTTTAATTATTGGCTCACCAGAAACCAAAGGCACAAACACAAACAAAAAAAACTTGATCTGTAGTGTTTGCTGATGTCTGTGATGTAAATACTCCCACCATGGCCAATGTTAAGCTACCAAGATGACATCACTGTTGGGTAGAGATTAAATTAGTTGCCAACATCTAAAAGTTGGTAGATTTCATATACAAATTAAATTTTTGGTGTACTGGAGAAAATCTGACAATCTGGACCCGTATCTCACTTAACAGCAATTGTTTCCTGGTGAATGTATAGACTGTATAACTTCTTGTTATGGGATACTTTTTATTATGTCTCAAAAGATAGGGAGGAGAACTCTTGTCAGTCAGCTTCTACTTCTGGACTCTGTAATAAAAACCACCCTTAAACCAAAGGAACCCAGAAGTATTGGCTATTCCTTTTAATAGGGAAAAGGAAAATAAGGGAGGACAAAGTAAATAAGAAAAAACCAAAATATCACAATAAAAGATTCTGAGAAACAATATTAAAATGGTGTATTTTGCAATAAGCATTTTAATGATCCCACCTCATTCTCTTAACAATACAGTGAGAGAGGTATGATTATTATGTACATTTTCCAAATACATACACTAAGTATATGGGTTGATTTGTGACTTCCCCAAAAGATATTTGAAGTCCTAACCCCCAGTACCTCAAAATGTGACCCTACTTTATTAAAAATGGGGCCTTTTAAGAGGTAATCAAGATTAAATGAAGTCATTAGGATGGGTCCTAATCCAATATGACTGGTATCCTTATAAAATGGGGAAATTTGGACACAGAAACATGTACAGAAGGACCACGATGAAAGAGGCACAAGGAGCAGATGACCATCTGAAAGGTAAGGGATGCCTAAGGCTGCCAGAAGCAAGGAGAGAAGCATGAAGCAGATTCTTCCTTCAACCCTTCAGAGGGAGTTGGGCTCTGCTTGCCGACACCTCAATTTCAGATTTCTGGTCTCCAGGATGTGAGAGGATACATTTCTGTTATTCTAATCTAACAGTAGTGCTTTGTTATAGCAGCCCTACTGACTAAGTTTCAAAGAGGATTTAAAAAATGGCCCTAACTCAAATAGCTATTAAAATCTCAAACTGGCTGCAGTGAATTTGCTTGTATTTGGGGGTTTTTTTGTTTGTTTTGTTTGTTTGTTTGTTTCAAATACCAATGCCCAAATCTTCTTACCCTTCTTCCTCTACTGAAACATGGATTTAACTGGCCTGTTGGCCTGGTGTGACACAAAAGAGGATTCTGATGTGCAGCCAGGTTCGAGAACCACCATATGAGGTGGCAGAATGGGGATCCCAACCCATACCCCCTCTGGCACCCCCAAGCTCAGTTTCTAGATAATGCACTGACATTCCACATTTTATGTAGGGCATAAGAATTTTTCTTTTACATTTGTTCTGTATCAGTACCTAACAGTATCCATTCCAACTGATTATGAAGATAAAATACTCCCCAAAAAGTGCATCCCTCTCCATGAAGATGGAACAAAATGATAATTTATAATGTATAGTAATATAAACTCATCTCAACTTCTGTAAATGATGTGACATTCGTGTGTAAAAGAGTCAGTTAATTACAGGAAATCACAGAGAGCTTGTTAAAGTCTTACTCTAGTTTAGCAACCTAAAGTAATGCCTATAGTGGTTACTAATATTGTTTGAGAGCCAGTAAAATTCCCTGTTACTGTGCTTTCACACATTCATGTATCTGTAATTCTGTAAACTAGTATTATTATTCCTCATTGTAATTCTATAAACTAGTATTATTATTCCTCTTTATAAGACACGAGAAGATAAAAGAGGTTAAGTCTCATGCAGCAAAAGATACCATAAATTATAAATGGCAAGGCCAAATTTTACCCTCCCGCCAGATCTCTACTCCAAAACTGCTACTCTCACTCTAACATCTGGGCTCCCTCTATTTCATCTATTAGCAATTACAGAAACTCTCTTGCTTTACCAGCCAGTTACTGCCACAATTTCTGTATTTGACTTTAAGAACATCACCCTTCACTTTGACCTATTTTTTTTCATTGGAACTTTCTAATAGATGTCAGCACATCTATATCACATATTTTGTGATTTATCACATATATTGAACTTAAAACAGAAGGTTCAATGTTTAAAACTGTTTTTGCAGAGTGAGGATAGGAAGGCAAGGAGATGGTTGTACAAACTCTTGCCTGACTCAAAGCTAATGAGCAGTCTTTAGAAGGTTCACTAGTTGGCAAAATCTGACTCTGATTTCTAAGAATATGTATTCATTGCAAAAAATGTAAACTTCAAAAATATAGCACCTTCCATTTATAGCTGGAGACCCCAGGAAATTCCCAGCCTAGAAGGTCTCTGCGTTACTCATCCAACCTTGCATCTTTACATCTTTCCCTCCTATATAAGGTTATTTTATTTTAATCTGCAACAGAAAACCATCAGTTAAGAAAGAAGATTATTTTTGTCACAACTCTTTCACCTCCTGCCTACTCTAATTATGTGGTCTGGTAGAGAAGGAGATTAAAATGATGCTACCCAAAAACATAAAATAAATTCCAGAAGTGCAAACAATTCCCTGAATCTAATTAGTACTGGTAGAATCACAGTAAATTATTATTATCATCACAGGAACCTGGTTTGGGGGAGAACCTAAAGGATACGTAATATAACCATCAATGTTACTTAAATTTCCTTTACAACATTCCTGTAAAATAATTCTCCTTCCAGGTTTGAAAATCTTTCAGATCACCTTAGTGCAAATCATACGGTATAGTAACACGGATAATCAAAACATATTTCTTTTCAGTATGGACAGGATTTCTCAACTTCAGTGTGACCTGTTTGTGGATATTCTGAAGAGCTGCTGAACATCTTTCTGCCTATCCATTGTCAACAGAACCTTTGACTGATGCAAGTAGAACAGTGCTCACTTATCCTCCAGAATGCACTGAAAAGTGGTTGTCCATAGGCAGAATTTGGGCTGGGAAGGAGTAAGAGCAGCCTAAGATTTTAAATTTAAAAGGAATCTTCTCATAGCACCTACTTGAGCTATCAGATGCAGATAGGAAATGAGAGTAGAAGGTGCAGCTAAGGAAACTATCTCCGTGAGAAAGTGGAGACAAAGAGACCCAGTATTGTTCTTAAATAACTTTCTCTAGTCTTCTCCGTGCTTCAGCCACATTGGCTCTCAGTCATTTCCTGACAAGTGGCAAGCGGCATGCTCCCTCCCACCCAAGGTCTTTGGACATGAGGTTTCCACAGTTAGGGATGTTCTTTCTCTCTCCCCCCACCAGTCACCTACTCATATCCCTCCAATCTCACCCAAAGTGACACTTTGTCAATGAAGGCTTCTTTAAACACACCCCTGTATTTCAAGCCGTAAGTAGAAGATCTCTTACATTTCCCTTATAGCTCTGTTTGTGCTTGTACATGTGTATAGTAATATGATTTACATCAGTCTCCTCCACTAAGCAATGGGATGGACAAAAGCAGGAACAGGGTCTGTTTGCTCATCATTTCCTCAGTTCCTAGCTCAGGGCCCAGCATATGGTAGATGCTCAATAAATACCAGCTAAACAAATGAATTCATATTCATTTTAAAATAGGTAAAATCTCTCCCTCCTATGCCTTCTTGTCATCATGTATGAAATATTTCCCTTCATTTGTAAAGCATTTCTTTCTGATGATACATGACATTTAACTTAATTTAAATATTATAACTTTAATTGAATACTATATGAAAATCTGTAAGTCCAGAGAAGAAAAGTAACAAATAGAAGTAATTTTACTTCAAATAACAATAATTAATATGTTATTAATGTTTATGCATATCTTTTAAGATAAACACATGCATATGTACATACACAAAACAAAAATCATGTTATATTTTTATGAATTTAATAATATTCACAAATATATTTCTAAGTCAATGTCAATATATGTCATAATTTATTTTTTTTTAGATTTTTTTTATTTATTTGAGGGATATGGAGAGTATACTTGTGCACCTGAGTGGTGGGAAGGGGCAGAGGGAAGGGAGAGGGAGAGAATCTCAAGCAGACTCCATACTGAGCGGGGCCCCAACATGGGGTTCAATATCACGACCCTACCCTGAGATCGTGACCCTAGCCGAAACAAATAATTGAATGCTTAATCAACTGAGTCACCAGGTGTCCCCATGTATCGTAATTTCTAAAGACTGGATAGTATTGCAGTATAAAGAATTCATTTAACCAATCCCCCTGTCTGAGTTTTAATGGAATTAACTTCACACGATTGAATACTATGCAACAGTTAGAAGTGTCCCCATTTTGGGGCTATTAAGTTTTATAAAACTGAGTTAATTCTATATAATGGAATATTATTCAACAATTAGAAATGTCCCCCATTTTTGACAGATTGTATATAATTCATCAACCATACTATTTAATATATTGCATTTAAACAAAAAGAAATGTATATATCTTGGGAGATCATGTCAGCAGTCATCCACTGACATTTAATGTGGATTAATATATCAGCTCACCTCCCTCAATGTCACCTAGATAAGAGTTAGCTCAAAATTGAGTTGGGGTATTTATGAGTCCAAGGCTGAAGGGAGACTGGAAATATTTCTGGGGGAGAAAGGAAAGGAGAGGTTTATAATCACTGGAAGAATTTTGGTTTAAAGAGAATGTCAACATCATATGTTTTCATGTGGATCTTGAAAATGGGTAAGAAATGAACAATAAACTTTCTCTGCTTCACAATTCTGAATTAGAAAAGATGAAATTAGAAATCAGATTAATATTTTCACATTTATTAACTGAGAAGGTCTTTACAACAACCTTACAAAGTAGGTATGGCAGAGTTTATAATCTTCATTTTTAAGATAAATTAAATGAGGTTGAGAAAATGTGGTATGTATACATATAATAGAATATTATTCACCCTTTAAAAAAAAGGAAGTTCTGCTATTTGCAACAACATTGATGAATCTGGAAGACATTAAACTAAATGAAATTTTTGTGAGACACGAAAATACAAATATGGCATGATTTTACTTATATTTGGAATAGAAAATAGTCAAACCCATTAAAAGAAAGAGAGAGAGAGAGAGAGACTAGAACAGTGGTTACCAGGGGCTGAGAGGTGAGAGAAATGGGGAGATGTTGGTTAAAGGATACAAACTTTTACTTATAAGATGAATAAGTTCTGGAGACCTAATAAACTGTGTGGTGACACGAGCTAATAAAAATGCACTGTATTACTTGAAATTTGCTGAGAGTACGTCCTCAGTATTCTCACCATTAAAAAAATGGTAACTGTGTAAGGTGATAGAGATGTTAATCAGCTTGATTGTGGTAATCATTTCACAATGTATATGTGTATCACAACATCACATTGTAAGCCTTAAATACATAAAACTTGTTCTTATCAATTATACTTCAGTAAATTTGGGGGAAAATTAAATTAGTTTTAGCTGCAATAAGATTAAAAGTCCCATTTGTGGGGTGCCTGGGTAGCTCAGTTGGTTGGGTGTCTAATTTTTGATTTCAGCTCAGGTTTTGATCTGGGAGTTGTGAGTTTGGGTACAGTGTGGAGCCTACTTAAGAAAATAAAATAAAATAAGTAATAAAAATAAAATGAAATAAAATCTAGCTTGTGAATAATAGTGAAATCTTCTATCTTTGGCTACAAATATAGAGGTGTTTTTTTTAAGATTTTATTTATTTAGTTATGAGAGAGAGAGAAAGCACAAGCAGGAAGAGTGGCAGGCAGAGGGAGAAGCAGACTCCCTGCTGAGCAGAGAGCCTGCTGTGGGACTTGATCCTAGGACCCTGGGATCATAACCTGAGCCAAAGGCAGATGCTTCACCTCAACTGATCCACCAAGGCATCCCAAATATAGACTTCTTTTCATAAATTTGTCTCAAATTTTCTTTAACGTCGTTTGAAAACCTGAAAGGTCTTGAAACTGAAAGACATTGAGATCACAACTAGGCAGAGCGGCAGGCAGAGGAAGAGGGAGAAGCAGGCTCTCCACAGAGCGGGAAGTCCAATGTGGGACTCGATCCCAGGACCCTGGGATCATGACCTGAGCCGAAGGCAGCAGCTTAACCAACTGAGCCACCCAGGTGCCCTGTCTCCTTGATGAAGCCTGGAACTATCCTTCTCCACTACTTTGGTAATGTAATTCTTGCTACAGTGTAGCACAGTGTTTAAAAGCAAGAATTCTAGTTGGTTGTGGGTTTGAATCCCAGTCTTGGTACTACTACTTATTTGTATAAGCCTAGTCGTATTACTTGTGTTAACTGATCCTTGTCATATTTAACCTCTTCTTGCCTGCAGTAAATTCATCAGCTGGACAGGAATAAATATACGTCATCATTACTTGTCATTCTAATATTATTTTTGCTTTCACTGACCTTGAAGGAGGTTTAATATATTCATGTTCCTCAGGTTTTATCTTTGTGGTTCTAGCTACTTTTCCTTTTCCTTATTGTACATTTTATGGATTCTATTAACCAATGAGAGAACTTTTTTTATTTTGTCATGCATTCATTCAACAAAAATGTATTCAGTATCTACTACATGTCAGGACTGCACAAGACTATGCAGATGCAAAGACAAAACTATGACACAGTTTTGGGCGCCTGGGTGGCTCAGTGGGTTAAAGCCTCTGCTTTCGGCTCAGGTCATGATCTCAGGGTCCTGGGATCAAGGCCCGCATCAGGCTCCCTGCTCAGCGGGGAGCCTGCTTCCCCCTCTCTCTCTCTGCCTGTCTCTCTGCCTCCTTGTGATCTCTCTCCCTCTGTGAAATAAATAAATAAAATCTTAAAAAAAAAAAAACTATGACACAGTTTTAATGTCCCCAAAGTTCAGTGGGAATAGACAAATAATAATTATAAAACACCAAAATAAGAGCTAAGGGAGATTTAGCTCAGAGAAGTTAAAAGGATGCATAGGATGATGAATGGGAGTTGACTGCCATATTTGGCAAATTGAAGATATGGAGATGAAAACTCAACTGGAATGGAGAAAAGAAAGATTGAAGGTTGAAGGAATTTGGGCACATTTTTCAGGAAATGATGCTATAAAGGGAAAAGGAGCTATGGGGCCCTGGCTATAGGAAACTTGTAGTTAGGTTTTTTTTTTTTGTTTGTTTGTTTTAATTTTAAATGGAATATAGTACAGCATGGTAGCTTGTTTATATTCCAATGGGGACAATCTAGTGGCAACTGAGAAGTTGAAGAGGAAAGACTCAATCGGCAGACTGGTAGGTGAGAGAAAGGAAATAACTGCATGAGCAAAGTGCTGATATGTGACCGGGAGGAGGTGGAGGGACCGCATACACAAATGGATTGTTTGCCCCTAGTTAGCAAAGAGATATCATCCATGGTAAAGTGCAGGTGGGTCAGTACACTTAATAAGAAAAAGACAAAGCAGTTTTCTCCTCACTATTTTTCAGTGAAAGAAGTAGAATCACTGAGAGTAAAAAAGAAAGAAGGATGTACATCTAGTCATTTAAGTAGAGAGGAGAAGGTGCAACTGATGGAAAGTATGGGGTAGGAGTTCCAGTCAGTGTAGAGGTCCAGTGAAAACTAGTATGAGACTGGTAAGAACACCTATCCATTTTTCTCAAGCCATATTCTACACCTGGTGCAGGAGTCTAATAGGTGGAGAGTTAGAATGGGATTGTCAGGTGAGAGGAACAGATGGAAAAGAGGCAAAAGAGTTGAAGGCTTGAGCAAGGCAGAGATTAGGACAAGGACTGTAGCCATTAAACTGAGGAAAGAGGAATTGACTTGCATGGGGCTTGTTGGAGATCTGAAAGGGTTAAGCAAATTATAAGAGTGAGATTATTTGTGTGATATGGAAAAATAGGAGGCAGCTGTGAGAATGTGAGATGTTAGCAACTGAGATTTGGGAAATGTCACTCTTATGGATGGTAAGTTCTAGGATGCATCCAAAGGAATGAGAGACTAGAGTCACATGGAAAAGATCACCAAATGTACAGAGGCCATGGAACTTCAAATGGCATGTACTTCAAACAAGCTGAATTTTTTTGAGACTGTGCCAGATTAAGAAATATAAGGGGTTGTGGGTGTAACCCACTGTGGGCTTCCAAAGTACTCACAATGAACTCATGGCTAGGGAAAGAGAAGTCTATACCAGAACCACAGAAAATTCTTCAGATCCTTCTTGAATGCAGAAGAGTGCAAGATATCAAAATGAAGGGAGGCTGGGAATCAGCCACATGAAGAGGTTGGGGACAGCAGAGGAATGGATTGAGGGCAGACTGACCTTGAGTCATTGTCTGAAGCTGGAGCTTGCCTTAAAAGAGAGAAATGGTGAGTAGATATTTGCCTAATGCAACAAGAGAATTAATTACTTCAAGCAAAATGCATTCAGGAATGTAGGAGTCTATCACTCATAAGTATGAAAAAAAAATAACCTCCCATTACAGACACTGCATTTTAAACTTACCATAAGGAAAATGAACGTTGAAGGGGCCTGTATGATCAAAGGCTGATGATCCATAACACAATAGTCATAAAGATAAATGGATTCTAAATGCATCTGGTGATAGATCCTATTTACACTTGTGGTACCTCTTATTAAAAAAGACTACAACCTCATTTGAGGGATATATGGTCTTTGCAATTAAAGATGATAACCAGGCCCCTTAATGAGCCCAAATGGGAAAATACATTGTCTAGTATTAGCATCATGCTCTTGCAACTTTTCAGGAAGTGCTGTTTACTGTTCACTAGAATCTTTTCATAGTCTCAAAAATAACCATGAAGTATAATGTAATCATGGGAAAGCATTTACAAAAAAACTTTATTTATTTGGCATGATTGGAAAATAAATACTTCCACCCTAAGTACTATTTTAGATGACTCGAACACTCCCCTCAAGAATCTAAAATTTAAAGAAAAAAAATCTGTTTTTGATGGAGTTTTTTTAAAATTTGTTGTTTCTTTAAATGGGGTAAAAGAACATCATGTAATCCTTTCCTGATTACTTAGACTAAGCAGGCTGGAGTCATAACTAAAAGCTATGTAACTAAGGTCAAGATATTTAACTTCTTTCAACTTTCTTTCCCTCCTTTACAAAATATATCAATACCTATTTTATAGGGTCATTATGGGAACTTAATGAGATAATTATTAGAGGGCTTAGCTTCAATTCTGGCACATAAAACACAATCAAGGGTTCCTATCATTATCAGTAGCCTCATCAGATCAGTATTTTAATTGGTGAAATAAAAATTTGCTTCCACTTTAATCAAATGATGCCATCAGGTCATAGGACCCTGGAGAAAATGGCCCAAGACTACTGTGGTTTTGAATTATAATTTTATATTTGTCAGTATCCTCACTCTTTCTTGCAATGTGTGTATGTGCCCATATCTGAATTAATTCTCCTCTTTGCCACAGGATTTTCTGCTTCTGACATAAAAAACTTGATACCTGAATTTACTATGGCTGTATAAAGTATAGAATACATTTTGAATGAGAGCTAGAGAATCTCTCTTATAAGCAAAGTCATGGATTTTAATGTATGAAATTGGTGATATCCATGTTGGTTATTGGAAAACTGTTCTTGGATTTAATTTATCTCAACTTTTCCTCTCAAACATTTGGCAGGCATCTGTTACATAAGGTCTAGATCTATGTCACAGTCATTCATTGAATGATCAAATGTGTTAGAGGACTTGGGGTGCCTGGGTGGTTCAGTAGGTTAAGCATCCAACTCTTGATTTCAGTTCAGGTCATGATCTCAGGGTTGTGAGATCAAGCCCCACGTCAGGTCAGGGTTAGCACTGGTCGTGGAGCCTGCTTAAGAGTCTCTCTCTCCCTCTCCCCCTGCCCCTACCCCACTCACACACGCTGTCTCTCTCTCTCTCTCTCTTAAAAAAAATGTGTTAGAGGACTTCATATATTTAAGATGTACTGCTTTACTAAGTTTTAGGGATGCAATCATAATGTGTTAGGCACTACCTTTATTTAGGGAGCCAGAATATTGGATATCGTGGTAGCTTAAGATTGGTATAGATTGTTGAGCTAAATAAGTTGTTTTACCCAGATGTTTACTACCTAGATGTATTACCTAGATGTTTACCTAGATAATTTCCTCCAGAGGAAATAATATTTAAGTTGGTTAAGTAAGAGTTAAACAAATAAATGGACAGAAAGGCAGAGACATTGAGAGTGCAAAGGTTCAGAGGTAAGAAAGAATTTGGAAAGTCTGATATGGCCTAAAAAAAAAGTTCATTATAGGGAAACATAAAATGGAACAGGAAGATAACACAACGTCATAATATTAGAGTGTGCATTAAACAGGAACATGGACATGCATGTCTGGCTATGCAGACTATGTAAACCATGGTACAGATTTGGGCCTTTTTCCCAAGAATTAAGGCAAGCTATTGAAAGGTTTAATCTGTGGGCGCCTGGGTGGCTCAGTGGGTTGAAGCCGCTGCCTTCGGCTCAGGTCATGATCCCAGCGTCCTGGGATCGAGGCCCACATCGGGCTCTCTGCTCAGCGGGGAGCCTGCTTTCTCCTCTCTCCTCTCTCTCTGCCTGCCTCTCTGCCTACTTGTAATCTCTCTCTCTGTGTCAAATGAATAAATAAAATCTTTAAAAAAAAAAAAAAAAAGAAAGGTTTAATCTGTGGAGTGATATACTCAGGTTTATATTGAGTATACCATTTTTTGAAGTCCATTTTGTCTTAATCACAGAAATGGATGAAGTGTGCAAGTCAAGGGATGAGGGACCAGTAAATATGCTGCCCCAGTGTTCCAGGAGGCAGACAGCAGTGATCTATACAAGAGTAATGGCAGTGCAAATGGTATGGATTTTCATGAGAGAAAACTGCAGGACTTAAAAACCAATAGGATAAAGAGGGTAGAAGAGGAACAGGTGTCAAGGCAGGCTTTCTGTGTTGCCCAACTCTACAGACAGGGATACCATTTACTAAACTAAGGAATATTGACAGGGAACCATATGAAAAATAAGATCAAGAACTGAAATTCAAAACTTGCCAAAATTGAGGTACCTCTGAAATATATAGTTAGCCAGTTGGTCGGGAACCAACAGATGTCCCAACTTTTCTCCTTCAAAGTTCCACTTCTAAGTGTACTCCAACTTCTTGCACTGTTTTCTTGCATCAGTTAAAGTTCTGATATTATATCCCAGCAATTATACTCCTAGATATTAACTCAGGGGAAATGAAAGTGCAACATTCACATAAAGACTTGTAACCAGGTATTCATAGCAGCTTTAGTTCTAACAGATGAGATTGGAAACAATACAAATGCCCATCAGCAGGTGAACAAATAAACAAATTGTGCTATGTCTTTGTAATGGAATACTATTCAGCAATAAATGAGTAAATAAATAGAGGTGCATGTCACAGCATGGATGGATCTCAATATCATTATGCTGAGTAAAACAAGCCAAACCAAAGAAAAACAAACAAAAAAGAGCATGATGCCATTATTACAAGATTCTAGAAAATGCAAACTAATAGAGTGAGTAAGGCATAGAAAAGAGGAGAGATTGCAAGGGGGCACAAGAAAATATGGGGGATGGTAACATATTTGGTATTTTGATTGTGATGATAGTTTTGTGTGTGTGTATATATATCTCAAAACTCATACTATTTAGTACACTTTAAATAAGAACAATGTATTGGATGTAAATTATACCTCAATCAAGTTATAAAAAAATTCCATCTGTTACCACTGATCACTTATTTCCAGATCAGGTGAGAACTTATTCCCCATTCTATGTCCCATTAAAACAACCTGTACTTTGCCTTTATAAATGCATCCATTGTGTTTTGTAATTAGTGGCATATCTGCTTCCTTAATGTCTTTCTTCCCCTATAAATTGTCAGTTGCATGCAGGCAGATTATATGCCCCTCTTATTCACTATGTTTCCTACATACCCAACATGTTAAAGAAAAAGATGAATCATCGATAGCCTCACTTGTGCTGGTAAACACCTGGGAATGAGTCTCCTTTCCTATTAAATCAGGTCCTCTGAGGACAGGGTAATAGGAGATGGACCAATGGTGAATGTGAGGAAAGGTGTCTGCTTACTGTGATCTTGTATGCAAGTGAGAGATGGAGAGTGAACAGTGGTGGGTAAGACACAGGGCAGAAATAATGCTTTAACTTGAGACACACACAGAAAACCAGTAAAAACAAAACAAAACAAACAAAACCTACACAGAGGTAAAATACAATTAAAAAATATCCCATGGAGGGCGCCTGGGTGGCTCAGTGTGTTAAAGCCTCTGCTTTCGGCTCAGGTCGTGATCTCAGGGTCCTGGGATCGAGGCCCGCATCGGGCTCTCTGCTCAGCAGGGAGCCTGCTTCCCCCTCTCTCTCTGCCTGCCTCCCTGCCTACTTGTGATCTCTCTCCCTCTGTGAAATAAATAAAATCTTTATAAAAAAAAACATATCCCATGGAGGGGCAGTCAATTAAGTGCCGACTCTTGATTTTAGCTAAGGTCATGATCTCAGGTTCCGGGGATCCAGCCCCATGTAGGGCTCCTCACTCAGCAGGGAGTCTGCCTGGGATTCTCTCTCCCCGTCCCTTTGCCCCTCCCTCACTCATGTGCATGCACAGGCGCTCTCTTTCTTTCTCTCTCTAAAATAATCTTTTAAAAAAAGTAAAATGTGGGCGCCTGGGTGGCTCAGTGGGTTAAAGCCTCTGCTTTCGGCTCAGGTCATGATCTCAGGGTCCTGGGATCGAGGCCCGCATCGGGCTCTCTGCTCAGCAGGGAGCCTGCTTCCCCCTCTCTCTGCCTGCCTCTCTGCTTCCTTGTGATCTCTCCCCTGCTGTGAAATAAATAAATAAAATCTTTAAAAAAAAAAAAAAGTAAAATGTGCTATCTCTGGGACACCAAGGAATAATGCTTGCATTTTACAACTGGTGTTGGAAATGCAAGTACAAAGGGAGACTTTTGTGTATATGTTAGATTTAGCCCTCAGGGAACATCCATTTTGAAATGAAGTGATATCATGCAGCACTTTGGGGTTCCACTGCCATAGAGCTACCTTCGGAGCTCACTGCCCTCACCAAGCTGGCAGTCTAGATACCTTAATTGAGAATGGAAAGCTCTGAGTCCTGGGAGATATTCCTGCAGCCAAGAGATTAATTTTAACTAAATGGAAACCTCTCATGAAATGAAAGCAAGAGTGGGGCTTTATGGAAAATTTTAGGATTGCACATGGTGGCAGTCCTAAGATGAAACACCAGGGTCCAAAGGTAATCTTAAAAAGATGCTTGTAGGGTCACTTAAGGCATCTGAAATGACCTACAATGGAAAACAAAATTCTAGTGGGAAAATCTTTGTACTATATCTATGCCTACAAATGGAAGGTTAAATAGTCATCTAGCTATTTTTAGATATTCAATTTGATGCAAACTTGGTGTTATTCTCAATAGCATCTTTGCAAAGCCCTCACTGGATGTCATTTTAATTGAATTTATATTTATTTAGCCTATGTGTTCAGTACTAGTGGGTTGCAAATTGTAATTTAAGACATAATCGATGCCTGCCTTCAAGGATTAGCCTCTCCCTTCAAATAACATTCCCTGCCTCTGTGCTACATGAACAAGGCATAGTAATATAGCTGAATAATATGAAAGAAATTCTGAGATTTAACTCAACTGAGAGATACGAACACTGTCTCAAGGGGGTTAGAGAGAAGAGAGGTCAATGTGAGCAGTATTAAACAGGTAACTTTTCATAGAAGAGAGGGGTTTTGAGGTTACTCTTGAAGGGTTCTTGGATTGGGGAAGTGATATCAGATAGAGGAAGGGCATCCACATAGAAGAGGATACAGAGCATAAGAGAGATGCCAGAGAAAACTCTCAGGTTTTCCTCCTTGTTAAGAAAAAATTACAGTGTCTGAGTTTGTCCAAAGTCTCTGAGAAAAATATCCAAGAGAACAGGGCTTTTCCACAATAACTTAACTCTGCATTAGAAACCACCTCAGAACAGAGGGAAGGTAAACAGACACATTCCCACCTTCTCCCACCAATGCTCATTGAAGGCCTTACTCATAGATTAAAACCTTTTTGACTGTGGACCTCAGAGGTAGGCTGTCTAGGAATATGGGCATATGGTGTTCAACATCATAAGCTACCTTTTATCTGTTTCTGAATTTACTTTGTTTTCTACAACATTTGTAGTGAGAGGGCCTCTAGCAGGTTACTAAGTTTCTAAATGGAATTAGTCTTCACTAATGATCTTAAAATTAACCTGGGAGAGTAGGGCTTATAAAATCATAGATTAATAGTCCCCTACTTTGTAATGAAAGCAATCCATGCCATGTCATACATTTAAGAAACGTTGCCACACAAATCCAGCAATGGTTTTCATCCATAATTCCAGTGGTCAAATCTTTTAGGAAAGGGATGCCATTCTATTTTTATTTTTTATTTTATTTATTTCTTAAAAGATTTTATTTATTTATTTCACAGAGAGAGACACAGTGAGAGAGGGAACACAAGTAGGGGGAGTGGGAGAGGGAGAAACAGACTCCCTATAAAGCAGGGAGCCCAATGTGGGGCTTGATCTCAGGACCCTGAGATCATGACCTAAGCCGAAGGCAGACGCTTAACTGACTGAGCCACCCAGGCGCCCCACTGTCATTCTATTTTTAAATAATAATGTTAATAAATATTAATAGCACTATTCCTTACAGTTGCTTGAGGTTGGTTTGTTTGTTTTAATATTAACTATAACAGGCCAAGTAGAAGGCATACTTTATGTGAAAGGAAGATCAACTTGCCTAGGCCCACAGGTAATGAAAATGAAAGAATGTTAACATATTTATTATCGTGCAGATTCTAGGCAAGGTTCTATGTACTTTCCCATACCTTATAATCACTCTATCAACCCTGTGAGGAGAACATTATTAGCCATATTTTATAGATCAGGAAACTGAGGTTCAGGTTGAAGCAACAAAGCATGGATATAAATTTAAGTTATCCGACCCTAATCCCAATATGCTGTCTACTGTATTATATTGTCCCTTTGTTATAATCATAATAAGTACAAAAACACTTATTAGGCACTAACTATATGCCATTTCTTTGTCTAAATGGTTTATGTATTTTTTATCTTATTCCCACCCTAAGGTTCCTATGAAAGTAACACCACTGGCTAAAGCGCACAGATTCAAAACATAGGATGTTCAAGGTCATACAGTTGATAGGCAATGGAGCTAGAGTTTAAATACTGACTTTAGAACCAAAGTTCTTTGTTAGTATTCTTTGTTGCCTTTTATAGGGTGGTAAAATTCTAAAAGCAGATTCAAGGTATCCAGCCCTTATTCAGGTAACATCTCTCTGACAGGTGAGGGGAGAAATCCAGTCTCTTGAGAAATCAGACAGTAAGCACACACTGAAACCTTATTAGTAGTTGCAGAAAACAATACAAGTTTAAATTTTTCTATACATTATCACCATCCACAACAAGGGCACTTCAACTTTTGCTTAACATTATATCCTTAATTCATAATTATAAGAGCCTATAATTATTGCTTTCTATATATGCCTTAGACCATGCTTACTAGCACTTTACATAAAATATCTCATTTAATCCCCATTTAATAATTTAAGCCTGTCTGATCTATGATTTCTTTATGTGAATCAAGGAAGCAGTCTACAAAGCCCAAAAAACTACAATAGGGGCTAACCTAACAGGTTATGGGGAATAAAACAATTCTGGCCCATAAGGTCTTGGAAACTAAATATCTTCTCCTTTATATGGACACCACAGTTTTGAGATTATTCAGCAGTCACTTGGTGAAATGCTATTCATGGTTTTGATCCAAATGTGGGAAAAGTACTATGAAAAGTAACCCTGTGTACTGTCCTTCTTGTGCAAAAGAAGTTTCCTTTGAAAGTGTGAGTGGATGAAACACTAAAGAAATATTTAGGCTATTGCCCATGATCAGAATTTGGGAGATGGTAAAAATAATAAAGCATACATTTTAGAAGGAGGTAAGAGACCACAGAATTTCTTAGGTTTGTCAAGAGATGGTTTGTATCAAGTTGTTGCTGGAAGTTGGCCTGCCAGGACTACATGTCCCAGCATAGCAAGATCCAGATCTTGCCAATGAAATGTGAGCTGAGGTAATGAATGTCACTTCTGAGGTGGGGCGATTAAGAACAGAGCCTTCCATACCCTCTTCTCCTCTGTCTTCCAGCTATATTTCAAAGTCTTTGAGGCCCTAGGAAATGGCAGAGTCAGGACACAGAAGAAGTATGGGCCCCAAATTCATTTCATGGGAAAAAGCCCTTAGCAAATCTGAAACACCATATTGAATTATTATGTGAACAAGAAATAAACCTTTTTATGTCAAGTCACTAACAAACAGAGATTTGTTGTTACACCAACTTGTATTACCCTCACTAATATAATGTAGAAATGTGAATCTTTTTTATTTCATTAAGAACAGATGTTGTACTGTGCAGTCAATTATTCGTTGTCATTGGAATTTTGCATCATGACCACATTGGAGAAATCCACAGGGAATTGTGAAACTTCATTTTCTCCATGAGGATGTTGGTAGTAGAATAACACAGGAAGGAAAGTCATTTGGTACCATTAATTCAATTTGGTATGCTCACAAACTCCCAATTTCTAGTTAAGATGTAATACAAGGACTACATTTACCCTTTTATCTGAAATGCTAAAAAAAAAAAGTAGAATATATGAAGCAAGTTCTTAAGAAACTAGGTATCTATCAGAAAATGAAGATCAGCGATCCTTAAGACAGAGAACAAATGGGACGAGCCCTATGAGTGCCCCAGATTACTGCATTAGTAGAATTTTCAGACCACAGGGCAGGGAAAGAAAATAAGGCAGAGCCTGGCCGACTCCTTGAGCTGAAGACATGGAGATGAGAGCCTAGAGAAATCAAGGCCACTAGAGTTGACAGGACAGAATGCCAGAAAGGAGAGAGCTGCATATGGAGGGAACTCAAGAGATCTGCAAAGGGTCCTCCTTAAGTGTTAAGCAGTATACTGCTTAGTACATGCATGTGAAAAAACCACCAAGCAAGAGAAGAATATTTCAAAGGGATTAGAGGTAACAGTGCCTGGTGCACACAGCTCCTGGAAGAGCGCCAATTCCTACTACCCACTAAATGTGACTCTGGTCCTTCCCAACAATGCCTAGCAATGCCTAACAAAGACCAGAAAGAATGAGCCTGTTCCATATAACATAATTTCATCCCGGGACAAAGCTCCAGAATATTTGAAACCTAAGATTCAGAACAGATTAATCGAAAACATGTAGCAAGATAATAGGCTTAAGCCTAACAATATCAATAACTGCTTGTAAAAGAAAGCTGAGGGGTTATATAAGACTGGTCAAAGTGGATTTCAGAGCACAGAATATTACCAGAAACAAAAAAGATCATTTCATAATGATAAAGGGGTCAATTCATCCAAAGGACATCATTGTCCTAAATGTCCATGCAAACAAACAGACAAAAAGAGCTACAAAATGCATGAAGCAAAATAATCACAAGAATAAGTAAGCAGGAAAATAAGTAAGATTATATTAGACTTTTACAACATTATCAACTAACTTGCTAATTGACATTTGTAGAAATCTCCATCCAACAATAGTGGAACACATACTGAAGTACATTTGGAACATTTGTCAATATAAGCCATGTTCTGGGCCATAAAACAAGCCTCAAAAAATTTAAAAGGATTCAAATTCCACAAATTAGAAATCAATAAGAGAAAGTTCTCTGAAAAAAAAATCTACAAATATTTATAAATTTTAACACACTCCTAAATAACCCATAGGTCAAAGAATAAATCAAAAGGGAAGTTAAAAATCTGTTTTGAACTAAATGTCAATGAAAACACAACCTATCAGTATTTGTGGAATGCCACTAAAGCAAAAGAAGAAATTTATAGCAGCAAATACCTATATTGGAAAAAGAAAAAAATATTTCAAATCAATGACCCCAAGTACCACATTAAGACACTAGAAAAGTGGGCGCCTGGGTGGCTCAATTGGTTGAGCGACTGCCTTCAGCTCAAGTTGTGATCCTGGAGTCCCGGGATCAAGTCCTGCATTGGGCTCCCTGCTCAGCAGGGGGTCTGCTTCTCCCTCTGACCTTCCCCCTCTCAAGCTCCCTCTCTCTTCCTCTCTCTCTCTCAAATAAATACATTAATTAAATATTTTAAAAAAGAGAGATTAGAAAAGAGAAAATTATACTCAACATCAGCTTAATAAATAATAAAAATCAAAAATACTGAACTCAAAAATACAGAAAACAAAATAATACATAAAATCTATGAAACCAACAGTTGTTTTCTTTAAAAAAAATAAAAGTGATAATTTCTAGTCAGATGAATCAGGAAAAAAAAAGACACAAATTACCAAGATCAGAGAGAAGAGAGGTAGCATAATTACGATTCTACACATATTAACTATGTAATAAAAGAACGTTAGGGGTAGTATTTTTACCAACAAACTGATACCTTAGAAGAAAAACATGAGTTACCAAAGTTCACTTAAGAAATAGAAAATCTGAGTAGATATGTATCTATTAAAGAAATCAAATGGAGGAAAAAAATGGAGGAAAAAGATCTTACAATTAAAACTATAGGGGAGATGGCTTCATTGGCAAATTCTACCAAGTATTTAAGACAGAATCAATACCAATTATAAACAAACTCCAGAAAATTCTAGAGTAAGGAATATTCCCAATTTATTATGTGAAACCAGCGTTACTCTGATATCAAAATGAGGGAAAAGGGGCATTATAAGAAAATGAAACTAACATCAATATCTCTCGTGAATACAGATGAAAAATTCTAAACCAAATTTCAGAAAATAAAATCTAACAATATTAAAAAGCATCATAAATCATCTCCAAATAGGTTTATTCTAAAAATACAAGGCTGGTGTAGCATTTGGAAATTAACCAATGTAATTTAACATATTAACATACCAATAGGGAAAAGCCATATACAGTTGACCCTTAAACAATACAAGTATGAACTACATGGGTCCACTTATACATGGATTTTTTAAAAAAATTAATATAGTATAGTACTTTAAATGTATTTCCTTAATAACATTTCCTTTTCTCTAGCTTACTTTACTGTAAGAATATCATATGTAATACATATAATATGTAAAATATGTGTTAATTGACTGTTTATGTAATCAGTAAGGGTTCTGTTTCACAGAAGGCCCAAACTGATCAATAAATTCAACACAATCCCCAAGTACAACAGGTGATTTTGTTAAAATTGATAAACTGATTCCAAAATTCATGTTGACATGCATAGTACTCAAGATAGGCAAAATATTTTTTTTTAAAGATTTTATTTATTCATTTGACACAGAGAGAGAGATTACAAGTAGGCAGAGAGAGAGGAGGAAGCAGGCTCCCTGCTGAGCAGAGAGCCCGACACGGGCCTCGATCCCAGGACCCTGGGATCATGACCTGAGCCGAAGGCAGCGGCTTTAACCCACTGAGCCACCCAGGCGCCCGATAGGCAAAATAATCTTAAAGAACAAAGTTAAATGGTTATTATTATGCAACTTCGATACTTATTATAAAGCTAAAGTAACTGAGAAGTGTGATATTGACAGAAAGATAAACAAATGAACCAATTTACAGAGTCTGTAAATTGACCCACAGCAGTTTTTTGACATAGGCAATTTAACGGAAAAGGGAAAGCCTTTTCAACAATTGTGCTGGAAAAAATGTATTTCCATATGCAAAACAATGAATTTAATCCATACCTGACACCACATAAAAAATTAACTCAAAACAGGCTACAGACCTAATTGCAAGTCATAGAACTAGAAAGCATTTAGATCAAAATATAGGAGAAAATCTTAGGACTTTGGTTTAGGCAAAGATTTCTTAGACACCATACCAAAAACAAGAATCCATAAAAGAAAAAAAAATAATTTGGACTTCAAAAAATAAAACACTTCTACTTTTTGAAAGTTCTGCTGAGAGAATGAAAAGATAAGCCTCAGTCTAAAAAAAATTTTTTTGCAAAGCATATATCTGATAAAGGACTTATCTCTAGAATATATAAACTCATGAAAACATCAACAATTGAACAGAGATCTGAACAAATACATTATGAAACAAAGATGTATGGATGACACAAAGTAATCTAGAGATAATCAAAATCATTAGTCACTAGGGAAATACAAATCAAAACAAAGATATATCACCACACACATGTTAGAATGACAGAAATAAGAGACTACATAAAATTTGGGGGGAATGTGGAAAAATTATAACTCTTTCACAATGCTGGTGGAAATGTAACATGGTAACATTTACATGGTAACATGTAACACTTTGGAAAAGAGCTTGTCAATTTCTTTAAAAAGTTAAGCATACCATTACCTTAAGATTCACCATTCCACTCCTATGTATCTACCTGAGAGAAGTGAAAGTATACACCCATACAATGACTTGTACATAAATATTCACAGCAGCTTTAGTTTCAAAAGCTGAATTAACTAGAAATAACACAAATTCCCATCAACAAGTGAATGGATAAATAAATATGGTATATCCACACAATGGAATAATACTTAGCAGTTAAAAGAAAATAAACTATCAATAAATCTCAAAGTAATTAGGCTCACAGAAGTCAAATACTGACTTTATGAGTACTTTCTTATAACATTTTAGAAAATACAAACAAATCTGTACCAGCAAAAAAATGCATGAAGGAACTTTTGTGGGTGTTGGATACTGTGGTGACAGGTTTCACAAATGTACACGTTGCATCAAAACTTACCATATTGTGCATTCTAATCATGTTTATTTTACGCCAAATATACCTCAAAAAGCTGTTCAAAATCAGGGCTTTAAATGCATTATTTCTTTTAATCTTCACATTTTCTTACTGGCAGAAATTGTGGTAGTATGGCCACTCTATAAAAACAAAATCCGTCCTTCTGGGAAATGTCAGGAGGGATCATAAGAAATAGCTGAATATATATTCAATAAAAATACACTTGCATGTGAAACATATGAACATAGTTACTTGTACGTAAAACATCTGATGCAACGCAGGTAAAATAAAAGTAATTAAGACATGTATGGTGCCCTTAAAAACATGACCTCTATTAGGGGGATTTCCATCTTGGACAGGTAAATAGTCAAATATGTAACGAGACTAAATGAAATAGTTCTCTTCTGATATTCTGTTCATAAGACTACAATAGTACTTGTCCAATTGTGTGATAATTATGTGTTAACCACTACGATTCCCTTCAAGACTAGGAGAGCCTCCAAGGTGATAACAATGCCTTTTTTACCTTTCCAGCTTTTCTACCTGGTCCAGCAGCTAGATCAATACCAGGTAAAGTCTACATCAACAAATACTTGGTAAATATATGCATGAATATGGAAATGGATTAGGGACCCCTGGATGGCTCAGTAGGTTAAGTATCTGCCTTTGGTTCAGGTCATGATCCCAGGGTCCTGGGATCAAGTCTTGCTATGGGCTCCTTGCTCAGCAGGGAGCCTACTTCTCCCTCTGGCTGCTACTTCCCCTGCTTGTGCTCTCTCTCTGACAAATAAATAAAATCTAAAAAAAAAAAAAGAAAGAAAGAAAATGGATAAATATGTGAATACAAGTATGAATAAATGAATGAACAGACTGGAATATACAGAAAAAGAAGTCATTATTTCTATATCAAGACAATTTAAAATACCCCATTGACTTTAGAAAGCCGTTTTGAAGTTATATTGAAATGTGGGTGTGTCTAAATCAGTTCAAAATCATTAATAATGAAGTTAAGTTAAATGGTTAGAGTATAAACATTCGGGTGCACGTGCCCCTGAGGATCACTACCTTTGTGTCTTTAGGATAAATACCCAGTAGTGCGATTGCTGGGTCATAGGGTAGCTCCATTTTCAACTTTTTGAGGAATCTCCATACTGTTTTCCAGAGTGGCTGCACCAGCTTGCATTCCCACCAACAGTGTAGGAGGGTTCCCCTTTCTCCACAACCTCACCAACATCTGTCGTTTCCTGACTTGTTGATTTTAGCCATTCTGACTGGTGTAAGGTGGTATCTCGCTGTGGGCAGCAATGTCCACAATAGCCAAACTATGGAAAGAACCTAGATGTCCATCAACAGATGAATGGATAAAGAAGAGGTGGTATATATATACAATGGAATACTATGCAGCTATCAAAAGAAACGAAATCTTGCCATTTGCAACGACATGGATGGAACTGGAGGGTATTATGCTGAGCGAAATAAGTCAATCAGAGAAAGACAATTATCATATGATCTCTCTGATATGAGGAACTTGAGGGGCAGGGTGGGGGGTCGTGGGGGGTAGGGAGGGAAAAATAATGAAACGAGATGGGATGGGGAAGGACACAAACCATAAGAGACTCCTGATCTCACAAAACAAACTGAGGGTTACTGGGGGGTGGGAGGGTAGGGATAGGGTGGATGGGTTATGGACATTGGGGAGGGTTTGTGCTTTGGTGAGTGCTGTGAAAGATGTAAGCCTGATGATTCACAGACCTGTACCCCTTGGGCAAAGAATAAAAATAAAATTAAATATAAAAAAATGAAATAAAAAAAAATGGTTAGAGTATAAATCCAGCAGAAAGAGCTTCTTTGTTTGTTCTTGTTCCTCACTTTGTCTCCATAAACTTTCCTGGCTGAGGCAAAATGCCAACCTAACTTGTATTGCCATTTTTTGGTTCAAAGTGTGTTACCTTCCTACTCACTGTCTTAAGTGGTAGAAAAAGAACAAATGTGTGTTCTCAGTATGAAAAGTCTGTTCTTAGCTCCTTTTTAGCTATAGGTTTAGTCTAGCTAAGAAAGGATAAAATAGAGAAATCTGCCATTTAGAGTATTACTTTGAAACTTCTTAAAAGCAATTTAAAGTCACAAACCTAAAGCAGAGGGCCGAAACATTCTGCTTAGGTATATCATTGTGAAATCTAATGTTTATAAGTAGGACATGAGGCAATGATCCCTTTAGCCCTCGGGACTGCCAGGTGAAGCCTGGGTTACCTAAAATTCTGGAGCTCTTCACATTCAACTATGAGTAGCATCTCTGGGGTCACCCAGGAAGGTGGCCCTAGAGAGGCAGAGTCTGATAGAAGGTCAAATTGATCCAAAGTGGTCTCATGGCAGGTGCAGTGAGGAATATCCACACCCATGGGTCCACTACAGTTTGCTCAATATTCAACCACTGGGCAACAATTTCTGCAACAGCTAGCTGCACAGTATGCCAATGTGCATAGTGAGAAGGAAGAAAAAAAAAAAAAAGATTGTAGGACTGTTGGAAGAACTCATGTTCCAGGGCATGGGTACAACATGTCAGGGGTGGAAGTTCAGGGAGACCTTGTCAGCATAGTTTTAGGTAGTTGCTCCATATCTCTACCTTTACATAAAGATGATGTGACTACCTCACAGATGCAGGTACTTTAACACAGCAGGGCCTCCCACCAGAATTACTGTGACATACTTATAAAAGCAATAACAAATTAGATAGAATTCAATCTCATATACACTGTAAGATGACATTTCAATAATTTTTTCATGTGAAAGAAAAAAGAGAGAAATTAGATTCTTTTTTAAGATTTTATTTATTTATTTATTTATTGAGAGAGAGCCAAGCACAGGGGAAGGGAGAGGGACAAGCAAACTCTGCACTGAGTGTGGAGCCCAATCGCAAGACCATGATATCATGACTTGAGCGAAACCAAGAGTCTGATGCTTAACTGACTGAGCTACCCAGGTGCTCCAAGAAAATCTAGGTTCCTTAAAAGTAATCAACTCTTGAAAATTTTTGAATAGTTGTAAAAATGATGAAAATTTTCTTGCTGAATGTGATTATCAAAAATTGGAGGCTAATATTAAAACATCTTGATTAGAATTACAGTCATCACTTAAAGTATAAAATCTGATGGGAAAACATGTTTGTGGAAGAAAACACAAATTTCTCAATAAAAAACATGAAAACACTATTTGAAAGTTTTATGTAAATTAAGTATTTAATATCTACCCAAATACTTTGCATTTTATTGTAGTTATTTTGTTAAAATTTTTATTTATATTATAGTTATTTTATTTTATTTTATTTTTATTTTTTTAAAAGATTTTATTTATTTATTTGACACAGAGAGAGAGATTACAAGTAGGCAGAGAGGCAGGCAGAGAGACAGGGAGAGGAGGAAGCAGGCTCCCTGCTGAGCAGAGAGCCTGATGCGGGCCTCGATCCCAGGACACTGAGATCATGACCTGAGCCGAAGGCAGAGGCTTTAACCCACTGAGCCACCCAGGCGCCCATTTTATTTTTATTTTCATTGTTCAATTTAAAGAAGGATATACAGTTTTTACCAAGCTCCATTTTGATCCCCCCCCCCCAGATTACCCTAGTGTGGCTATACAGCTATCATTTTATAAGTGTGCCATTATGTGAAACAGTAGGTATTAGTATCCTGATATATGAGCAACATATTAATATTCACAACTAGATACTCTGTTTTAGATTTGAAGGGGGCAGGAATCAGAAGATATCCTTAGCTGTTGATTAGGTAAACACTCAATTTTAGACTATATATTCCCTAGATGACACAAACAAAAAATAAGTACCAGGATAATGATGGGATTTGAGATCTGTAATTTCATCTGGCAATGTAGCCCTTAGGGCAGCAATCACCAGTGCTTGATGCACTAATTGCTTACCATGGAGCTTTTTGACACAGGACAGAAATTAATTTCATATAGCTCAGTACTGTAAAACTTACTTACATTTTAATGGCACATGCAGAATCTAAAGATTTATAAATATGGAATAGATACATTTTCCATTTAAAAGTGGCATCAATCTATCACTCTGAGCTGAAAATAACACTGCAAATAATTCTGGTTTTAAAATTCCAGTTACTTAATGTTTGCTACTATTTGTTCCTTTGCCCACTTTATTTTTTAAATCTTACTCTACGAAGTCAAGCCAAAGTATTCTGTATTTGAAAAATGAGATTTATTGATTGATGATGATGTAGATGAATCATACAATGAAGAGGTAGGACAACTAAACATTTCTGATTAAAACTATTTTACAGATTTTTTTTTTGGTTGTGTATGGATCCAGTCACTTTTCTTATTTGAGCTAGAGTTTCCTCTTCTCGAGAATGAAAGTTTATATTAAATACTTATTGAGTTCCCTTAGGCATCTTGTGATTTTTGTTATCTTATATGACTTGTAATGGAAAAATAAAATAATGAAATATAGACTCTTAAAAGTATTTATTCTCATTATAAATTCAAACATGGGGTGGGTGAGTTCAGTTTATATACTGAGTTCTTTTGATTTTATGCCATGCCACCCACTAATAAATAAACACCAAGTACCCTGACAGTGATTTCTATAATATTATGGGATGTAAAAACATTTTGGGATAGAGAGCTTGGATTGACCTCCCCCGTTTATGTCACCTGCACTGTCTCCTTGTATCTCCAGTCTCCTTTCTTTCTTTACCAGACTTTTGTTTTTGGTTTTTAACATGGAGAAAAACCTTCATGGTACAGAATTTCCCAGAAGTAACCCACATTTGAACAGAATTCCAATTAAGAAACTCAAGAATGGGCCACACTCAGCACTTCTTGCTGACATATTCTTCTCCCCATCTCACTCCTTTCTTCACTGCCTTGTGACTGAAGGGATTTTGGCAATGGTGTCAATGCCAGTCTTTCCTAGGCTGTCTTATTATTTTTAAATCCTCGACAAGCCTACCACAGTGATCTAGCTCTTTACACATTATAGGTGCTCAAGATATATTTGTCATGCTATCACATCTCTCTCAATTTCTCTAGACTATAGGTCCTTAATTATAGACCCTAGGACAAGTGGGAGACAAAGGAATGGAGTTGCAGCTGGTCTGGCATAAACTAAAGACTTTTACTTACAGAGCTTTGTGTATTAATTCTGGATAAGCACATGATAGAATGTCGTACTTGTGAATTTTATTTGTCAGGTGTAGTGATTGTGGGAAAGAGTTGGTAATAGCTATGCTAGACCATATTGCTCTATAAAACATCTGATAAATCCAAGCAATTCCGTTCAAAATGGTCAATTAAGGGGAAAAATGCAGTCATTTAACTTGATAATTCTACATGAAAATTAAATCCAACAGTGACTCCACTGAAACGAAAGCTGAAAGGAACTGAATGAGAGTGGAAAGATTCTCTTTAAAGTCCACTATCTGATTTCTCTTAGCTCTAAACACATGGGAAGCATTAAAGTAGACTGGTTGGGCCACTTTATTCATTTGATCTTAGAGTCAGACAGTCTACACATTGGCTGAACGGATGGATAGCTGTGTGATCAGAGGCAAATTTCTAACTGTTCTCCTCAGTATCTTCATCTGTAAAATGGGGATATGATTAGTACTTACTTATTAAGAGCTTCGTGAGGATTAGCTAAACTAACCCATGGACAGGGGGCATATTATCTCCACAGCTGGTGCTCAGTACAGTGCTTGTGTTGTTTTGTTGATAATCAGACAACGATGCCGTGTGTCTATTTTTATGATTATATTGTGATTATACATAATACATATTACACTTCCATGTTCTAGATTAGCACAGCCTCCCTTGAAAACTACCAAATGGCTCACCAAGTACCAGTATTTCTTTCTTTTTTTAAAAGATTTTATTTATTTAATTGACACAGAGAGAGATCACAAGTAGGCAGAGAGGCAAGCAGAGAGGAGGAAGCAGGCAACCTGCTGAGCAGAGATTCCTGATGCAGGACTCCATCCCAGGACCCTGAGATCATGACCTGAGCCAAAGGCAGAGGCTTAACCCACTGAGCCACCCAGGCACCTAGTACCAGTATTTCTTACAGTTCATTCAGAAAACATCTGTTTTCTGTGTTAAACTGAAAGCAAACATTGAATTAAGTCTCTGAAGCATGTCTGGTTCTAGAAGGCATTGCCTCCATGTATTTCCTGGTGGGAAGGAAATTCCAATGGTTGCCAGTCAGATCATTACTTTAATTCAAATTAACCTGAAAGATCCTCAATAGTTTAGATATGTTTAGCTTAATATTGGAGATGATTTATACTTGGGATGTAGTCATGTCAAAAGAAACCAACAATGGAGCCAGTGATTTGGGGTTTCCAGCTGAAGCTACAGGGGTTCTTTTCTGTAAACACTGAAAATCAGCCAAGTTTAATTTGTTTAAGACATTCAGGTTAACGCTTTGCTTTTTCAAAGCACTCAAAGAACCACCAAGATATTCTGAATCATTTACTTCATCATTTGATGAGGTGCATTCCCCAGTTGTATAATACAGGAAAATATTTAATCAGAGAAGCAGCTAGAAGTGATTTGTGATAATTGATTTTTAATGGCTCAATCTCAAATCTAGTTTCAGTTCTTGTTCTATATGAGAGATTTTTCAGATTCTTGCTATGAATGCTTAGCAGAAGACAATAAAAACAATGACTTCCTCACTTCTTTCTCATGTTTCATTATTGCACTAAGTATTATGTTCAGGATTCTCTTGGAAATATATAAAGCACTTTATGTGACATATTCATCATTTGCTTCTAATTAAAGTGTCCAAATGACTAAGAGTTAATTGTAATAAAGTCATTATGGATATGTGCAAATAATGTGTACAAAGATGTTTACAATTTTGAAAATGAAAACAGTGTGAGTAGATATATCTGTATGTGTGTATAAAACAAATAAGAGATGAAAGAAAAAATTATGAAGTGTTTACTACTACATAGACTACTATGCAACCATTGAAATGATATAGAAACTCAAAACTATTGTGAGCAAAGGGGCTCATAATTCTTTTAAAAAATTAAAATAATAATACACATACCAGTATTAGTTGGGGAATTTAGTCATTTTTCTGGGTTCAACCAAGAGGGAAAAGCCACATCGTAATTTGAGCATGGAAAGTCTAATAAAAAAAGTATTAATATGATAGGATTAGGGTAAAAAGGACATAGCTGGCTCTGAGGAAAGAGAATTCTAAACTATATACAGATAGCAGATAGAAGGAATAGCCACTAACTTTACAACTGAGAAGGAAGCTCTCCTTCCTCCTCACAGGTGTGAGGTCCTGACTGGATTAGAGACAGCTTGACCATGGAATACTGGACGGTAGAGAAATTGCTATGATGCCTTTCTGGAAATATGCTCCCTACAACTTGCTGGAAATCCACCTTCTACAGTTCCAGGGAAATCTGTTCATGGTGAGATTTCTCACTGGAGGCATACCTCTGCAAAACTTGTTGATAGGAGGTGCTGGGGGGAAGCTGCTGGCTGCCAGGTACTGCTGTGCACTGTGGGAACTGGACACTGAGAAGGCCCTCAGTGCTGTAGGAGCTGGGTGCTGGACAATCCTTGAATGCTGGAGGAAATTGCATGCATTGCAGAACTGGCTACTGGGAAACTGACAGGTGCTGTAGGAGTGTGACGCTAGAGAAGCCACTAGGAGACTTCCAAGGTAGCATCACCGGCATCGCAAAGCAAATCCTTTCTCTGCAATGTCCCTTCAGTGCCATCTATTAGTAAAGGCTAAAATCACTCCAGTTGGCAAAAGAAAAACTATTTAAAGGGCCCATACCTATTTTCACAGGCCAGGTGAAAAGAGTGAATTTAGAGCTGAAAGGCAATAAACTTTAAAAACTGGCACAAATAGTATATATTAAATTGCTAACGATGGATCTCTTTGGGTATGAGAGTATAGGTTAATTTCACATTTTTCTTGGAGCATTGCCATATTCTCACAATGTAAATTTAAATAAATAGATTTCCTTTGTAAAAAAAATAATCAACTCAGCTACCCAATAAACTTATTATTAATAATATTTACTTTTTATTTAATCACAGCATAAAATACAAAGTGCAATGTGGATGCTGCATATTTAAGGGAACTCAGTCTTACTCGTTTTATGGAATCAAGAAAAAAAGATTACTGAATTGTCTATCAATTTATCTCCCATTCTGCTACCTAAAATACTCTATCTAACAGAAGGAATAATGTGGATCAAGTTCTAGTTCTCCAAATAAACTATGTTTAATGTATGGTCTGCGTATATTGGTTAGCGTGTTATGGGCAAGGGAAAGGTGGGTACAGGGTGAAATACTTTCAGAGAATGACCAATGAACTAAAAGGAATAGGCATACATATTACTGAGCTTTTCAGGATGTGTAAAATGCTGACGTGCATTAAGAATTTAATTCTACACGGGAGCAAGAATGTCAGGGTTTTAAGGAATGAATCAGTAGAGGAAGCATGAAAGAAATTGCCACAAAGCAATGGGCTAAATTAATCAAAATTATTATTTTAACTATATTTCAAAAAGAAGGCACAGAGATAGGGTAGACCTGTTTTTATTTTTATATGTTCAAAGGAATTGATACATGTAAGAGATGGGGTTGGCTATTCTTGTAAGGTCTAGCAGATGGTCAAGAATAGAGAAAAGAAACCTGCTTTTAGCACTGCCAATTTTGTGACAGAAAGTCTATCTATGAATATTATATATGACAAAGGAAAATATACAAGAGATAAGGCTTCTATGCTCAATATCACATTCACCTATGAACGGTTCAGCAAACAAACTCTGTTCATTAAGAAAATTTGCCTATAAATGTTTTCGGGATGAACCTTCTCTATGCTTAAACTTGTAGGCTGGAGTTTTTCTACAAATGGGAAAAAATGTAATTCAGAGCCCATATTCCAGATTAGTGCCCTGGGTTTGAAACAGATGGCAGAGGTGAAAGTACTAAAAATGGACGTGACATCCAAAGGTGGTGAATAATTACCAGAACCAAGATTTTTCCTCGAGAGCAGTGATTCCTAAACTTCAGTGTGAATTGCAGTCAACCAAGGAACTCGTTAATAGTGAAGATTCTAAGGCTGTCTTTAGAGAGTAGATCTGGAATAAGACTATGGTATAGGTCATTTTTACAAAACACACTCAGTGATTCTGATGAACTGGGCCTTTGAAATAAATTTTGAAAATTTCTTCACCATGGGAGGCAAATACAGGCATTTCTTCCTAATAGTTCTTTACTGGAATTGACCCTCCCACTCCTCTATCCATATGGGATTGTAGGCACAGCATGTCTGTACTGTGTCCTCCAGCTGGAGGTGACTGGCCCTGATCTCAGTCAGCCAATGACAAGAAGTCCTGGGGTATGTGACCGTAGGGCTGAGAGCTTCCACCATCAGTCTGAATGTCCTTTTGAATTGAGAGGTAATCTTATAGTAATGGCACTTTCTACTTTCTAGCTTGTGCACAAACAGGAAAAACAAAACAAACAAACAACAAATAAACAAACAAACAAAACATCAGCCTAGGAATGAAGCAGATATGCAGAGAGAATAGTGAGGTAATAGAGAATGGACTTGCTGGTCTCCAAGTAGGCTTCCATTCCTGGGTTTGGTAAGTTCCCGAGATGTGCACGTAACTTTGCCCTGGGATTATGAAACACCCTCTGTATCCTTATATTTGAGCTTCTCTTTTGATCAAAGATAAAGCCCAAAGAGCCCTAACTAATGCAAAGAACATGCCTCCTCTCGATTTACTGACTCTCTTTAATGACTTCATGTTCATTCTCCCACTTACTCTATCTGGTTTCTAGACTTAATACTGGATCAAAACAGTGTGTGATATTGCTGATATCTTCTTCCTTCAGGAAACATACACTTAAAATCCCTCAGCATCTTTATATTAAGGGTAAGTATCACAGTCTCTAACATGAACTAACCTTGGATTGTAATTATATATTCTCTAGTTAACTTTCTTTTTCAATATTGGTTTCTCCCAATATCATTAAATTCCACGAGGGCAGGGGACAGTCGCTATTGCTGCTTACTATTGTATCTTTCCTCAGCATGATCCTGACAAACAAGTGACATTAAAAAGAAAAGCTTGTTGAATGATAAATGAAAAGAAATGAATGAACAAATGTTACTGTGTGTCTCTTAGTAAACAGACTTTCTTATGGCTCATTCATTCATTCATCCATTCACTCCACAGATATTTATGGCCTATATATATGCTATAAGGTTTTTTGTTTTGTTTTGTTTTTTAAGACGTTGCATCCTAGGGATGCCTGGGTGGCTCAGTTAGTTAAGCAGCTGCCTTTGGCTCAGGTCATGATCCCAGGGTCCTGGGATCAAGTCCCACATTGGGCTTCTTGCTCAGCAGGGAGCCTGCTTCTCCCTCTGCCTCTGCCTGCCACTCTGCCTTCTTGTGCTCTCTCTCTCTCTCTCTCTCTCTCTCTCTCTCAGACAAATAAATAAATAAAATCTTTAAAAAAAAAAAGACCTTGCATCCTAGTGAATGAATAAATAATAGATTACAATCAAGCCAGGACATAATCACTGAGCAACCCTATCCTCCTTTTTGTAGAAGGAACCATGATGTCCTCTGGCAGACAGGAAGAAGGATTCTCCCCATACACAGAATGAATTTGCTAGCTACTCACTGACCCTGGTTTACCTCTGAAAACGCCTTACTTTACCCATTTAGACCCAACCTTGTGCTTACTTAACTTTGCATCATGATCTTATTGGGTTTTTCTATATATACTCCCTCAGCTGGGGAAAAAAAAAAAAGTTCTAAGTCTATGTTTCCTGTCATTTATATTGAACAATAAATAAAATAGTCACTATTCTGGCTTAATCTTTTCTGAATAATAGTATAATTTTGGCACAATTTTTACCTGACTTTGAGAATGACTAAGAATGTTTTTTTCTAAACAGAGTTTTTTTTTCTAAAATGACACATTTGCTAAAATGTAGCCTGTTTGATTACAAAATAGGTATTAGGCCCAGAATTAATATTTATTATTTCAGGAATATGATGAAAACTTCTGGCTTGATCTTGCAAGACAAGGCTTGCAGTTACTCCATTTTAGTTTGATCTGAAACAAGCTACAAGATGAATTTTACATCAGTGGCCTCCAGTACTCCAAATAAAATAGGGGCTGAATATGGCACTGACTTTGCATTAATTCTTCCACTTTAATTTAAAATTCATTGGATAGCTTTCATTTTAAAGTAAGCAGCATCCATTTGATTTAAACACTATTTCTGCTTCTATCCGTACATGACATATGGATTCAAACAGAACTGCAATAGTGTTAGGATCCAATTAGAGCCTAGATATGCTCCTGATTTACCAACCCAGCAATGAAACTCTTCTCTGCACCTGACTGAGTCAAGGTGAATGAGCATGTTTGGGGAAAATTTTAGAGGCCTATGCAAAGCACTACAGCTCTCTTAAGTGCTATAATATAATTATAAAAAATCTTTTTCTTTCTTTCTGTTTTTTTAGTGACTTTTGCCTTTCTGCCTTATTTCCTGTATTTTGTTAAATTCCATGTTAGGTTAAATGTGATTTAAAGAAATGTTTTGCCCCATGCTTTCTTAATTTACCCCTCCATTCATCTCTACCTTATATGTGTAAACAAACAAACAAACAAATAAATCATCAAGCCAAAAACTCCAGCTTATTTCTAAAAAGGATTCAACAGCAAAGGGGCTTGTTACCTCCTGATACAATCAATAACCCTAACAATTTATCACTGAAGCTGGAAGAAAGTTACTGGCATAGCTAAAGTCATCTTTTTTTTTTTAAAGATTTTATTTATTTATTTGACACAGAGAGAGATTACAAGTAGGCAGACAGGTAGGCAGAGAGAGAGGAGGAAGCAGGCTCCCTGCTGAGCACGGAGCCCCATGCGGGCCTCGATCCCAGGACCCTGAGATCATGATCTGAGCCGAAGGCAGAGGCTTTAACCTTAACACTGAGCCACCCAGGCGCCCTGAAGTCATCTTTTATTTTAAATCTCCTTTGCTGTACTAGTTATGATTTTTCCTTTATTATCCCTGAGTCATACATTTAAATCTAAAAATCCAAATGCAACTTAATTTCTCTAAATTATTCTACTATAACCCCATGCCCCTTAACTGTAGAAGACGCTTGCGTCATTCCAGAAAACTTGTGGTCATATAATCCCCACTGACCCTTTTGCAAAAAGACCACAAGTTTCCATCAAGGTCACTGGATCACATCAGTTAGTGGATATAACCAGTAAAACACAGGATAAAGGGTTAATATTAAGAATTATCCTTGGGGCGCCTGGGTGGCTCAGTGGGTTAAAGCCTCTGCCTTTGGCTAGGGTCATGATCTCAGGGTCCTGGGATCGAGCCCCGCGTCGGGCTCTCTGCTCGGCGGGGAGCCTGCTTTCTCCTCTCTCTCTCTGCCTGCCTCTCTGCCTACTTGTGATCTCTCTCTGTGTCAAATAAATAAATAAAATCTTAAAAAAAAAAAAAAAGAATATCCTTAAGGGAAAAGCCTCTTTGTATTACTCTGAAGGCAAAATAATCATTATATTTATTTTAAAATGCTTTCGGGGCCATGCAACAGGTACATGCTGATACAGCTAGAATTTAATTTAAAAAATAACTTTAATGGTAGAACATAACATTCAAACAGATAGCACAAGTTTAAGTGTTCTAATTTTTTAAATCTTTTTTTTTAAGATTTTTTTATTTATTCATTTGACACAGAGAGAGAGATTACAAGTAGGCAGAGAGAGAGGAGAGAGGAGGAAGCAGGATCCCTGCCGAGCAGAGAGCGCGATGCGGGCCTCGATCCCAGGACCCTGGGATCATGACCTGAGCCGAAGGCAGCGGCTTTAACCCACTGAGCCACCCAGGCACCCTAAGTGTTCTAATTTTTTAAAGAGATTTATTGTCGTCCATTTTTACTCATTACTCTTCAAAACCTAATCCTAACATCACCTCTGGGATGCTTCCCTAACACCTGTCCCTGCCCCCCAGGGCAGTGATATTCCCTTACATCTGTAATTTTTTTGTCACATTGCATCATAATTATTTACTTAATCGGCTTTCTCCTTTACTAGAATATGAGTTCTGTGAAGCTAGGATCCCTGTTTTATTAAGTGTGAATCTCCAAAATTCAGTGCATCCATTGTTTCAACAAATATGTATTAAATGTCTACTCTCCCAGATATGTACAGGGTACAAGGTGGCTGGTCAAAAAGAAAGATTTAGTGGGGGCACCTGGGTGTGGGCTCCATGCCGAGCAGGAAGTCTGCTTGAGAGTCTCTCCCTCTGTCCCTCTCCCTATTCTCTCTCTCTCTAAAATAAACAACTCTTTAAAAAGAGAGAGAGAGAGGAAGGTTTAGGTCTTGAACTCATAGGGTTTAGAGTTCAGTGAGGGAAATAATAAACACACAAGTAAACATTCCAGTAAATAATTACAAATTCATATAAGTTGTATGCCAGAAAAAAGAAGGATGTTGCAACATGTTTCTTAGGATAAACAGAAGGCTTTCCTGTATGGGCCACTTTGGAATAGGGGCTGCTCAGCAGAGAATCCAGGCTGAGGGAAGGGAGTGTGTGAAGTTTCTGAGTCAGGGAAGATTCAGCAAGAGGAAATGGAGGATTGAAAGAATAAATGAATGGTCTGGAAATGAGTTCTGCAGCAATATGATGGACAACAGAAACATTATCTCTAGTTCCAAAAAGCTTAGAGAGAGCAGGAAATTTACAGACCTGAGAATCACCATCCTTTCAGTCCTGTGTGCCACACGTCCTATGTCTATTCTTCTTTTCTCCAAGATAGACACTGCTAATCAATCACGGTATTCTTAACCCACTAAGGCTACACAGAGCCTTGAAATTTTTCTTGACTCAGTGCTTCTGGCAGCCACTACAGATCATTGTACTTGAAATGATATTGTTTTTCCCTGATTTAAATCATTAATATTATTTTTACCTAGTGAATAAGGGATCTGATATTCTTTTGAGGAAGACAAAAGCTAGCAAACTGAGCTAATATATATATAAAGCAGTGAGCAATGTCAATGGATATGAAGTCTGGCTCATTATAGATGCTGAATAGATAGGAGTGATTATAATGATGTTGGTAGTGAAGGTAATGATAGTGGCAAAATGTGGGGCGTCCCAGTAACTGATGGGAGTTAGCATTTGAGGCTGCTCCTGAGGGAGAAAGAGATGACCAGCTGGGAACCACTGAGTGCCCTTTAATGACCATAGTATTCATTTGGAACAGCTGAGCTAATGTATTCTCAAAAATTCAGAGAAAGAAATATTCTTACACTAAAACAGAGGGGCCCAAGCCCTCAGCTTTGCTGACTCCACCCCTTAGTCTGCATACCAAGGCCAGACAGAACCCCAGGAAGCCAGAGTCAGCATGACCAAAATGTTTATTTTTCCCTACTGCATTAAGCGAACCATGCATGTTAGGT
Organism: Ailurus styani; assembly: GCA_002007465.1. NCBI lineage: Eukaryota > Metazoa > Chordata > Mammalia > Carnivora > Ailuridae > Ailurus > Ailurus styani. The sequence goes on from LNAC01000732.1 coordinate 304,099, forward strand.
ATAAAATGATAGCATTTATAATTTAGTAAGAGCTGAACTCAGAAGTACTCTAATGCATTATTAAGGTTAAAAAATCAAACACTTAGAAACCAAAGAATTACAAACGTTTAGTTCTTATGATCATATGAATTGCAAATATGTTGCCCACTCTCCATGGTGAGAATCTCCTTGGATATGAATTCATGTGTTGGGACCTAGCCACTGAATCTAGTCACAGAATCCGTTAACCCTTGTTTACTTAGAAGTTCTTGTGAATAAGTTTTTATTACATATTATTTTGCTTTAAGACTGTCTAAGTTGAATAGAGTACTTTTCTTGGGTTACAGTAATAGTCACCACTTTTAGGTCTATTGTATGTCAGTACTGTGCCTTTTACATGTATTATTTCTAATGTGTACAGTAACCCAGCAAAGACTGACTCTAATTCCATTCTACAGATAAGGCAACTACAATTCAGAGAATTTAGGGAACTTGCTCAATTTACATAACTAAGTGAATGGTAATGTTAGAGTTTTAATGTTCTTCTGTCCCACTGCAGAGTTCCTGTCATTTTCACTACCCTTTGTTTGTCTGCACATTAGCCTTATTTTACTCCAAAGCCCCACATGGGCTAGAGAAAATTAGGTAATCACTATAGACATCACATTTATAGGGACCTGTCTTACAGAAGGGGTAAGAGTAGGCTATCTGTGAGGGAGAGAGTTGTCCCCCATCTAATGCTAGAAAAATCTAGGACTCATGTATCCTCCATCAACCCTGAAATCACTCTGACAAAACCTAAGCAGAGGGCGCCTGGGTAGCTCGGCGGGTTAAAGCCTCTGCCTTCGGCTCAGGTCATGATCTCAGGGTACTGGGATTGAGGCCCGCATCGGACTCCCTGCTCAGCGGAGCCTGCCTCCTCCTCTCTCTCTGCCTGCCTCTCTGCCTACTTGTAATCTCTCTCTGTCAAATAAATAAATAAAATCTTTAAAAAAAAAAACCTAAGCAGTGTGTGCGATCCACAACTTCTACCTTCTCTATGGCTGCTTATGATGCTAATCAACTTTTTTTAATCTTCTTATAGATATTCTTTTAACAAGTCTCTCTCTGTAAACAGGGCCAGGTATAAAGCCCGGTTTTTGCTCCATCCACCCTCTTGATGCCAAATACTCCATCTGTATTCTCCCTTAGCTTTATCTCACAATTATGGACAATATGCACTGTGAGTCCTAAGCATGAATAGACAGACATGAATCCATTCTCTCCTCCCAGAAAGAAAGAACACCTGCTGGGTGATAATATGGCCAGGAGTCTGCTGTATCATCTTTACAAGCAGGGTACTATGGTATAATTATTCAATATTAGCTCATATACCCTTTCACTAATTTCCTGATTCTCTTTTTATTTTGTGCAGCTGATAAAAGACTGATTCATTGTTGCACAGATCAGGCCCTGTGCTCTCAGTGCTGTCTCCAACAGATATTTCAAAGCAAGTACAGAGAGGAGCCGCTGGTAAGATGGGGGAGGTGGTCAGGAAGGCATGGAGACCTAAAACAGATTAGTAATGGGGACAAGGAACAAGAATGGAAACACTGTGCATTACTTAAGATGAATATGAGCGCTCTTGCCAACCAGGTGTATCATCTTCATGTAATTGAAATGACCCCTTTCCCACACCTCCCTACATGGACTACTTTGACTCTGATTTTTATTGACAAGTCAGCCTGTGCTGTAATAACAATACCACACCGAACAGAACAGATCGACAGTGCTACAGATACCATCTCTTTCCAGTGTTTTCTCAGCTTTCTGAACAGACTGTGGGTATCCTGTGCAGCTCTCTCATTTGCTAGCAGAGGACAAGTGGTACAAGTCATTACCTAAGCACCTGAACAGGGCTTCTAACCAGCAAAGCAGATAGAAAAACCACTTTAAAATACTATAACTGGCATTTTACGTGCCAGTTCAAATATGGGGAACCCAATAATTCTGAATGATAAACAAGTGCTCACAAATCCACTACTTATTAGCACAGCATGCTCCATTTAAAAGGAAATTTTCTAATGATAAATATAGCAGAAGGGTACAATTACAACCTTTCAATGACTGCTGTCCATGAAAAAGCCATTTAGTGATAAATTGAAGGCCAAGAAGAGATTATCACCTGCTTAACTATGCTTCTATTGATTCTATCAAGTTGTTTGCCTGGCAATATCTGGGTTATGATGAAAGAATTGAGAAAACTCTTTTTCCCCTTATCTAAATATTATTCATTACAAGCATTAATTTTGAAAGGTATGCGGTACTTTGGCAGAAAAGGATCTGCTTGACAACTATTAATTATACTTACTAATAAATAGTATTTATCATTTACATAATCATTTTCATATATAAATACTTTCACAGATGTTGCTTCCTCATATGCATGAGCTACACATGAAATATCAATGCAACTTCACTGTGCAAGTAATGCTGTGATATTTCTGTGGATACAGCCCCAAATCTTGAGCTCTCACCAGAAACACTCTGGGGCTTACTTGCATCCATGTTAATAAATGTTAAAAAATCATAACAAATCATTGGAACTGCATTTTTTCAGTACCTGAGGAGGGAGGGCACTATTGAGCAACTAGCTTTGAAAAAATTTGAACTGATTTTTGACAAAATGCTTACTTAATGCTCAAACTGTGCAAATGTGGTTAGATGTAACACAGGTGTGAGGCAACAAGATCAGTGAGGGGTGTGTTAAATTAAATATCTGTATATCATCTATTATCTATCAAGAGGGTAAAACAAAGGAGCACAACAAATAAATATAATTGATATAAGTGTGAATGTGAAAGACTGATTTAGATATTTTTAAAACAAGTTGAATTTTTGACCTAGTGATTACATATGCAGAAATTTATTCTGAGGGTATAAACAGAAGAAGTCACAGAATTCTGGGTACAATGGCATTAAGTGGAATATTATATATAAAAAGAAAAATGTGAAAATAATTTAAATATTCAATAATAGGGGATTATTTAAAGAAGTGATCTTTTAAGTTGAAATATTAAAGAACTTTCAAATTACCTAAATGAAGAATATATTAGATATGGAAAATATCTAGTGTTAGGTAAAAATGTAACAGAAATAAAAATTATATAAACACCATATCTTAATATTATTAAATAATGATGTACATAAGATACGACTTGATGTAAATATGTGTATATAAATGTATGTACATATATGTGGATAAAAGTAAAAATGGAAAAGATGATAGTTATGTTAAAGTTCTACAGACATATGTATGTTTATTTTCTCCTTTCTATTTTTACATATTTTACAATTTTTCTACAGTAAAATATTAGTATAATTACTATATATTCTTGAACACTTCCCTTTCTTAAATTTGTTTTTACATACTAGTGATTAAGTTTTTGCTTAACACAGTGCAAGGATAAAATGCAGGCTGTTTGACTCTTAAATAAAGAGGAAAGGGCTGCTGGGGTGGCTCAGTCAGCTGGGTGTCCAACTCTTGATCTCAGCTCAGGTCTTGATCTCAGGGCCGTGAGTTCAAGCTCTGTGTTAGGCTCAAACAAACAAACAAACAAAACCCCCCAAAAAACAAAAAACAAAAAACAAAACACAGTACTGGAAAACAGTATGGATGTTCCTCAAAAAGCTGAAAATAGAGCTACCCTACGACCCAGCAATTGCACTACTGGGTATTTACGCTAAAGAAAAAAATGTAGTGATCCAAAGGGTCACGTGCACCCCAATGTTTATAGCAGTAATGTTCACAATAGCCAAACTATGGAAAGAGCCTAGATGTCCATCAACAGATGAATGGAGAAAGAAGATGAAAAAAATGAAATCTTGCCATTTGCAACAACGTGGATAGAATTAGAAGGTATTGTGCTAAGCGAATAAGTCAATCAGAGAAGGACAATTATCATATGATCTCACTAACATGAGGAATTTGAGAGGGAAGGTGGGGGGTCATGGTGGAAGAGAGAGAAAAATGAAACAAGATGGAACCAGGGAGGCAGACAAACCATAAACAACAAACAGAAAACAAACTAAGGGTTCCTGGAGGAGTGTGGGAGAAATGGGGTGGCTGGGTAATGGACATTGGGGAGAGTATGTGCTATGATGAGTTCTGTGAATAGTGTAAGACTGATGATTCACAGACCTGTACCCCTGAAACAAATAATACATTATATGTTCACAGACCTATACCCCTGAAACAAATAATGCATTATATGTTAATAAAAGTATATATTAAAATATTATTAAAAAGTATACACACACACACACACACACACACACAGAAAGAGAGAGAATAAACTGACAGTTACCAGAGAGGAGGTGGGTAGCGATGGGTGAAATTAGGTGAAGGGGATTAAGAGTACACTTACCCTGATGAGCACTGAGTAACATACAGAATTGCTGATCACTATATTGTACACCTGACACTAAATATAACACTATGTTAACTACACTGTAATGTTAAAAAAAAATTTTAATGCAGTTTGTTTTTGTGGCCCTGATGATGTATAAAGGACTAGAACAAGTTCTAAAACCTCTAAGTCTACTTTGGCCAAACAATTCCTCCTCTAGTGTAGGAGTTCATCATAAGATTATCAAGCAACTGGGTAAACACACTGTACAAAGATGTGTTCTGCAACACTATTTATAATGGGCGAATCATGGAACCAACACTAAAGTCTACAAAAATGTGGCAAACCCACTCCATATAGTTCTACAGCTAAAGTAATGATGTTCAGGGAACACAAACTCAACCCTAGAGGGGGTGTTATTGTTTGTATGAAATAGGTAATGCTGATTGATGGCTATGCCCACTGGAGTATACCTGCCCAGGGAAAAGCAAGCACCTGCTATTCTATATTTTAATTTTTGAAATAAACATGTATATTTTATGATATAAAATTATACTTGGAACACTGAAAAAATAAAATTAAAAAATAAAAATTATACTTAATAGAAATGTAGTTTTCCGGGGCACCTGAGTGGCTCAGTCAGTTAAGCATCTGCCTTCAGCTCAGGTCATGATCCTGTGGTCCTGGGATCAAGCCCTTTGTTTGGCTTCCTCCTCAGCAGGGAGTCTGCTTCTCCTTTTCTGTCTGCCCCTCTCCCTGCTTGTGTTCTTTCTCTCTCTCTCTATCAAATAATAAAAATTTTAAAAACATATATATATATATGTATATATACATAGTTTTCCATGTGTGTGTATGAATGCTTTGTCTCAATCTGTCTCAGATGGACCACATAAGGAGCACTAGATCAGGTTCTGAGCACTACCCTTTTTGAAGAAATTTTTGAAAACAAAAGCAGGTGCAAACATTAGTAAACAAGATGATGGATGGCCCGACATACTTCCAAAGGATTACTAGAAAAAAAAATTACTGGTGTTTGTCCTAAAGAGAAGTCTTCAGTGGTGTGATAATGGACTACAAATATCTGATGTGCCAGCATGGTATTCAAAACTGAAATATTTTTCTCCGTAGTTGTATCAGATCAAACCAAGACTAATGGGTGGGATGCTTCAGGGAGGTGAATATAAGGAAGTATTTATAGAAATTATAGATGTTTATATATAGGATAATTTAGCTCAAAAAGTACAGCATTCAAGTCACTAGAGGCTGGATGACCAGTACCTGGTTGTATACAGTAAATTCCTACATTGGATGAGGTGACAGAAGCAATGATCTCAACTTCTGAAATCAAATCACATTTCCCTTTGGGACTAACAATATTTCAGTACAGTCTTCTCAGATACTGTATAAAGAAAGTAAGTGATTTGAGACGGGTACTGAGTTTGAAGTCACACTGGCCAACTGACTGACTCATTCATTCACTCATTCATTCAACAAATACTTATTGGGGGACACCCTGGGATCTCACAGAACAAAATTCCAGCAGAAGTGAATGTCTTTAATGGAACTTAAGATATGTGGAAGACAAATCATTATATGTTTATATATAGTAAAGCATGCAATGTATTCTGAAATAGGAAATTTAGATGATTTTATGTCCAGGGCTTTCCCCACGAGCAAGCCTTCTCTAAATAGATTACTTTTGCTTTTCTCTTTCTTTCCCCTGTCTGCCCCACTTACATCTCTTTTTCTTGATTCAGTGAAAAACATTTATCCTTTCCAATTCTAGCTGAAAAGAAGTCTCAGGTGTCAATTTCCTATATAGTTGTGTGTCCCTCTTTATATTATGAAACAAGACCCAGGGGTCAATGAGTCCTGATATCAAGACCCCAAAAGGGTAGCAAGAGGTTGCTGAAAATTGCAATTATTTTGGGGTCTTCCCTAAATTTCTCCCAATGACCCAGGTATGAAGACTTCCACATCATAGGCCTAGAATCCCTAGAATCTCTGGAAATACGGTTTTAATGCTAACATACTGTAAGTTCCTTTAATTAGTGCCTGGTAACCTCCCAAAGTAGTTCCATCTATCTGTTCATCCATCATTTAAAAAATCCACACTGCTATCATTCTCATAGAGTTGCCCATGTAAGAAGCAGAACTACCCTGACAGAGCATCTGCTTTTTTAATACATTAGCCACAGTATTTTAAGATATAGTAGTTCTTAATCTTCACTGTGTATTGATCATACTATTACTCAGGGTTCGCCAGAGAAAGAAAACCAATAATATATACACATATACATATACATATATATGTATATTAACATATAAGAACATTAAATTTATATTAAATATAAAATATATATGAATATTAAATGTAAGCTGGAGACCAGGAAAGCCTGAGAACTGGATAGCTCATTGCACATCACCATGAGAGGGCAAAGCACTGACATTCCAGCTCAAGCCATCAGGCAGAAAGGGGAAATTATCCCTTTCTCTGCCTTTTTATTCTATTCAGGCCTTCAACAGATTGGAAGAGGCCTACCTACATTGGGAAAGACAATCTACTTTATTCCATCTACCAATTTCAGTGCTAAACTTATCTGAAAACACCCTCACAGACCCACCCAGAAATATTTCGCCAAGTATCCTGGCACCTCATGATGTAGTGAAGTTGACATATAAAAGTAACCATTACATTCTGTAAGCCTTAAAAAATATGCCAGTGCCTCAGCCCAATTTACCAGAAATTCATATTTAATTGGTGTAAATTATGGCCTGGTCTTTATGATTTTTAAAAACTCCCCAGGAGATTTTAATGCATAGTCAAAATTAAGAACCACTAATATCATGGATTACTTCTCCCCTGATGAGAGGTCAAAATGTTTCTCACTTCATCTCAGTTGTCGATGGACCTCGTTGAGGTGCCTCCAGAGTGCACCTCTGTACTCCGTGTAGTCACTATTTTCAAACAGACCATTGCAACATGTGCTTCCAAATCTGGTGAAAATGAATTCCAATTATTTTTCCCCAAAATGTTACCAGATGGGTAGAATTTCTTTTATGTTTACCACATTGGGTGGTAGGCATAATTATCCCCACACAGAAGGTGAACTGAGATTCAGAGAAAGTAAGAGATACATGTTACCATGAAGCTAGCAAATTTTAAAAGTTAGGAACAGATAAGGATTTTCTGACTTCAATTTAAGTGTTAGGTGTCATTATTTTATTCCACAGACACAACTGTCATGAGTGAGCAGAAATAAAGTGAGTCAGTGAAAATGTAGCAGGCTTCTGAACAGGAACATAGCTAGCATCCTTCACACAAAAGACCTGGTATGTGTTCAGCCATTAGAGAGGTTTAGTCAGCTGTATTTACAGCCTCATAAATGGGAAGAAACATCAGGAAAAAAGGAAATTCTATGAATCCAGGGAAAAACACATCAAATTAAATAAATGATTCATAGACAGAGCAAAGATCACAGAGTTGGCTCTGATAGCAAAGTATCCAAAGTAAGTGTTATGTGCTTCTCCAATCACCCAGTCTGCCAGTCCAGGTGCAGAGGAAAAAAAATAAAACTGCTATAGATCTAGTGAAAGTTAAACAGATAATAAAAACCAACAGCGGAGATGAATTCTAAATTGGTGATTCTTTGAACAACCCTCAAAAAGATTTCCATTGCTGTATTAATGCGATGTCAAGGCCATTTTAGAAGTAAAAGAACATTTGTCTTCTTGCTAGAGTTTAGGCACATAACTCCTCAAACTGTATTAAATCAAGATGCTTCTAGACTCATACAATTGAAGATCATCAAGGATTATTAAAGAACTATAGCCCCCCCCCATTTGATAGGTAAAAACAAAAACAAAAACCAACCAAACAAAACCCAAGGTAGTAAATGAATGTGTGAGGGACTTAAAGTCAACATTATTCCTGTCAGTGGCCAAAACAAGATTAGAATGCAGGTCTCCTATTTCCTTTTCACTTAATTATTCAACATCCTTTATCCATTTGAGCACAACTAATGCACTGCTTTTTGAAACCTGACCATTCCGATGATAGTCAAGATACCATATTTCCACAGTGTTTCCAATGTCTTTGAACAGAATATTAAATAACTTGGCAATCATGTTCTGAGCCTCTTTCCAGGAAAAGTACATGTTAAGCTCTACTTCAATATTGATTTGTAATATCTTTCTAGCATGTTAGTCTTCCTCTGGTCTCTTGCAGTTCTGTGCTATATGCATGCTAGAATTTCTAAAATGGGATTTTATGAAGGATATGGCTGTATCTACCATGTCCAACAACCCAACAATAGTCACTCTTGTAACTAGTGGGGAAAAAAAAAGTTGATGAATTTACAAGTGAATCTTCTATCCATTTGATTTAGAATCCAAACTCTAGAAGCATATATAGGGCTTAAAGGAATATATAATTTTTCTATGGAATATCACACTGGGAGAATTCTTATCTATTTAATCAATTGAAGCACATCATTAGTCACTCAGGTCACTAAAAAAATGGAAAAATTCATTTAGAAGAAACAAGTGACCACCTAAGCTAACGAAAATATAAGTGTATTTCGATCTTACTTATGGTTGTTCATTTCTACCCTGAACGTGGTTCATTTTCCAGGACATCAGAATAAAAGGCAAACTGACAGGTGAGAATGATATGCAGAATAACAGAGTGGTTAAAAGCATGGGCCACATGACATGGACAAGCTACTCAGCCTTTCTAATCTTCCACTGGCACTTCTATAAAACAGGGAATAAAACATATTACAAAGAGATATGTTTCTCCTCCTGCCATGCTTTGGCCTTTGTGAGTTTGGTAGGAAAGAGGAGATCTGATGCCTTCTCCTTTCATCCTGCTCCTGGAATAGGAATTGTTAATGCTATTGGTCAGTAACCAGAACAACTATTGAACAGTGAGTAGAGCTATTGCACTGAAAAGTGACAAATGTGTCTGTCTGTCCCAGTAGATCAGCTTATGATTTAGAGAGTAAGGCATGTTAGCTTGGACTTGTCCCATGATCTAGTCATCTGTGATTTGGGGAGAAGAGAGAGAGAGAAAGCAATGGGTCCAATTTAGAATTCCAAAATGAGGTAACAGGGGCTAGCTCACTATTAATAGTACTTTGGTCTTTTCTTGCCATGTTCCTTATATACAGAGCCCTTGGCAGGAACCTTAAACATCCACTTCAGAGGTCTGTTTTTAAGTAAGATACATTATGTTAACTGCACAGTGCTGTGCCTGGTACATAATAAGTTGTCAAAGAATATTATCTACAGAGCCTTGGATTTATACTTCTGTTGTTAAATCAGTTTGTGTGGGACTGGGCATCCTGAGCCTCAGGATAAAATGGATCCACATGTTCTAATAAATGAAAAGCTCTTGGAAATTCTAGATGGCAGGTTGTGTGAACTCAGGTAAGTAGAAGCTATTGACTGGGCATTCCCCCAAGACACAGGTATGGACTGAATGAGGACTCAGGTTGTAGAAACCAGTTTGGCAGTGGATGGTAAACCATCACCCGGGCACATGCTGCCTCCTGTTAAGCAGAAGGCTCTCATGCAAATTGCTTTCTAAATCATTAGCTGTCATCTACCCCCATTTCTCCTCCTGCAGCTGCTCTTTCTGATTCTGCCTGCAAACTTTTCACATTGGGCAGGTTCCCAAGCCAAACAAGCTGCCTCTAGGCAGCCTTTGTTCCTGCTGGGGGCTAGAACTGAACCACACAGATAAGCCAAAGTAAGGACGCAGCATGGCTGATACACTTGCTGAAGGAATAGACTCCTCCAAGCTAACATGATGAATGCCTTTGGAAGTGATTTTCACATTGGCTCACCCGAGAATGTCAATCAGTCTCTAGTAGGCCATAATTTAAAAATTATCTGCCTCTTTAGGCTTTTCTAAAGCTGCCATCAGCTAAGAAGTACCTTTAGATCAGACTGTATCTATTGGATAGAAAGATGATATCCTCAGGAAGATATGATTCTGAGATCATGTCTGGGTCATTCAGGAAAAATGAAGTGAGAAGCTCATGTAGAGACCACTTCTCAGGAACAGGGCTTTCACATATCAGCAGAACATGAAAAACAACTCAACTGGGTCTAGAAATCTAAAGGGAGAGACAGGCCCAGCCCCAAATGATGGCAAACATGAATACTAGAGTCAAAAAGAGTAAGCTGCCAATTAAAGCCCACAACTCATGAGAGGCTACAGTAAACTAGTTTGATTTGACGTGCAAAGACATTATTCTCCATATTTGTGAGAACTCATCCATGTTTATTTTTCTCCATTTGAGGATTGATAAAAATGCATCATTGCTGTATCATTAATTACAGTTAAACAATCTCAAATTTCTTCTCAATCTCAAATCTCTAAATAAAGAAGAGTATGAATACATTTGAAGTAAAACAAACAGAAAACAATGTCTCACATTTATATCACGCTGTACAGCATTTAGTATCTATGTATTATATATTAACTGGTAGGGCCAAAGAATAGTAGGGCCAGCTTTGTCTAACTGACTCTTTACCACTAAGTCATACTCCTCCCTACAAAAAGTATATGCTATGAAAAGGCATTGAAGGAACTTAAATGCATAAAATTAAGTGAAAGAAGCCAATCTGAAAAGGCTAAATATTGTTTCATTCCAACAATATAACAATAGGGGGAAAGCAAAACTATGGAGATAGTAGGAAAATTAATAATTATCAGGGGGTGAAACTATTCTTCAAGAACTTGGATACATGCCATCATAAATTTGTCTGAATCCACAGAACGTGCAACACAAACAGTGAACCCTAATGTAAACTATAGATTCTGGGTAATAATGATGTATCGGTATAGGTTTATTGATGGTAACAAATGTACCACTCTAGAGGGGGATGTTGATAATGGGGGAGACTGGGCCTATGTGGGGGCAAGGGGTATGTGGGAAATCTGTATGCCTTCTATTCAATTTTCCTGAACCTAAAACTACCCTAAATAAATAAATACATAAATAAGCACAAATATATTTATGTGTATATTTACATACATGTATATGTAAATATATAGATGTGTGCATATATACATATATGTAAATCTATAGATGTGTGTATATTTACATACATGTATATGTAAATATATAGGTGTGTATATATACATATATGTATATGTAAATATGTAGATATGTGTATATATAAATTCTGAGCAATATTAGGAAATAAGATCATATATGTTTTAAACTTTTTTTTAAAAAAGGCATGGAAACATTTGCTGAATAAGCACCATGTCACTTGGGTCGACCAAGGCAGCAGAAACTAAGCTTCCCCTATGATTTTAGCAACTTAACTGGGTGAAAGCTCAAGGCAAAGAGGCACAAGCCTCTGTGAACAAGGCAAGGTAGCATGGAGAGGAAGGAGGGATGTTTTAGTCAAATCCTAACTTCTTATCATGGATAAATATAATATCAGAAATGAAGTAATTTGGAACCTTCTCAAAAGTGACTTTATATTATCCCCCTAAAATTGATGATTAACAAAAATCTAAATCAAGTAGGGAGAGTATCCCCATTATCTTCTGTCTGAAATCAAAATTTTAAAATGTTTTCTTCAGAATCTCTTTTGCCTGGGTGCAGAAGGAAAAGTAGCTGAGCAGTGCATCCAGAGAGAAAATGACAAATAATGAAATCATGTTTTTTTCTACATTTTGAATAAAAAACCTGAAATATATTTCTTTAAAGATTTCTTCTATCTATGCCCGTATACCTTAATAACCAAAATTAAAAGTAAATTACATTAGAGCAGAAGGGCAAGCATTTCTAACCAACCAAAATATACTGGCTGAATAAAATTATAAGTCTATATCCAGACTCAGCTGGAAAATTAAAGAGTGCTGTGACCACTCGGTGTGGAAAGAGGTCATGGAGACTGATTTCATTTATACACACTCTCATATATAATAGTTTCTCACTTTCTTTCTGAGCTAATTTCCATGCTTACTTAATCCTCATTTAATCCTTACCAAAGAAACTCTGTGAGACATGCTTGATCATTATTCCCATTTTCAAGAGTGAAAACAGGCTAGAAGTGTGGTGCATCCAGAGTCACCAACATTGTCACTCCAAATGTCTCCAGGCTTATCTCTTTAATTCACGTACTGGTCCTTTCTGTTGTCTCTGACTTCTGAGCTCTTCATTGTCTCCTGATGCCAATCCAAGTCTTGACCTCTCCTGACCTCTGATATTCACTGAAAGATGCCTTCTGGCCTCCTAGATAAGTTTAACCATTCAGAATACTTGACATGGAGCAGGTGTTTGTGAACTGAATGAATTAATAAACATGTAAGACAGCATTCGAATTGCCACGTAATGGAAGGACGAACAGGCTCTGAACAATCAGGTAACTTCCTTCATGTAAGTAACAGAGCTGGAATTCAAATTCTAAAATGCATGTGATCATCCATGAGAATAACTGAAGTTATCTTCATCAGGATAGAATTTATCCATTCTAAATCACTCACTAGACTCTAAGCGACACGAGGAAGGTTCTAGGTACCTACTACGCTCCATCTTGCATAAATTTTTCATTCACACAAAAATACTGTGTAAGGATGGAATGAAGGCTGAAGCTTCCCTCACTGGCTTCCCTGATGAACTTTGAGAATTGTTGTAATGAAATCCTCATTTAACTCACTGAATGACCTTGTGCCAGCAGCTTCTCTCTACAGCCACAATTTCCCCCTCTGTAAAATACTGTCAATAGGACTCGTCCAACCTGCCTCACAGAGATGCATATATAAAGCACTTTGGAAAGTATGAAGCTTTCTTCAAAAGCAAGCAGATATTGTAAATGTCATTGCCATAGGACCCCTTAAGAGGAGATTTTTTTTTTATGGTAAAAAGAAACTTTAGTTTATTAACTGTGTAGCTAAACCATACAAAATTTAAGGCAGAGCATTCTGATACAATAATAATTCCAAATAAATCCCTCTGATGGTTAAGAGAAGTCAAAATTCTTTTCGGCACTATTTTGATTTAATATGAAAGGTATCCCTTCAGAAGCTATGGAAGGTTAGATACAGAGCCTCAAACTTTAGATTGCAATGTGACATTTTTTTCCTAAACTTGTGCTGCCAGTCTTGCTATCAGTTCCGTTGCAATGTAATATATTACTGCATTTCATTTCTAGTCAAGAACATTATTTACTCACAGGAGAAATACTTTCCTGTGGAAAGATTGTCTTTGGGAACTTTCAAGGACATTTGAGAAATGCTTCAGCCCAAGCCACAAAATTATGAGCATTTGTTTGTGCCTCTGTGTTCCCAAGGAGCCATTTTTAAAAATCTTTCATTTAAGTTTATTACAAACATCCATCTTCCCTTTCCAAAAAATAGCAATTAACAAAACTTCACTGATTTCCAGTTTTCATAGGTGTCATTTTATAATGCATATATTTTAATCAGTTCACATCATTTTTGCCTCTTTTAACATTTTTCTTGTGTCCCTATTGTGTAGGGAATTTTGACATTGTGTAGAAAATTCTATTTATCACTTGCAACTACTTTGAACCTAATATCAAATTTCGCCATTATTTAATTATGTTTATTTTCTTTAATCTGCTTCTAATTTAGCAGACTATGGGTGAAAATATCTTATAGTTGCTAATATTTACATAGAAACACAGTCCTAAAGGCTTATGACATCTTCACCAAATCCTTTAAGTTTGGTGTTATTAACCTTATCATTTGACAGATGAGAAAAGTAAGGCACAAAGTGGTTAAGTAACCTTCCTGAGGTTATATAACTAATGACTGGCATAGCCGGCATTCTTCTGAATAGTCACTAGTAGTGACCCCTCCTTCCTACTCAGAAGAGGACAACCATGTCTGAATTGGGAAAAATCCTAAGGGTTACATATAGTGGTTACCTTGAATCAGTCCTCGCTGCCTTTCCCCAAGAAATAAAGTGGTGGGTTTTTTGTTTGTTTGTTTGTTTTTGTTTATTTTTTGTTTGTTTGTTTTCCTGACAGCTTATGGCTGAGAATGGTATAGACACATGGTAGGGTCTTAATGGACAAATAAATGACTTAATAAAGTTTTGTCTCCCTGAATTGCTCTTCTCCAACACTTCTTATCACTGATATCATTTAGTCAATGCATCCCTCTGATCTTAGTTAAAATGGCACCGACATAGGGGAGTCTTTCTCAGACCTCCTGAAAATATTGGTTTGCCATTTACTTGCATTCACGGCATCATGTTTATTATTTATTTCACATATATTTGTGTCATTATTTAATGCCTGCACCCCTAATTCCTATGAGAAACTTTAGTCCAGTTATGCTTTCCAAAATATAAGATCCATGACTACATGGGCTATGTCTTTTTTGCTCAACACTGTAGCTTCTCTGTTTACCATGTGGTAAGTATCCAGGAAATGTGTTGAATGAATGAATAATAAATGACTGGATCAATAAATTCAATGGATCACAACATAAACAACAGCAGTGCCATGCTGAAAAATTTACACTGGGTCTGTAACCAGAACTCTTCTCAAAGTGGGTTCCTGGCTGTTGTCTACACTGTCAACTAGAAGAAAGAAGAACCAATGACTTTGTCATTATGTATATAGGAAGAAACTGATGAGCTGTATTGAAAGACAGGATGCTTTAGAACAATTCTGCTGCTGGCTGAACTATATATAGAACCAAGTCTTAGGTTAAAAAAAATCTACTTTTAATATGTTTGGGTGAAGAATGAAATAGGAGGATCAAGCCCATAAGTTTTTGAATTTATTTCTATTGTACATTTCCACATCGATTTCCATGAATTTGGATCCCTTTAGGTCAAGCTCAACTAAGCATTTACACTACCTTGACGAATAATGAAATATCAATGGTTACACAGAAAGAAATTTTCCAAGTTTAGCAGAGAACACATTAGCATGAACTTGTAAATTTATCATTCAAGTTCATTGGCATGCATAGAACCAAGTAACTTCTGTTAAAGTAGGAAACTTTATGACTGTATGAGGTGATGAACGTTAAGAAAGTGCTTCCTATTTTTAAATCACGAAATTAGAAATATTTTAATGAATCACATTTCTTCATATCTGTCATGCAGTAACAGTAAAATTCAATATTTATACATGAGATTCTTAAAATATTGTGCACATATGTATAGAATATAAGAATATATAATAAAATATATATTATATATAGAATATAAGATCATAACTTTATTGAATATAAGTTATCTCCTTAATATTTCCAAGGTACAATATAGAATAAAACAAACAGACAAGAAAAAACAATTATAATATTTTGGCTTCTCTTAATTGTGAAATGATTATTATATTCAGATGAATAACAAAATAAAACTATAAAGAATTGTACTCTATAGAGTATGTAAAATATTAATGAATATTTTACATGTGATTCATCACAAAATCATAAAAGTGCAATTCTCCATTGTATGTGTTTAAGAATATTCATGATGATGGATAAGAGCCTCATATGGCTGTGCATATTGGCTTAGATCTTGGAACATGTAGACTTTTCTTACATTTCTGTCAAATACATCTGCTCAACTGCTAAAAACGAGTAATGCTATGGAAAGAAAGAGAGGGCCCATACTTGTCGTGAATAGAGATATGTAGAATTGGGAGAAGTTTTCTTCATTCTCTAAATTGTCAAAGTCAAATTTACTAAATAAATAAAACCAAGTGAAAATAACCATCCCAATGAAGAAAATGATACTATCATTTTAGGTAGCAGACAGTCAAATAAGTGAGTTTAAACACATTTCTATGGGAGCAATATATCCATTATTAATAAAGATTAACAACTGTATTTGGATTGAGGAAGAAGACTTCATTGAAACAAACTATGAACCTATTAATAGTTTAATGACTGACTTACTGATTCTGGAAAGGATTTTTTTCTTAAGAACAAGTAGCAAAGGTAGGACTCTAAAGAACTTGAAGGGAATTTCCAGGCAGAGGAAACAGGGATACACTGGAATACAAGAGAGGGAAAAGAACTTGTATTCCAGATAACTGAAATCAGTCAGGTGAATGGATATTCAGCATAGGAAAAAAAGTGGAGAGCAAGACTTCAAGCGGGTTTGGGGGGATTAAAATATGCAGTATCTTGAATACTGGCATGCCATCTTTGAACAAAAGAATGACATGACCAGAAGTCTAGGGTTAAGAAGTATACTGCTAGTCAGAGTTAGGTACTCAATCGTTCAGTCTGGTTATCTATTTTTCTATCACAGGGAGCTGATCAGAAAAGGCTTAGGGAGAAGACTGTGAAAGACTACTAAAACTACCAAAACTCTAAATATTGAATGGAACAACATTCTAGCTTGACTAGGAACACCACTTAATAAACCAAGGATGAAATCAGAAGGCTCACCAAATTTGGAACTAGGAATAGGGAGGATGAGGAGGAGGCCTGCAAAGAGCCAAGAATTCAGTACTGATGGGAGAATTACAGTATCCAGAACTAAAGATGGGAGAAATTAAAAACAAAACAGAGAATATGAGATTTGGGGGATTCATTCTACCTTTTTTTTTTTTCTTAAGCAGGCAGAGAGAGAGGAGGAAGCAGGCTCCCTGCTGAGCAGAGAGCCTGATGCAGGCCTCGATCTCAGGACCCTGAGATCATGACCTGAGCCGAAGGCAGAGGCTTTAACCCGATCTCAGGACCCTGAGATCATGACCTGAGCTGAAGGCAGAGGCTTTAATCCACTGAGCCACCCAGGCGCCCTCTACCTTTTTTTATATAGCAGGGGTTTCCTGTCATCCATGTATTCATTATCTACATCCTCATGGTTTTAATTTGTCCATAGATTCCAGCTTTTCTAAGCTGGTAACCTACCCATCTTGTTTCAGTCAATTACTAATTGATGTATACGTAAATAAACATAATACCATATTAGAGAAAATTCAAATTAACTTCGAAGTGAAATCCTTATTTTTAAGACAGAATATTATTAAGCCTTTGTAAATAATACCAGAGATCTACTAGAATAAACATCCAAAGCCATTGACAAATGAGGATCTGGCAAAGATATATGGTTAAAAATTAAAGAAAAGAAACAGATGCCATTAAAGAAAAAGAAGAAGAAATGTATTTGAGCATCAAATGATTAAGAGAAGGCTTTAGGAAAACTGATGAACTCCTTAGATGAATTTTTGCCAGAATTATCCAGTTTGACTGAGATGCTAACATTGAATATGTAGTGAAGGGCAGAGTACTGTTCTATAATCCAGTTTAAAAGAACAGCTCAAAACTACATGTAATTCTTTCTTTTTTATTCGTGCAATTGTCCACAATTATAATTTTTTCTAAATTTTATTAGCTATAAGAGAAAATTTTTCTGATACTATTTATGTAATGACAACATATTTCAACATAAATTTCAAGTCAAAATTATTTTTATAAGTATTTTTAATTAATCTGTGGTCACGATTTATAGATAAATTTAAGTATTTGTTTGGTTTTTTCACATATGAAAAGAATGATTTTTTCTACCCGAGAATTTGTCTTAATCCAGAGATCACCAATAGAAAAAAATTAAAAGTTAGAATTTTCTAATATAAAAGGAACTTTAAAAGTTAAAACTTCGTAACAGAAGAGGATTCCAACTATAGAATCATCAGACTTGAGGTAGTGAGCATTTTGTTATCAAAATATGCATCCACAGCCAAATGAGTCTGTACATGGATATAGTGTAGATTTCTGTATTGGAAATTGGATGAGCTTGCCTGTGGGCCTCTTTCCAAATCCTAAGATTTCAACAGCATAACTGAGATTAGAACAACATTTACAAAGTTGCTACAAACAAGAGTCCTTTAAAATGTTCCATCGACAAGAAGTTGAGTAGCCAAATGAAGTTTAAAAATACTTCACATGGAAAAATGGGTGAAGGAGAGGAGAAGATGCAGTCTTCAAGTTATGGAATGAATAAGACATGGAATAAAAAGCACAGCAAAGGAGTACAGTCAATGGTATTGTAAGAGCCATGTACAGAGACAGACGGTTGCTACCCTTGTGGTGAGTCTAGCATAATGTATAAACTTGTCAAATCACCATATTGTACATCTAAAACTAACGTAACTGTGTGTGAACTATACTTAAAAAAAAAAAAGAACAAAAAACCCAAAACAAAAAACAAACACTTCACACCAAACCCTACTTAACATGGAAATTCACATTATAGTTCATTACACACGTCAAAAGCCTTCCAGTCAATAAGCATGTTTAATTTTATTGAATCTAGCAATTCTCAAATTTATTTTATCCCAAAATCCTTTTTCCTATTTTCTTTTCCACTTCACATCAACTAATGGTCTCATGGAAGCATAAATGTTATTCATAATGCTTAATAACCTTGGGGTGAAGACAGTAAACAATCAGGCAGCTATCTAGAATGACCATAGACTAGTGTTCTTTGGATCATATTTGAGGATGGGGGAAATTCTGTGTAAAATTGAAATCTCACTTAATAATCCAGTGTCATCAATCTGCAAAGATGCCTTCATTATCAGATTTTTTTTTGCTTCCAATTGCTGAACTTACATGTAGTTGACATGATGCAAATCATTTCACAAAGATTTTATATATGACTGTCACACGCTCCCTCACATCATAGCCACTGTCTCCTATTTAAGAAAACTAGTCTCCTATTTAAGAAAACTTTTTTTTTTTTTTTTTGGAAGGTTTAGTTCCAACCTTAACAAGCTTAAAGACAATTTTCAAAAGTTAATAATTAAAAATAAATATGGAGTAGAAACAGGTAATAACTAAAAGAGAATATGGATTCACTGGCCATGAAAAAAATCTCTTCTTAAATCTGATTTAAAACCTTTGAAACATATATATGTACATTTGCCTATGTACACAAAAATCTTCTGACAGATACATAAGAAATTATGACAGTGTTCAAGAAAGAGGAAAAGAACTCTAAAACTGGTTCCATGAAGGCACAAAAAAATCCCAGAAGGAATTTCCACTATTTATATTTTTTTAAGAATGATTATTTCATTTATATTTCAGAATATCTAATGAGATAACATATTCCAAAATCACATAATATAAAAAGGCTAGAGATATGTGGTTTTATATACTTTGGCAAAAAGAAAACTGAGGGAGAATTTGATTATAATGTTCAGTAGGCCAAGAAATATGAAGGAAGAAGGAATTATTAGAATGTGGTCAGAAAAATGCTAGATTTAGGAGGAACTTTTTGATAAGAGCAATAAACCTCCTTTCTTTGTTTTTAGTCAAAGACAGTTAGAGGCTACAGGGGGCTGGTGTCCACATCAAGTGAATTGCTGAGATCCTGATACCAACTACTAGAAATCACCCAGGGCAAAGGAGGAAAAACAAAATTGGTAAATTGCAGTTGCCAGTACAGTGCTTGGTGGATGCAAAGATTTGTTGGTTTACTAAATAAATGATAAGATTATAATTCTTGCTATCTATTACACAAACTATACTGGTAGTTTTCAGTGGATGATTTAATTTATTACCATTCAGAAGTCAGTTAGATGGGACAGTGCTCCTCAATGATTAAGAAATCAACCTTCCTCAACCTTCATGCATCACCATCTGCAAACATTGCCCTCTGCCACAGATTACTTGTCTTCAGCTGTGACTGAGACAGTGACGTGCATTTTATTTTTCTGTTCCTGGACATACACAGAATAATTACCTTTTCTAAGCTCCCCTGTAGCTGGGTAGAGGTCATGTTTTTGCATTCTGTCTAAAAGGATATGGGTCCAACACTCCAAGGCCTGATCAATAAAACTTATGCATTACTGTCCATGTTCCCTTCTGCTGTAATTTAGGAGGTCATATACTTAAGACAGTAACATCGTAAGATAGAGAAGGCGTGGGTTCTTGATTTACTACTTGAAGGCAATCTCCTAAGGGGTCTTGAGATGACAAATAAACATTTATTGAGTTAAGACATTTGACTTTAAGGAGTGTTTGTTACAGTACCTAGCATTGCTCACCTTGCCTAGTTCATTGCTAAATTGGTACACTGGCAATAACCAGTGGACTAGAGATGAGTCTACTCAGTAGCGACCTTCTCTCTTCTTAATATCCATTTACTCTATCTACCACAAATTATTTTTCATATTACTTCTTGATGACTATGTCAGTCTAGAATTATCCATTCTATCTCCCTATCTATCTCTTTCTCTATCCCAACTTCCCCAGGGGGAAGCTGGCATTATCCCTCTATAAAGATATAATAATGGAGGATCAGGTCACAAAGAGATCATATCTAGAAGGGCTCTGTTCTGCAAGCTTTATGGTTTGTTTCACTATATTTTGGCACCACATGTTGATTTAAAATCAAAACTGGTATGACTTTTGAAGGAGGAAGCAAAGTGGCTGAATGAAATTTCTATTATCACGTACAAATGTATTTTTCCCCCAAAGTTTATACTAGGTCAACTTCCTGAAAGTTCTTTTTTTGTTGTTGTTATTCTGCAAGTATATAATTTTACATAAAAATCAGATATTATTCCCAGTGTATATGTCATGGATAGAAAATAAGATTCTTCTTGTGACTCAACTCAAATCAAATAGTGAAGGATTGTTCACACTGTACCAGTGGCTTATATTGTACAAGGATTCTAAAGTCATGTCTAGATCCAAAGAGAAGAATCTCATGATATATTAACAAGTACTGTAACAAACATAGGAAGGAAATGTATTGGTAGATGTGCCAGGGATTCTTTTCCCTGACCAAAGTCAAGTTCTTGTTATGTACAGTAAAAATCACAACACTAGTTAAGTTGTTCGTGAGCTACATGACACTGACCATCCACCCACCCATTTAACTAACTTTCAAATGAACTTAATGTACCCCAGGACCGTGTTATCTGCCTGAGAAATAGTGAAAAATTATACCTTCTTTTTTTCTGATGAAGCTCAAAGAGTAAGACTTAACTTATTCCTGAATAGTATTTGACACAAGATAATGGGCTGAATGGGTGGTTTCTTTTATCGCGCACTTGAGAAATAGAAAGCAGAGAGAAAAATATCTCCAAAGAGTTGGACAGTTTTATTACCATTGATTTTTGGGTAACTACTAAGCAAAGGGCAGGCTTAGCAGCTAGAAATGAAGACCTCATTAGATGATTACAAGAGCCAGACACTTTCAAACATTTTCCTTAATTTCTTAGTTCCATTTTCATTTCATGAAGAGTCAGCTTGGTAAGTCGAAGGTCATGTTCTTATATGTCCAAAACAGAGATGATTTAATGCACCTAGCAAGCTACCTGCTGGGTTGCCACCTGCGGTCATAAGATTTTGAATCATGGGAGGATTTAACGACTTGGGCAACTTTCTTTCC
Source organism: Ailurus styani (assembly GCA_002007465.1). NCBI lineage: Eukaryota > Metazoa > Chordata > Mammalia > Carnivora > Ailuridae > Ailurus > Ailurus styani. Next base: position 325,832 of record LNAC01000732.1, read on the forward strand.
TGCAAATATGTGCAGGATGGATGATGAATAGAATTAAAGTATAATAGATGGTACTGATTATGAAATTTAAATTCTCTAAAGAAATGGAGGAGAAACAATTAGCAAAGGGCATTCTTGACTTACCTGAGCAGCAATGCATCTCTGATTCCCGAGACACTAGTTTTAGCAGTCAGGCCACAAGATGTATCTTTAATTTCTCCAAAATCTAGTTCTAGCTAGAACTAATGGGAATATGATCTTAATGGATGTCTCATGTTTCTCACGCAGTGGGGCTGTGGAATTTTATGGGATGGAGTCAACAAAAAAGACTGTACCTTTTTTACAGCATTCTTTGTGTCTGGTCAGTGTTGTCATTGTCTTAGTGTCCTAACAAAAGGACATCTCAGGACTGTGAGGATAGGTACAGTGCATTTTTGGTCAGAGTAGACCAGCAGACGGAGAATCACATGAGGACAAGAAAATAGGGGTGCTATTCCTGGCTCTGGTATCATCTCAAGAATGACCTTGGTGAAATCATTTAACCTCTCTGAACCTCAGTTTTCTCATCTATGAAATGAGGGAAAGAACATCTGCTCCTTTGCTTCCTCCCGGGATTGCTGGAGAATTAAACAGGTCAGTACCAAAAACTGAAGTACATTTGGCCCATGAAAAAAAAAGAACATTACCTAAGCGCATCGTATTCTTTTCATCATTATGAATTTCCAAAGGTAAAGATAACCTTGTAAAAGAATTGTGTAAGCTGACTGTGATTTTCAGAAATCAATTAAAGGCTTAGCTTGTATCCCTGCATTAGAAAAGAGAACTTGGAATTTATTTCCAAACCTACTTTAAGATAAAAAGGACACAAAATTTCCTTCCATTTCTCTAAGGTATATATATATATATATATATATATATATACACACACACACACACATTTATGTATTTGTATATGTGTATATTAGTTACTGTCATCTTTAGAAAATATTCATTATATTTTGGGGTTTTGCTGTTGCATAGTATAGCATATATAAGGTAATTTTTTTTTAATTCACCAAAAGAAAGGAAGTAAGGGAGAGAGGGAGAAAGAAAGGAAAGGAGGGAGAAACAGAGAACAAGTCTACATGGATAAAAGAAACTGACGTAAAAAGACAAAAACAACTTAATAATTTAAAATACTATGTAATACATGGGGTGCCTGGGTAGCTCAGTCTGTTGAGCATCCATCTCAATAATGATCTCAGGATTGTGAGATTGAGCCCCATGTCAGGCTCCACACCCAGCACCCAGGGTGTGCAGCCTACTTGGGATTCTCTCTCTCCCTCTCCTTCTGCCCCTCTGTCTTGCCCCCATCTCGTAAATAAATAAATGAATGAACAAATAAATAAATACTTCAAAAATAAAAAAATAAAATTCTATGTAATACAAATGAAATTAAAGATGTGCTTGCCCAGAAGAGGGTTCTCTGGAATTGGACTGATGTGATTTTCTGGATAATATCCTGTACTTCCCTAGTTTAACGACGTGCTTGGTTCTAGAAGATCTCTATCCACCAGGACATTATGAAAGGAAAAATCTTTTTTCTGTAATTTCTTAAAACCAACATGGTCTTATTCCTTTCATTGTTTTAACTCCATTCTTTGTGCTCAAGCCAACTACCAAACATGTGAATGAGGCTTTCTCTGATCAGTTCTCATTCAGCTGATTTATCTACTGACTAAAGCTGTAAGTGAAACCAGGCGTGAGCGGCACCTAGGTGGCTCAGTTGGTTAAGCATCTGTCTGGCTCTGGTCATGATCCCAAGGTCCTGGGATAGAGCACCACATGGTAAGGTTCCCTGCACAGCCAGGAGTCTGCTTGTCTCTCTCCCTCTGCCCTTCTTCCCTGCTTGTGCTCTCTCTTTCAAATAAATAAAGTCTTTTAAAAAAAGAAAGAAAGAAACCAGAAGTAAAAAACATCCCAGGGTGCCTGGGTGGCTCAGTGGGTTAAAGCCGCTGCCTTCGGCTCAGGTCATGATCTCAGGGTCCTGGGATCGAGGCCCACGTCGGGCTCTCTGCTCAGCGGGAGCCTGCTTCCTCCTCTCTCTGCCTGCCTCTCTGCCTACTTGTAATCTTTCTCTCTGTGTCAAATGAATAAATAAAATCTTTAAAAAAAAACAAAAAAACAAAAAAAACATCCCAGATGAATCCAGTCCCAAATTGCCAAGTGACTGTTATCTTAAAGCCCCTAAGTTAGTAATGCAACAAAAGCTAATTTATACAATAATATGACATGGTCACTTGGTTTTTATCCTAGAGAATTTAAGTTGGTTAAATATCAGAAAATCAATGTTATTCATTATATTAGTTAAATAAAGAGATCATATGATCACTTTATTAGATAAAGGGGATTAAAAGTATACCATAAAGTTCAAAACCTATTAAGTGGGGTAGATTTTATAAAACTGTATTCAGATAAAAACTATCTTTCCTTGATAAAGGCTATATATGAAAAATACATGGCACATGTATACAGTAATAAAAAGTATCATACTTAATAATTTTTTAAAAATTAGCATTTCTCTTAAGGAGAGAATTGAGATAAAGATTTCCAACATTACTGCCTCCACTTAACATGACCTACTGCAACTGACCAAAATAACAAGATGTACATTTAGAGGAATACAAAGAGAAAGAGAGGATTTAGAAGAATATAGATTAAAATCTCATATTTACAAATAATAAAAAAATTTAAAAAAAGAAAATTTATAGATTGTTTTGATTATTTATTTGGAAACACAGGAAATGAAATAAGGTATTAAATCTAAGAAAAGAGCTCATCAAAGTGCTAGAAAAAATCAATATACCTAAATCAATTGTATTTCCAAATAACATTAATAACTAGATAATATATAAGATACATTTGCCACAGCAACAAAAACTAGAGCATATACAGCTTCACCTAATAAATAATGCAAAAAATCTTCATCTTTAACTCTCTACTAGGGGACACACAAGTAAAAGAAATATATACCACAGTCATGGTGACATGACTTACTATAACAATAACAATCTCCTTATATTAATCTATAAATTAAATGCAAATACAATAAAAATCGAATATTTTCTTTTAGGGACAACATGAAAAAGTGATTCTAAAATTTATCTGGAAGGGGGCGCCTGGGTGGCTCAGTGGGTTAAAGCCTCTGCTTTTGGCTCAGGTCATGATCTCAGGGTCCTGGGATCGAGGCCCGCATCGGGCTCTCTGCTCAGCGGAGAGCCTGCTTCCCCTTCTCTCTCTGCCTGCCTCTGCCTCCTTGTGATCTCTCTCCCTCTGTGAAATAGATAAATAAAATCTTTAAAAAAAAATAAAAAAAAATTTATCTGGAAGGATAAAGTTCTTCAAACAGTTAAGGAAGTTTTGGAAAATAAGACCAAAATGAAGAACTTGCCCTACCAGATATTAAACTACATTGGCAAGTCATAATGGATGAAAACAGTGCAATGCTGTTGGAAGAAATGGCAAACGAGAAAACACCACCAGACAGGCTGTCTAGAAATAGAGCCATATACAGATAGGAAGTTGGCACACAAAAGAAATGGCATCACAGTCCTGCAGATAAAGCTGAATTATAGCTTTTGGGGAAACAGGCTCATTATACAAAGAACGAGAATGCCTATTGTGCAGTCCTTATATAGATCACTTAATATTCACAAACAGTCCCCTGTGGCATAAACTATTTTCCTCACTTTACAGGTGAGAAAACTGAAACACAAGACACAAAATGACTACCTAAGCATTGCATGGCAGAGCTGGAACTTAAACCCATACAGTCTGTCCTAGAGCTCCTTTTATTAACTACTATATTGTATAATTCCATACTATGTATAAAACAAAAGTATAAAAGATTTAACATCTAAATGTAAAAAATACAACCTAGAGAAAATAAAAGAAGTAAGAGAATATCTTTGTGAAATCAGGGAAGGGAATAAAATTGATCTTTGAAAAAAAGTGTATTGTACAATGCAAAACTGACGAATTTGACTAAATTAAAATGAGAGGTTTATGTACAATAGAGGCCACAAAAGTCAGAGTTAAAAATAACTGATGAATAGAAGGCATATGCAATACCTGAAAATTGATAATGGGTTCATATTTAAATACAAAAAACTCCTACAAATCTAAATAGACATGGGACAGTCAACAGAAAAATGGGCAATGGTCATGAATAGGCAATTCACAGAATGAAATATATGAATAGCAGAAATGTATATGAATACTCAACCTTCTTAGTATCAGAAAAATGCAGAATTAAAACAAGTATTACATATCAATCTATACATGTCAGATTTCCAAAAGTTAAAAAGCAAATTAATATAGTGTGGTGGCAAAAGATACAGTGAGAAAGAAATTTTAAGTACTACTGGTGAGAGGTGAATAGTGCAGCTCTTCTGGGGAATGATCTATCACATAAGATATGTGTGTGACTTCTACCTCAGCCACTGCATTTCTGAGTGTAAGCCCCAGGGAAACTCTGCACTGTTCCTCAAGGCAACATACAGAAATAGGTTATGAATGCCTTACGGTGGACTATAAAGTGTTGAAAACAACATAAGTATAGATCACTAGGGTAAAGAAGAAGCAAAACATGGTACTAACATATGATGAAATATTAGATGCAATAAGCAATAAATTTATATGAAGCAACATAAATTTTATTTTATTTTTTTGAAGCAACATAAAATTTAAAACTATAACTCTATGGGGAAAATTAAAACATAAAAGGTGATTTGTCATCAATACTACTTTGCAAAAGTTAGAAAACAAAACAATTCAATCAATTTTCCATATATATATACATATGTATACACATATATGCATATATATTTATGTGTGTGTGTGCGTGTATTTAAAATAACTATGAAAAGTAGTTGGTAAATTACATACTAAGTGACTAAAGTGGTGCTAAGTAGGGAGGAAGAAAGGAATTAAACCTGGCAGAAGAATGTCAGGACTAAAAAATAATAATCAAATATTAGAAGATAGAGGGCCATATGCATCGATGATAGAGTAACATGAGTTGAGGTACACTGTCCATTTTGTCTAAGTGTCTTCAAAACAACCAAAAAATATCATAAGTTTTAAAGAATTCCGAAAATATTTAGCCTGATTGTAGTACATAGCAAAAACATAAAATCTTTCAACTTAAACAACAACAACAAAAAAAACTGATGAAATAGCACCATCGTTTCTATGGCATCCATGCTAAAGAAGCAGAAGGAAATCAGCTTTTAAGAGAAATTTTTACCATGAAAGATAAACAAAGAAACAAAAATCCCAACTGCTTACTCCTCCAAAGGGAGAAAAATCAATTTGAAAAATCAGAGTAGAAGTCCTTTGGGATAATATTTTTTTTTAAGATTTTATTTATTTATTTGACAGAGAGCACAAGCAGGGGGAGCAGCAGGCGGAGGGAGAGGGAGAAGCAGGCTCCCTACTGAGCAGGGAGCCTGATGAGCGGCTCCATCCCAGGACCCTGTGATCATGACCTGAGCTGAAGGCAGATGCCTAACCAACTGAGCCACCCAGGTACCCCACTTTGGGATAATATGAAACAACATTACTTTAAAACAGAATTTTAAGAAGCTGGTTTTGAACTGTTTATAGGGTTCCTAATTAGCATGCCAACTAAACACATGGTTCATTTAATCCAGAAGCACATAAAAAAGTCCTAACTCTTAAAATTCTAGGCTCTAGAGTAAGTGCGTTCAGATGTGTGTGTGTGTGTGTGCGCACGCACGCACGTGTTTGTGCGTGTGCACGTGCATGCACGTGTGTGTTCAATAAACTCAGTTTTGCAACTAACAGAATGGATACCTCAGCAATAACCAAGAGTTCACAAAACAATAATGCCCAAACATTCAGGCCAGTAAAATTTTAGCTCTAGAGATTAGCTAATTTAACTTGGATTTTCTACAACTCAAATAAGATAGTATAATAACCCTAAAAACTTCTGATTTCGTGGTTTAAGTTTTCTCTGTGATGAAATGGTGTAACCAGATATTGGAACTGTCTACAAATTTTCCTTTTGTGTTCTCACATACGAATGTTCAGTTTGATTTTTGGATAGCTGCCATTTTTTAAAAATTGTGCAAAATCTAATGCCTTTTGCTAGAAGATGAAACAATTTCCCCTGGACATGCAGTCATACAAGGCTGTGCCATGTATTGAAAGTTAACTGCTTTGTGGGAGACATTAATCTGGAGGTTAAGAGCTTGGTGGTCTGGTTGAAGTCTGTAAGTTATTTCAAACATATATGTAGTGTTAACTCACTTGTAAAAAAAAAAAAGCCTTGACTTTCTCATAAAAAATTATTTTTTCTTCCTATTTTAGGCCCAAGAAAAGTCCCATAAGTCTGTCTCCCAGGGGAAAACATAAAGAGTTCTTTTTAGAAAATATTTATTTACTAATTAATCTCTATACCCAACATGGGGCTCAAACTCACAATCCCCAAGATGAAGAGTCGCCTGCTCCACTAATGGAGCCAGTCAGGCCCTCCTATAAAGAGTTCTTAAGATGGAAACGTTCCCATAAAATATGTAGAAAGCTAGAAATGTATCAACTAGACAAAGATGTTGAAGTAGTCTAAGGGAAAGTCCCACAAATAGATATTTAAGATGATTTCACCGAGATTTCAGTCCTGAGAACAAATAATTTCTAAATAAAAATGTAAATGGAGATAAAGATTAAGAGCCAAAAGGGAATATTAAATATAACAAAAATAATAGAATTGAAAACCTATTAATTTTATTGTATTACCAAAGACTTCACAAAACTTCTCATAAATATTACAAATTACAATAAAATAAACAAAAATCAGAAGTTTTTTTCCCCCAGAATTGTCCTACGAACTGCTTACTGCTAAAGTGGTAGGAAGACAAATTCCCTTTAACAACTGGATTTTATACCTATTTATATTTTTAGCTCTTAGGTGGATCTTGTTATATAATACTTATGATCTTAAAAGAAAATTTACTGATTATTTATTTATTTAATTTTGGTGTCTGCCATGTCACTTCATACTTAATTGCATCACCTTAACTTTAATAACCTTAAATCGCCTTAAATCGTTCCTAAATAAAAATGAAAGCAAGTACAGTGTGCTTCACACCATTAATTTTAGACTTCTAAGAGTTAGAGAAGCTCAACTTGTAGAATAAACTTGAGTTTTATTGAACAAAGAAATATACTTTCTAAGTTTAGGAGACGAAAGATTACTCCATTTTCAGTGGAGGAGGAAATCACAAAGACACAAGTGGGATGACCCTTTTTCCGTGCTAATACTATGAATGTATTACTATGAATGTTGACCTGGACATAGCAATACATAGCAATACTATGAATGTTGCACTAGACTATGTAAAAATAGCCACTGGTCTGGCACTCACAGGTCTGGGTCACAGTGTGTTAGACAGTCATACCTTGACCTGATGGTACTTCTCTGGGCCAATAAGCTTTCACCTGCATTATTCCATTAACCTCACTGCATTGTTATGGGAAATGTGTTTATTTTTTGAAATGACATTGAAATATATCTTTAAAGCACATTTTAGGTCTCTACAAGTTTCTCTTCTTTTCAGTCAACACATTCCCTTTTATAAATCAATAGTCTATTTTTTTAATCATATTTCAAAACTGTATCAGGCAATAAATGTTAATGTACTTTATCCAAAAATGTTAAATTTCTATGCCCTCCCCCTTAACGTTGTCTTCTCAGGGCAAAGGTTATCTTTCCATTCCTTATAGTATTGTCAGGATTATGGATTTTGTTCATTTTTTAAAGTAGTATTTATGGACATTTATTAATACAAATATAAATATACCTTGTATTACTCACTAGCTGATTGAATTAAGTGATACGTTTTTAAAACAACTGCTTTACTGCTCTTCCACCGGTTCAGATATACAGAGATATAAGGTTAGACTGTTGTGGCTTTTCTTCAATGCTTTCTTTCCAGGCTGAGGTCCACATATCAGCCTCATATTTTATTCTTAACTTGTTGTTATTGTTGTTCAATCTATAAAATCTCTCTTGAAGGCTCTGAAACTGCCTATAATTTAAACTTCTACTTTTGGTGACTCACTGTTTTCAAATTGCCATCCCTGACCATATCTCCCTTCCAGTTGAATTTATACAGTCTTTTAACGAATAATTGCTTTACTTTTTACCTCTATTTTTGGATTCTTAAATTAGCTGTTACATCAGTGTTTTTTCTTGCTCAAATTATTTTGTTCTTAGGCATTTTTCCTGGAAGTAAGTCCATGCTATTTTTGACCAGCAAATATTTGACTTCTGAAAGAATACTGAACTGATAATTTTAGAAATGGTTTTATGTCCTGAACGCACCACTAAACAACTGTGTCACCCTGCATAAAAGGACCTTTAATGTGTCAGGCGCTCTCTTTGCTCAACTCCAAAAGTGAGTTGATTAAAAGTTTGAATATCTTGCTGTTTGTGCTCTGTAGTTTCAGTTCAGTTACTGAAACTCTCAAAAGTACATCAGATTGTCATGATTTTTATCATTAACCCATGTGTTTAAAATAAATTACCATTTATGAAGTGAGTGTTTTCCTTTATTCTTGCATCTGATCATTGTAAATATTTTCATGGATTCCTTCTTAAAAAGCCAGTGAGTAACCTGGCCTCATACTGATTTCCCTCTGAAGTCTTAGTGACTTGCATTCCCCAACAGCTTTCAGAAGAGAGCTTTTCACCCTTTCCTGGTATTCTTTTTGACCTTCAAAGACCATAGAACTTTCAAAAGACATCGCACTAATAATAAATTACCACATACCCTCCAAAAAGCTCCAACTTGTTTGTGCCTATGTATTAAGTTAATACTTTATCAAAAGTTTTCTAATTGAGTTATTTAACCACAGGTCTTTGTCAGACATTTTACATGCTCTGTGTTATAAAGCCCTTAGGGTCATTAAGAATTAAGTTTCTCTTATATACTCCCTCTTATACTTTCCTCATGACTGAGCCACTGATTGTCTCTTGTCTGTAGAAAGAGAGCTTAAAGAGAAGAAAGCTACATGAGAAAAGACATGGAAAAGAACTGGCACAGTATCAGGCATACAAGTGTTCAGTAGATAGTAGCTATGATTCTTATCATCATCACCATCTAAATCACGTTTGTCTATATGTATTAAGAACTCATTACTGGACTCACCTCTTATTTTCATTTCTCATTTGATCCTCACAGCAACTCTTGAGAAAACTCTGGGAACCCCTGAGCAAGCTATACCTGATGCCGATATCAGATTAAGAGACTGCAGCATAGAGGGTTTGAGTACCTTGATGGAAGGCATATAGCCAAAAACTGAGCCTGTATTTGTCACAATCACATGTCCCCATTTTGATGGAATGACACCACTCATCATTACCCACCTGTACTAAGGTATTACTAAATTTTCTACTCTTATTCTCCTCTCTTTTCTTTATCCTGCCATTGTTCCCTCCCCCACTCAAGTTTCATTCCCCCAATATTAGTGAATGGAGTAGAAAGTAAAAAGTGAGACTAAAACAGGGAACTTTCATGTTATTCAAGTACTGACTTCATCTTAATTTCTAGCCATTGCCTACCCATTCCCTGCTCCAAAGAGTATTTGCTATTCTACCATATGTCTTGCCTTTTCTTATCTTTACACCATTGTCTTTTCTCCACCTGCAACAAATCTTTCCATTTCTCTTGGTTCTTCACCAATTCTTACTCTGCACTTTCCATTAAAATCCAGATCTTCCTTTAAAGCCCAACTCAAATACGAGTTCTGCCCTGAAGTATCCTGGATCAGCCAGGTCAGAACCAACCACTTGTTCGGCAGTGCTTCTACAATGTATGTTAAAATGGAAAGTGGTTTTATAGCTTGCTCACCACCTGTGGCAAATATATAATATTTGCCCTTCCAGATTCTTTCTCTATCCAACTCCATGGTATGGGTGGCTTGTATGACTTCCTTAATAAGTGTCCTTGCTCTGGGCTCTCTTTGGGTTTACCAGTGAAAAGCAACAAAGACTATAGGAAATGAAGGAGGAGAGTGAGGTCAAGATATTAATTCCTCTAGCTTCCACCCTGCCAAGTTCACGAGGGTTGGTTATACCACCACTCCCAACCCAGCTAATGTACAGCTTCTATGAGGAGTACACAGCTTCTATGGGGGACCCTCTCTCTCTAGCAATGCCTCCCTTCCCCTTCCTTTCCTTGGCCTAAAGTGATGAAGTCACCAAGCCTTTCTTTACTAAACCCAAGATGCTGCACTAATTTCTCTACATTCTGCTCAAATTATTTTTTTTCTGTACACCTGACTTCCTGCAGAGAACCTGTCAGATAAGCTTGTTAATATGCTTTACTAAGCTGTTAATTTTTCACACTGCATGATTACACTTATTAGAGGAGTGTCTGAAGGATGAGTCCAAAAGTTCTAACTGATGATAATAGTTAACAGCTAGAATTTATTGAACACATAATATGTTTTGGTCACTCTCCTGAATGCATTGCATGTATTAATCTATTTAATTGAATCACTATAAGCTAAGTAAGGCACAAAAAGCATAAAAGTTACCAGAAGTAACTTTGATCATGGTCAGTCCAGTGGCTTAGTGGAGCTTAGGACTCAGATCTGTCCAAAGCCTAATCCATAAGTTCTGCATCTAAGCCAGGGGTTCCCAAACTTTAGCATGAATGAATGTTACCTGGAGGGCCTGTTTAAACACAGATACTGGGCCCCACCCCAGACTGTCTGATTCCGCAGGTCTGGAGCAGACCTAAGAAATTGATATTTAACAAATTCCCAGAACGAGCTGACATGCTAGTCTGGGTGTCACACCTTGAGAGCTACTGGTCCAGGAAATACCACTTCCCATATATAAAGACTTAAGAAGCTGTTGGACAGTATGAAGAACAGAAATTTTAGGGGTAGTTTCTGGTTTAATCCCTAGCTGGAAGTCAGAAGAACAAAGAAGGATTATTGTCCATATATTATCAATACAGTGTGGTCCAATTTGGCCACCATTTTAGGTGTTAAATGCCAAAGGAAATGCACCACACTCAAGAATTTGTTCTGAGCAACAAAAACTTAAGTAAACAAGTATTACTCAAAATGAACAACATGCTCTATTGTAATAGAGCAAATATGATACGTGTGTCCGCACACACACGTGTATCTGTGTGTGTGTGTGTATACCACGGGAGGAATACAGTTCAAGGAGAAATAAATTCTCTTCATAAGGAGGTAATAAATTTCATCTCATTCAATAATGGGACTATACTTTTATTTTTTTTTTAAGATTTTATTCATTTATTTGACACAGAGAAAGAGATCACAAGTAGGAAGAGAGGCAGGCAGAGAGGAGAAAACAGGCTCCCTGCCGAGCAGGGAGCCCGATGCGGGCCTCGATCCCAGGACCCTGAGATCATGACCTGACCCGAAGGCAGAGGCTTTAACCCACTGAGCCACCCAGGTGCCCAGGACTATACTTTTAAAAAGAAGAGTTATCCTCCAGGAAAACAGGAGGAGATGGGCATTCTAAGGACAGAAACTGTCCTTTCAGAAAACCTGTAAAGAGAACTAAAGAATAACATTGCAAGATTCTGGTACTCTGTTCACAGAACACAAGTGTGGATACTCTGCCTCTCTAAAATGGGAAGCTAATCTTTGCTCATTAGATCCACACATTATTCAGTACAAATTCTTACTGAAAATACAATTTTCTAAATGCTAGACACTGAACTCAACACCACGACTACACCAATGATGCAGATATGGTACCTGCCCTCAAAGAGCTTTCATTTTAGATAATCCACATCAGTTAGAGACACTGCATTAAGGAAATATACTAGATTCAAACTTAGACTCAAGCAAAATATATCACAAAAGTGATCCAGGAGTCAAATAGCAAAAGACCTCACCTCAGAAGCAGTGTCTGTTTTATAAATGATAGGTGAAAAGTGTTTGTCAAGATAGGCTTTGCTTAAAAGGCATAACAGTCTTCTATATATACTATATGAGCCAGCTTATAAGTGTAACTTTTTCTAGAAGAAATTTTCCCTACTTTCCTGAGAAGCTGAAAGTAGGAGTCAGAGGTGAGAATACTTTCATCGCAGACAAAACCTCATTCCAACTGCTCAGCACAGCTCCAATTCGAATCCTTCTAAATGGTTTCCAAACTATGTAATTTAACACAGTGATGATGAAAAAATGGCCCATTAATCTCAGGCTGTGTGTTATAATTTAACTCTGGGTTTAGCATAGGAAAAATATTATTTGCATTGATTAGAAATATGCTTTATGGCTGCATATATTATCAACTCCGAACATTTGAAAATTATTGGCTGGGCTTACATGATGAACTACACAGGAGTACTTCTAGATGGCACCTCAATGTCATCTGTTTCTCATATCGTTTTGGTATAGAAATAAATATACATTATATTCAATGTGAGATCTTATCCTAAACACCAAAATATGCCCTTTTCTGTTAAATGGTGGTGATTAAGAAGCCATCAGCTAAACATCATTTAGAAAATTCAATGCAAGTAAATGCAGGTGTTAACTATTCAACTGTTATTATGCCATTTCCCCACTTTGCTGAACTTAATGACCTGATCAGTGTGACTATGAGGACTTATTTATTAATTCATTCAAGTGTTCTTAGGTATATTTTGAAGAACTGTAGGATCCAAAAGAAAGAGTGCAAATTTATCTTATTAGCTGTGTGATCCTGGCCAAGTGACTCTGCATCTCTGAGCCTCACTTTCATAATCTGTAAAATGGAAATAATAATAGAACCCAAGTTGTAAAGCCAAAGAAAAAAATAAATGTGGTAATGTATTTTGGCACAAAAAAAGGAGTTAACCTAATAGTCATTATTAGGAGTATGTTTTTTTTTAAAGATTTTATTTATTTATTTGACAGAGAGAGAGATCACAAGTAGGCAGAGCAGCAGGCAGAGAGAGAGGGGGAAGCAGGCTCCCTGCTGAGCAGAGAGCCTGATGTAGGGCTGGATCCCGGGACCCTGAGATCATGACCTGAGCTGAAGGCAGAGGCTTTAACCCACTGAGCCACCCAGGTGCCCAGGAGCATGGTTTTTAAGATTACTGAAAACCTGTTGTGTGTTAGGCCTGTACAAGGAGCTGGAATTTTAATATTGTTCTCTAATCTTATCTCAGTTTTACCTCTAAAATTCTGCCACCCAGTTGGGGAAAAATAACACCAAAAAAGGCCACACTGGCATTTAGAGAAGAGAACCACTGAGGTAATATCTTTATTGTAACAGGTACAGAAAGTGTACAAAAGTTGTAGTGTATCTTTGGAGTCCTTCTTTGGATTTCTAATTACCTTTCACTACAGTGAGCCTTGACATCCACTCTGTAGCTACCTGTGACAAGGTTCGTGATGTGGGCAGCTTCTTTGCCTCATGAGCAGAGGGCAGAAACACAGGAAGAGAAAACCTCTCTTTCCCGCTCCTCTGACTAAGAACCATCTTGGATAACAATGATCTTAAACAGTTTGCCACCATTTTGTACACTATAGAATCAAAACAGTATGCAAAGCAAATAGCACTGGCCTCTCTTATACTTGCATTTCATTTGAGATTTGACTTTCCAGACTGTGGAGAAAGCAGATGTTTCAATAATTTCCAGGTACTGGAATATTACAATCTGGCAATCTCCACCACTACATGTTTGATCATACTATTCCCTCAGGATGGAATATTGTTCAATAAGATCAGAATGACCAGTGGAAATGCCTGATTTTATCTTACAGTCAGGATCAAATAACTTTCTGAAATTCTGCCCAGCTTATTCTTCTTTCTGTGTTAAACCTGTTGTGAGCTCTCAACTTTAAAACAACTTTACCTCCCTCAAAAGACATTGTGTACTATATAAAATGTATCTTACATATCAATATATGTATATGTGTGTGCATTTCTTTGTTAAGTTAAAACTCCTGTGTCTTCTTCTAATGAAACCGAACTCCCTTATAATCCTACCGTTCATCATTGTACATCACTGCATCCTCCAAAAAAGCTAGAGTAGTGCCATAGATTCAGTTTACAGTTGCTTAGTAGAAAGTAATTAAATAACCATTGCAGAATACTAGCATGTCTTTAAGTGTGTTCAGTGGATCACAAATCCCATAAGAAAGTCCATGAAGGAAAGGGTTCATTTCAAACAAATATGGGACTGGCTGTCTGCTACATCTCCTTCTCAGAGACTCATAATTCACAAGATTCTTAGGAAACTCTGTAGCAAAAAGACTGTTTGACTTAGTTTGACCCAGTATTTCTCTTAGAACAATATCAGTTCTGGAGGACAAGGACATTTTCCATCTCTAATGCAATAACTCTACTGCCTAGCGGAGTCCCTGGCACTTAGTAGACACTGAATAAATATTTGAATGAGCTTGAACATACATTCCCTTTTAAAACTATACAAGATAAACACAGTATACAATATATTAATGGGAATAATAACAATGATAGACATATTCATAAAAACCATTCAATGTATATATATATTTTTTAATTTACACAATAGCATATTTAGTAACTGAATACATTTGCTTCAGAAAACTCACTAATAAGGATGGCTACTAGAAACTACAACTTGAATCCAAAACAATTTTGTTCATTTGTCCCCACTCCTTAGCATTTTCAGAATAGAGAGGATAGATGTATATGTTTATTTTCTGCCATAATATAACATCAATAAAGGGATGATATTTTATTAGCTAGAAATAAGATCTTTTGTTCTCTTAGTATATTCAATAACATAAAAATATTCCTAGATTTTTTTCCCCTCATGTGACTTTCATAGCATCTCTATCTAAAATCTACTTGGGAGATTTGGATCAAATGCCGTATTAATTTCTTAATCTGTTTACTACATGATTCTACTGTAGATTTAATGTCAACATAGCTAGAGGGAGAAAAAAGGCAGAGAGAAATGAAATAGGGGTACTAAGCACGAGTCTCTGCTAATGAAATATCCCAGAATTTTGTGGGAATTTGTATTTATAAGTAAAAGATTTTCAATATGGAACTTATGGTAGTTGAACTTTCAAGAATTTTTTTTTCATTACTGAAAAAACAATGTACCTGATTTTACCATAACCTAAAAGCTTTCCATTTGCGTAAGATTTGTCCTCAAGACTGCTATTTGCCCTAAGAGAAGTCACTCATTATGTACCAAGGAAAGAATGAACAATTTAAAAGGAATGCCAGAGGAGTGATATATTAAGGTTAGCCCCTCATGCCATCAATGAAAAGATACATGTAGATTTTTCACTCTCCACCTTATTTTCCACCTTATTTTCATGATTTTGGAATGAAAATATAGGGCCTGATGAGTTTGTCAATATTCTATACTTGACGGTGTTATTAAAAAAGAATATAAATAAGCCATGTGTAAAAATGCAGTGTGAATGAGATATTTCTATGAAAAAATACAAATTAATGAAAATTAGTAAATGCTAAGAGAGATTTAACAATATAAAGGATATAAAAATGATGACCATATTTCATATGCTGGGAGATTATCTATAGGTCTTTTTTATCTCTTGCCCTTCCTCAGCCCTGAATAAATAAAGGGATATATTTATAAGATGGTAAGCATGCTTTGGATGTTCAACTGGTGTTTGTGGGAATGAACAAAGATAGTTACCTCAGTTCGGTCATATATTATGTAAGAGAGGAGCGAGGCTAGAGGTCAAAGAAGGATTTGTGTTAGTGATTTACTCAAAAGGTGAGCAATCATAGATATGCCAGTGCAGCACAATAGGCAAATATACTTTTTTAAAAATATATTTTTTAATTAACATATAAAGTGTTGTTTGTTTCAGGGGTACAGGCTTGTGATTCATCAGTCTTACACATATTCTCTATTGTCTGTAAAGACATCTTAATTCACTCATCCTCAACTGCTCTGCACTTAATTCCACAGCTTCTGAGTTAGAATCTCAAAAGTCGGTACATGATTCATTGCTGTGGTAACATTTAAATGGCTTCTGTATTTGCTGAGATCACAGGCTATAGGGATTCAGGCAGAGCTACTGTTCAGTTCTGGTTGTCCTACCACTCATTGGTGATCTCAGGTATATTCCAAATATTTTTGAACTTAGAAGAATCTAGAATAATTTCTCCTACTTCACAGAGTTGTAGTGGGGGTAAAAAGTCATTAGAATGATGTGCTTTTCACTGAGGAAACATGGAAAAATGTTACTGATACCACCATCATCATCATCATCAACATAGCAGGTCAAGGACATATTGCCGCATGGAAGTTAAACATTCCCTGGGCCATGCACACCTTTCCTTTCAAGGATTCATAGTCTATGTGGGGTCCTAACATCATCAAATATCAAAACCGGAAGTCCCTATGTTTTTTTTTCCCCTGGAGCTAGTTTTGGCATCTTTCACCTCTGTCCATTTATGTCTTAGTTCAGCATATTCTTGTCACACACAGAAGAAGCTGCTTCCAAAACAGAGGACCAATGTGGTGTCAAGTGACAAAGACACTGAGTGAAGTCTTTCACATCTTAGACTGTACATGATACAGCTCCATGGGCCTCTGAGTTGGCAGCACTGGGTTCACTTCACCTGTGTGTGACAGGTGAGGGACGTGGTACTTAAGCGTGTGATCTGTGCAACAAAGGCAGTGGCAGATAAATTATAGCACAAGCAGTGGATTCCCTTCTTCCCTCTTAAGTTGTTTTCCACCTGTTCAGATGTTCGGGGAACTTTCCTGCCCTGTGCCCCTGACAAGAATATGTTACAACCAACTGGAAAAGTAGGTCACAATTGTATATCAGGAAAGTTCTTACTTATAAGCAAGAGGAACCAGATATGGCTGATTTGAGCAGAAACGGAAAATTTGGGGAGGTTTTTGGTTAGATCTCAGTAACTAGAAGCAAATTGAACAACTGGAAGCCACGGCTAGTCTACTGAAATCAAATAATCATGCCAAGCGATATTATATGTCCCTACTTGCCTTGCTGACCCAGCAGGAACAAGATACAGGAGGCTGACACAGACACTGGTGTCCTTGATTCTTCACATCATTTATTTCTAACTCAAAATCTAGGACATGAGTGTAACTGGCCAACTCTAGGTCACTTGACTGTCTTCCAGCTGTAAGGGAGACTGTGGTAAGAGTAAACAATGTATCTGGTATTTTCAGCTTGTATAATGGAAAGCTCTGTTTCTCACCAAGACTCACAAAGTGGAAAATTCCCCAAATAAAGAAAGGAATTTCAGATCAAATGCTTGGAAGTTAAAAACAATAACATCCAACAAATTCAGATGTGGAATTATACACACAGAGAACATTTTTGGAGTGATTCAGACCTAAGTTCATATCTTGAGCAAGCTACTCTTTCAGAGCTTCAATTTCCTCTGAAAGAAAAATTGTGGAAGGTAATACATATATATATATATATATATATATATATATATATATATAGTAACTTGTGGTATAGATTAAGTGAGATAATATATGGAAAGTGATACAGTCTAAGCATTTTATAAAATTATATTATAAAAATTAACAAAGTAATAATAAATGAAATACAGTGCTAAGGGGTACTTTTATTATCTCAACTAAACATGGGCTGACTCAGCAAATATTGCACATATCAGAAAATAACTTGTTAGTATAGTTTTTTAACAGGAAAAAAAAGGCCTAGAAGGTATAAAAAATATACCCAAAGTCATTCAGTTAAGAGGTAATGGAATGGGCGCCTGGGTGGCTCAGTGGGTTAAAGCCTCTGCCTTTGGCTCAGGTCATGATCTCAGGGTCCTGGGATCGAGGCCCACATCGGGCTCTCTGCTCGGCAGGGAGCCTGCTTCCTCCTCTCTCTCTGCCTACTTGTAATCTCTCTCTGTCATATAAATAAATAAAATATTTTAAAAAAAAGAGGTAATGGAATATTATTCAGCTCTTAAAAAGGAGAGTCTGTCATTTGTGACAACATAAATAAACCTGGAGGATGTCATGCTAGGTGAAATAAGCCAGATAAAGACAAATACTGCAAAGATAATTTATATGTGAGAAAAAGAAAGAAAAGAATGGAAATAATGGAAGGAAGGAAGGAAGGAAAGAAGGAGGGAAGGAAAGAAGGAAAACTCATAAAAACAGAAGAGTAGAAAAGTGTATGCCAGGGGCTGGGAGGGAGTGGGGGAAATAGGGAGAAGTTGCTATAAGGGTACAAACTAGCTATAAGATAAATATGGTGTGAGAATTTAATGTATAACATGGTGGCTATAGTTGATGATACTGTATTATATAATTGAAGTTTGCTAAGAGAGTAGAACATAAGTGTTTTCTCAAACACACAGAAAAGGTAAATATATGATGTGTTGGCTGTATTAATTAACTCAGTGGAGAAAATACTTTCACAATGTATGCATGTACCAAATCAACACAATGTATATTTTAAATATATTATAATCTTGTTTGTCAATCATACCTTAATAAAACTGAAAAAAGAAGAGGTAATGAGTGTAAGAATCCAACTCAGGATTATCTAGCTCAAAAAACTACACTCTTAACCATTATAATATATCCCTCAAGATGTTATGACTGTAAAATGCTTAACACAAAGGAAAAATTAAGTGACATTTATTATAACTATGACACTTATTAAGTATCAATTATGTGTTATAATTTACTTGTAACTACAAGGCTGTAAGGTGGGAATTCCTGCTGCATAACTTAAAAGCCCCTGTGGACAGCTCTGAGGTAAACACAGCCTGGAATGAGGTCTCTCATTTCCCACCCCAGAGTCCCCTCAAGTTGGTTGTTCCTCACACCACCTCCTTAAGATATGGGAATAATGGGTTTCTCACATTAGCACTGGGCATGGAAATCCATCTGTACCTCCAGGTATATATTAAACCTTAATTTCTCATCACCTTGAAGTCATCATATATTCTAATAATATATTAATACAAAGATTCTAGGAATAGTGAGGCATATATGTGGAGTATTGGAGGAATCCAAATGGCTTTCTGAGTTACCAAAGTTCTCTACCTTCAGAACAAATGTTAGGATTTCACATATAAAGATTAATGTTTAGAAATAAAATTAAAAATAAAATCAACAAAATTTATAATTAACCAAGTAGGTATTATGGGCCAGGCTATATAGTAGGTAGGCACCACTCATCTTTCTGCAGTCCTTCAAAGCATATAATATTATTTCTATTTCATATAACAAAACTGTGTCCAAGAAGGTTAGGGACATGCCCAAGACCACATAGCTAGGTTACAAGAGAAGAAAGGCAGTTTTAATGGTCAAAATGGTGATGGATGGTATAATTAGAAGAGTACACCTAATCAAATATGTAAAACTATCCTAATGCATCGTTAAGATTTCTTTAGAAATTTTGGATTTCTAGTTAACTTGGATGCCCTAGTTAATACAATAGTTGTAGAGATTAGAAATAGTTTCTTTAATTAGCTGATTATACACATCTACTTTAGTATTCTTGGTGATAAGGAGCTAACTACCTGACGAGGCACCTCCTTCAACTTTTAGACATCTCTAGGGGCGAAACGCAGTAATATCTTACTGTCCACAATATCACCTGGTTCTTCCTGGGGGAATAAACAGAACAAGTAGCCACTATTCTTGACAAATGGATACAATTTCAGTTTTTCAAAATGTGAGGGTTCCATTCATTCATTCTAACAGATCTGTCAAATAGCTTTGCCTATTTACCAATGGATAATATACTACAAAAACATGGTAGGTCATTTAAAGGACTAAATGTCACCTCATTGATACTGTTATTAATATAATTCATATTGGCGTTTTGTTTCACACTGACTTGAAGGACTATGGGGGAGCTCCAAATCTGCAGACCGCAGCTTGATCACCGCTGCTTGACAATATTCTCTGCTCATTTCCTGAAAGGATAAATGCTTGGACCTTTCAATTTACTCATCCTACCTGACAGCACATACCATCTAAGCTGATTGGATCAAGACACCCCAAGCAGGAGTCCCAGAGTTAAAATTCCTAGTTGCTTTTGGGAGGAAAAGCATTTACACATGCTTTTCCCCACTCTCCCACAACCCCTCACTTGTTGCTGCTAGCCCTGTCTTAGTCAGTTCTTGATAATCAGCATTTCATACTAAAAATTAATACTGCTTATCTGATGGCAAGCACACAACTTTAAATGCCATTTTTATAAATAAGGAAAGATTCTTCAGAGGGGTAGATTCTTTCCAACCACAACATGAGGCAAAGATTTACATTCCCGCACTGCCCAAAAGGAAGTAAATTTACTATAAAGTTCGAAAGGGTAACTGATGATGTTCTGTATGCCTGTGTTCACTAAAGGGTTTTTTAATAGTCTTAACAGTAGTACATTTCTATACACATAAAATAAAAATTAGTAAGTGAAATCAAACTGCATTATATAATAAAGAATAAATACATTATTATATACAAAGGTGTTACAGATCAAATGAAGAAAGATGGATAAAGGTCATAATGTCATAAGAAGGACAGCCAGTTAATATATGAATGTATGTTCAACCTTACTATTATTAATCAAAGAAATACAATTAAAATAGTTGTCATATTTTACTCATCAGAATGACAAAACCTGAAAATATTGATAATCCTAGTACTGGAGAGAGTGTAAAAACCACACAGGATGTAAAATCGCTAGCAGAAAAGTAAGACAGTGTAACCTTTCTGGAAGGCAATATGTCAGTATGTACCAAAGTTGTCAGGCAGTCATCCACGTTCTAGAAATCCATTCCAAGGAAATAAATGAACAACTACTCAAAGAAATGGGAAGAAGAATGCTTTTCTCATTGTTTAGAGGAGTAAATTAGGGATAATCTAAGTGTTAAGCAGTAGAGGACTGGTTAGATAAATAATGGAATGCTGTTCAACCATTAAAAATTATGATATAAATTTTAATTAAGTGATATGGAATCACATTCATAATCTAGTATTAAGTAAAAATATGTTTGCATTGTGTTTGTGTGCACCTCCCTCACAAAAAAGTCTCAAAAGACATCTTTAAAAATGTTATGGAGATGATTAGAAATGGAAATTTGAGTTCTTTTTTTCTTTTTATCTTTTCCACTTTTGTAGTTTTTGCACTAAGTATTACTTTAACAATTAAAAATATTTCAATTTTCAACAAGAAGATAGATTTCTCTAATTTTCCATTCATTTCCCACCATGGCTCAAGGCATATATGTAAAATAAAAAAACACACACCCCCTTTTTTTTGGTCCATCTCAATTTACCTTCCACAAATTTATCATATGAAATTGGTAAAAGTTGCAGAGTAAAACTTTTAGGGTTTGAGTATTCCATTACCTTTCAAAGCATTGGAGACTTTGGAATAATTTCTTTCACAGCTTTCATCTGATACTGAGGTGGGGGTGAAATAGCAGGATGAAAGGAAACAGACAGTAGTCATTTTGAACTAGGAAAGAGGATCAAGAAGGAATTTGATCTGTATTCTTTTTTTTTAAGATTTTATTTATTTATTTGACAGAGAGAGAGATCACAAGTAGGCAGAACAGCAGGCAGAGAGAGAGGGGGAAGCAGGCTCCCTGCTGAGCAGAGAGCCTGATGTGGGGCTGGATCCCAGGACCCTGAGATCATGACCTGAGCTGAAGGCAGAGGCTTAACCCACTGAGCCACCCAGGCGCCCCTGTATTCTTTTTTTAAGATACAAGCCCCAAAGTGTCAGCTCATATTAAAGTGTACATACACTCTCACTCTCTCACTCTCTCACTCTCTCTCTCTTAATCCACTGTTTTAGGCTGATCACTCATTGTGGCAGAATTAACCAGCTGGGGCCTAGAAACTTGTAATTAACTCCTCCAGATTATAAAGGCATCACTAAAACCAAGCTGGGGACAACATTCTCCATCCCCCTTGCAACTGTGTGTAGCCATATTACTAGTTCTTTCCCAAAGAATGTGACCAAAAGTTATATGAAGAGTTGACATTTGAAGGATATGAGTTGATTATTAAGCTTGCCACTCCCCTTTCCCTTTTGAGACAAATGTAAAGCCATGTGATGAATGTGGTGGGTTCCCGAATCACTGAGCAGAAAATGGAACTTCGAACTACAAAAGTCCATATTGAATTACCAAGTGAGTAGGTAATAAACCTCCAACGATTTACACCACCGAGATTCATGTTTTATCACTTGGAGTTCAATAACATATTTTTCTTAGACCTCACTTTCCTCATTTGTAAAATAAAGTATTTGAACAAGACCAACTCTCAATTTCTTTCAGTGCTTTCATTTTTCTTTTTAATTCTCAGAAACTGTCCACATATTGCTTACTTTCTCAGTTCACCAGCAAGTCTACTTTTTTCTTTCTCCCCCCTCCCCCACCCTGCCCTACAGAAGCAGGGTCTTCAAGTTAGGGAGAAGTCATAGCAGACTGTTGCTTTAGTTTGAGATCTGAGTCCAAATATGGTATAAGAAGAAATAGTGAGGACCCAGAGAAATGCTTTTGACAAAGAGGAGTGAGAGATAGTAGCTGAAGAAAGTTCAAAAATAAAGAATTCAGACAGGAGAAATGGATGCATGGTATCTAACGGATTTGTTCAGAGACACTTCAGAAAGGAAAATTTGTGAAAAGATAAAGATGAAAAAAATAGCAGATATGAAATGCGTTTTGGTCCCTAAATGAATTTTATTTTGAAGAGATTCATATCACTTATATATGTACCATAAAATTTCTCTGTCCACTTCTTCCAGAATTTTCTAAAGCCTGACAGAACATCTGCAGAAAGAGGATGTCATTCCAGGATAATCAACTGCAAGTTACTAAATTAAGATCAAAATGTCCTCAACCTTGAACAGTTTTCAAAGAGTTTTTAGAAGAAAGGAGGTCTCTAGAGGGTTGTATAATTATATAATTGTACCCTTTCTGAGAGCCTATTTACAGATAAGTAAAGTTTCCCACCATTCTTTAAAGTAAAATATATGAGATAAAATAGAGTTGGTGGGTATTTGTTTGGGATAGTGGGGAGAAAGTCTGTTCAGACTGCTAGTTATCTAATCAATAATCACTCTCTCCCTATTCCTTACTGTCAGAGCCCTGGTTTAGGGGACCTCATTATCCTTAACGTTAAGGTAGTCAGGTAAAAGCTTTAACTGCTTGAGATCTAAATGAAAGTCTGCTGAAGATCTGTACGAGATAATTTGCTCTTTGACTTAGACACTGCCTTTCTGTCCCCTTGTTACTCTTCCCCTGCCACAACACACACACACAACACACACTCTTATCTTTCTTTCCTTTCCCCCCCCTTTCCTTTTTTTTTTTAAGATTTTATTTATTTATTTGACAGACAGAATGAGAGACCACAAGCAGGGGGGAAGAGCAGAGAGAGGGAGAAGCAGTCTCCCCACTTAGCAAGGAGCCCTACACAGGACTTGATCCCAGGACCTTGATCATGACCTGAGCCAAAGGTAGACGCTTAACTGACTAAGCCACCCAGGCACCCCTTTTCTTTCTTCCTGCCTGAATGGTCAGAACACTGCTAGAGATTCAGCAGCCACCTTGCAACAATCGGGATCACAGCGACATGCTAGAGATGCAGGAGCTAAAAGATGAACAGAACCCAGTCCCTTGCTGACATTCTCAGCAGCAGAATTAACACTAAAGGGACTATCTCCAAACTTCTTGTTACATGCAAAAAGTAAGGTAAGCCACTCTTACTTTCTGTTAGTTCAGCAAAAGTCATTACTGAAAGATACAGAATTCTAAGCCCAGGTTTCTAGAGTGCTACTCAGCATCCCATAGTTATACTCTTGTTTTAGACTCCTAATTATCAGACTTGCTTACGGTAGGTGTATGGGGAGGGCTGGTTCCTCTGGAAGTCCTGATACTCTCCCCTTCCCATAACACACACTCCAAATGAGTAACATATTTTTATCCACTCATCCTTCTATCTACACTTGGAGGCCAAGGAGACCTTCACTAAAGACCGTTACTCCTTTCAGAATGGTTAAGAATGTGGGTTCTGGAATCAGACTTTCTAGATTTGAACTCTTAATCTGATACTTACCAGTTTAGGACTTATGCAAGTTAATTACCTCCTCTGGACACCCATATAAAATGGGGACATGAAGTAGCACCTATATACTTTATTGAAAGGGTTAAATGAACAAGCAAAGTTCTTACAATGTTTTCTGAGTCAATCAATTCTAGCTACTATTGTCACCTTTGACTAATTAGGGTAGAATTCCCTTGCCTCCATGTGTCTCTGTCCATGTCTCTTTCAAGTCATACACAATCCCATACTGCAGAATTTTGAAGATGTTTTCCATAAACAAGTGTTTATGAACCACAACTAAGTGGTTCTTAAAGTGTGGTCCCTGGACTAGCAATATCAGCAACACCTAGGGACTAATTAGAAATATAAATCTATTGATTCAGAAAATCTGAGCGTAGAGCCCGGCATTCTGTCTTAATACTCTCAGGCAAATCTGATGCTCACTAAAGATTGAGGGCAACTAAGAAAATCCATCTCAGAATCTTGGAGGTGCTCAGCAAAAAGAGTTTCCTGGACCTCATACCTGACGAGTGGGAGAAGGAGGTCAGGAATGGGCATGGTTAGCATGCCTGCCATGATTCTTCAGCACATTAATATTTGAGAATCACTGTCATTGTTAATGTGAGGCTCACTCTGTTTTCCCAGTGGACTGCCAGAACTTCCTTGTGAGGAAGGTCTGTGAAGATTTGTATTTTTTTATTTTATGATTATTATTCTAGAATCTCTAGTGCACAGTACAGTCGCAGGCACAAAATAGTTACTCATTAAATGGGTCTCTGAAAAGTCTCCAGTAGAGCTTCAAGATTAATTCCTTCAGAATAAGAAATACTAAGCACTCACAAAAAACAAACAAACAAACAAGCAAAAAACCCACCACTGCTTAGAAGTTTAATTCTTTGAATTTCTTTACCACTTTCTTAGTTTTCATCATTTTGGATAATACTTTTTATAATTTTAATTTTTTTGTGTTTCAGTCAGTATTTTCCATCTTTAATCAGAGAGACAGAAACATAAATAAAATTAAATAACTTTTAAAATTTCCAAAAGTAAATAGGTATAAGGGAAATATAAATAATTAAACCATCAAATTACTTTTTGGGGTATGTCTGTAATGCATATGTCTGAGGGTATTAAAGATTAAAAATGTGCTAAGACATTTGAGACATGCTGTATTGTTGTTAAATGAATTTAATTTTGTTTAAAGTGGTAGAAATATTTTCTTCAACAAATACCTGCAGATATAAAATCACAACCACAAATCCACAAAAAAAAACCCAAAAAACAAAAAACAAGCTATTGAATTAAATCCAGTTGGCTCTCTTTCTCTGTTTTGTGTGTGTATCTGTTAATAATTTCATTTGCTACTGGCTATCAGAAGCCAAAATTTAAATATATTTATTTCCTCAATTTAAAACTGCTCATATATGAGTAATTCTATATATATGTATGTATATATGTCTGTGTGTGTGTGTGTGTGTGTGTGTATATATATATGGATATATATGAATAATTTTCAATTGAGGAAAGTAAATCTGGTGTCCTATTCTTTTCCCTATAAATTCTAAAGGAATACCACTTTCTGCTCTTAGCAGTGAAATGTATGTCGAATTCAAGGGTAATTTAAACTTTTATTTATTTATTTTGAGAGGGAGAGAAAGAGAGAGACTGAGAGCACATGTGCAGGGTGGGGAGGGGCAGAGAGAGAGGGAGAGAGAATCCCAACAAGGCTCCAGCCCCACCCAAGACTTGGTCTCATGACCCTGAGATCATGACCTGAGCCGAAATCAAGAGTTAGATGCTTAACTACTGAACCACCCAGGCACCCCTACCTCAAGGTAAGGTAATCAGCATATTTGAAAAACCATTGGCTTACGGAGAGCGGCAAGATGGCGAAGGAGTAGGAGACCAATTATCATCAGGTCCCAGGAATTCACCCAGAGAGCTATCAAACTATTCTGAACACCTACAAATTCCACCGGAGATCGAAGAGAAGAAGAGCAGCAATTCTAGGAACAGAAAATTGACCACTTTCTGGAAGGCAGGACGTGCGGAGAAGTGAATCTGAGGCGACGGGAAGATAGACCCCGGGGGGAGGGGCCGGCTGCCTGCAAGGGAGCGAGCAGCGGAGCACAGACTCGGAACTGTTAGAAGTCAGCTCCACTGAGGGACGTCGCCCCAGAGACCAAGCGGGGGGTGAAACCCCTGCAGGGACAGTGTGGTCTCAGGACCCACGGGGACACAAAAAGACCAGGGGTGTCTGAGCGCGACCGAGCTCCCAGGTCTCAGAGAGAAGCCGGCGGGAGAGACGGAGCTGAGCTGAGGTGTCTCTCAGCTTGGGGTTACCTTGGGCTGGGATCTGAAGCTCAGCCGGGCCACTGATCTGTGAGCAGGGACCCCACGGGCGGCAGACCCGGAGAGACTCACCTTCCTCCTCCTGGAGCAGTGGCGCGGGAGCGGCTGCAGGATCTGCTGGGTTCGGAGATTCTAAACGGGGCCAGGCCAGAGACAGAGACACTCAGTCACAGGCCGGGGGAGCTCGGAGAGCGGCTGGAGACCAGGAAACGGGAGGGACTGCTTTTCTCTGAGGCGCGCTGAGAACTAAGGCCCCAGGCTCTCGGCTACTGCGGGTCGGAGACTGGGAGCCGCCATTTTAAGTCCCGTCCTCCAACGAGCAACGAGGTACGGAAAGCGTTCAGGGAACAAAAGCTCCCGAGAGCGAACCCGAGCTGATTACTTAGCCTGGCCCCTGGCGAGGGCGGTGGGAATCCGCCTCGGGCAGAGACACTTGAGAATCATAGCAACAGGCCCCTCCCCCAGAAGACCAAGAGAAACAAACAAACAAACCATCCAGTCAAAGTCAAGTTCAAGACGGCTAAGNCGGAACCCCAGAACTATGGAAATGCGATGGAGACAATTCATGGCTTTTTCCCCATGATTCTTCAGTCGTTCAAAGTTAAATTCATTGTTTTTCTCTTTGAAATTTTTTCTTACTTTTTTCTTTTAAAATTTTTCCCTTTTCCTATTTTAACGTTCTTAACTCTTATATC